>CM066325.1:87020656-87341728 GCA_033807775.1 Saussurea involucrata | reverse complement strand
GTCATATCTGAAGATTGTCAATGAAATCAAAAGTCTTCTTTCCTTAGCTATGCAAATGATAATGACGTCAGAGATCTTGGCATTTGACAGACGTTGGTCGATATTTAGTCAACACCATTTGATCTCTTTAGCTTTCAAATTTTCTTCTGCATCTTTATCTTGTTTAGCCGATCTAATCAGGAGAGTTTGAGCAGCGATAGGATTCTTATTTTTGAACTTGCTTTCAGACAATTTCAGTGGCAAGTGCTTTGGCTAGCTCCAAGCTTTCAGCGGACATAAGCTTCTACTTTTATACTCTTCCTCAACCTTGATGCTTCTTCTTGTTCAACTTTAGATAGAAGGCTGAGTTTATCGCTAGAGGTATGAAGAGGAATTTTTACTCTAGTAGAATTCAACTCAATGATACACGCTTCTATCTGAGCTATTATGGCAGTCTCTTCAACTTCAGTATCTGGTTCGGTTGAGGTTTGTTAGGACCATAAATGTCCTAGAGCGTTGAACGTTTTATAAAGTTATATAAAGATGTATTAATGAATTGTAAAAGCCTTTTATTATATATTTAGGCTTATTTAGATTATGGGCTTGGGCTTTGCTTGTAATAGAGCCTACTATTTAATGTGTGTTTCCAGGTCATTGTTAGCTTAAATCATTTAGAGAGATTGTTAGAGCATAATGAAACACTTACGCCAGCCCAAAGGAAGACCATTGAAGACCTGAAGATGGAAGATTTGAAGGCCAAGAATTATCTATTTGCTTCAATAGATAAATCAAACTTCAAGACTATTTCGAAGAGGGACACTGCTAAACATCTTTGGGATTCGATGAAGGTAAAGTACCAAGGGAACGCAAGGGTCCAAAAAGATCAACTGAACAGGCTAAGGTGGTCTTTCGAAATACTGATGATGAAGCAAGGCGAGTCGATTTCTGACTATTTTGGTAGGGTCATGGTAACTGCTAATGAGATGAGGAATTATGGTGAGGATATGACAGACGTGAAGATCCTAGAGAATATTCTTCGCACCCTCACAGAAAAGTGGAATTATATCGTTTGCTCGATTGAGGAGTCAAAAAATATATCTAATACCTTGTCTGTTGATGCACTTCAAAGTTCTCTCTTAGTTCATGAACAGAAGTTCACGAGAGATAAAAATGGTGAAGAAGAGCATGATTTGAAGATTCACACGAGGAGAGACAAGGAGGTCGAGGACGAGGGAGGATCTCACCAAGAGGTCGAGGTAGAAGTCGGGGCAGAAAATATTACTCACGAGATTCAATTGAGTGTTATCGATGCCACAAACTAGGGCACTACAGTTATGAATGCCCCGAATGGAACCGCCAAACAAACTACGTTGAGGAGGAAGAGGTGATGCTTTTAATGGCCTATGCAGAGATAAAAGAGAAGAAAAAGGAAGACGCGTGGTTCCTCGACTCGGGCTGTTTGAACCACATGAGTGGTAATCAAATATGGTTTTCGGAGCTGGACAAGAGTTTTGTGAGCACTGTGAAACTAGGAGACAACTCACGCATGGAGGTGGCTGTAAAAGAAACCATTAAGATCATGCTAAATGGGATTAATCATGTCATTATTGATGTGTATTATGTCCCAGAGTTAAGGAACAACCTTCTCAGTGTTGTCAAATGCAAGAAAGAGGATTAGCAATCCTGATCAAAGACGGAGCATGTAGGATATATCGTCCCACCAAAGGTTTGATTATCGAAACCCATGTTAGCACTAATCGTATGTTCATTTTATATGGAGAAGCACATGTCCAGTCTAAGAAGGATGAAGAAAAGTGTCTTGTCACTCAAGAGCAAGACACCACCTCTTTGTGGCACATACGTTATGGCCACTTGAATTACACAGCCTTGAAAGCATTGGAAGCAAAAACGATGGTGAGAGGCCTGCCCAATATGAAGAAAGCAACTGATACATGTAAAACTTGCATCATGAGCAAGCACCACCACACTCCTGTTCCCTCCAAAATCCATTGGAGAGGAAAACAAGTTCTAGACTCGTACATGCAGACTTGTGTGGCCCTATCACTCCTGATTCGAATAGCAAGAAAAGGTACATACTTTGCCTCATAGATGATTATAGCAGGGAAACTTGGTTGTATTTCCTGACTGACAAGTCAGAAACTTTACACAATTTCAAGTGTTTTATGAAACAAGTTAAGAAAGAAACAGATTTGTCAATTAAGTGTTTACGCACTGATCGAGGAGGGGAGTTTATCTCAAAAGAATTCAATGAAATGTGTTAGCTCCAACTTCTGATAGAAGAAGTATTGAAAAATAGGCTAAGTATAAATCATCGACAGAGCCTCTGCCAAGACACCAAGAGAAGATCACTCGTCAGAAGACTTTCAGAGGACAAGGCCACAGAGCCTCTGTCACCCTCGATAGAGCCTCTGTGGTATGAAGACTTGGAAGATTGAAGACTCCTGAAAATAAAGACAAATGACAATCGTGCCTCTCACGTTCCTCTAATGTACGAAGATCCTGAAGATCATTCGTACAAGGCGTTCCCTGCACATACCACGTGTCATCCTCTGATGGGTTACAGCCTTTGCAGAATGTGGCGCACTACATTAACGTTGTACTAATCTCAGTCCCACGATGTGGTCTTTGTACCTTAGTACTTCCTGTCTCCAACTTGTCCCCTGTAAAGTAGTATAAATAGAAGGGTTCTACCATACCCTTAAGAGTAACTTTGCACTACACACACACCAGATTGGAGCATACTATCTTGTATCACACACACTTACGGTGTTCTTGGTGTTCTTGAAGAATCTATTGAAAGTGAATCATTGCGCTAAACTCTTGTGTTATTAATGTTTCACTTAGTTGATTCTGTGTGTTTTTCTACCGAGCATTTCTCTTTAGTTCTGTTAAAAACGCTTTCGCATATAAATTTGTTTGAACTATCAAGATTAATATCATTGTTGAGTCTATATTGGGATCAACAATTGGTATCAGAGAAAACTTTGATTTTCAATATCAAAGGATCCACTCTACAATGATTTCAACTCAGTTTGGTAGATTTATGGACTGATTTAGACCTATTTTTCACTCATTTCAAACAGCCCCTGTTTTTCTGCTATTTTCGACTTGTTCGACTCTAGTAAATTAATAGGCACTGTTTCTACGGTTAAATCTTTCCATTTAAGTGCATTGTTCAAGTTTTTAAAACCCTAAACTCATTTCAACAAGTCTGTTCCATCATCTGAAGAACAAATATTCATACTCTGTTTTCTGCTATTTTCAAAACTGCTCAAAAATGGCGAACGCTGCAAATTTCTTCACTGCTGGTTCTTTAACCAAGCACCCTACTCAGCCCAGAGATGAGTACCCTCAGTGGAAAATACGAATGATTCACTTCTTTGAGGGTACTGATAGAGAACTCACTACATATATCCACAATCCTTCTCAGGTACCCATGGTAACAGTACCAAGAGTACCCGCCACAGATGACACTCCAGAGGTTCCAGAGTATGAGAAACCAAAGGCGATGGACAAATGGTCTGTAACAGACTGGGAGAAATACGAACATGCACAGAAGGCCAAGCGACTTATGATAATGGCCATTCCAAATGCCTACGATCTGGACACATGTGAATCTGCCTACGATCTGTGGAAGGAACTTGAAAAACAGTTAGAAGGCGGTGCTAAGACTGAAAAGAACAGAAGAGCTCAATGCATCAACGAGTACTATGCTTTTAAAGCTCTGCCGTCTGAGTCTCTGCAGTCCACCTACGACAGATTCAAGTCGCTGATAAACAAGTGTAAGAAGTTTGGAATCCACAGAACCTCTGAGGAGAACAACGTCATGTTCCTTAAGAGCTTAAACGACGAATGGCTCCAGCTGTCCATGTCACTACAAACAAATCAGGACTTGGACACCTGGACTCTGTCGGACCTCTATGGCACATTAGCTGCACAAGAAACCCAGATTGCTCAGACAAAAGTCCAAACGGGTGGACCTCTGGCACTGGTAGGCAAAGCCACAGAGGTGAAGGAGAAGCCCAAGAAGGAGAAAGTTGTGGAAGAGAAGAGCGAGAAAAAGAAGAAGGTTCTAGTTGTGGATAGTGGGAAGAAGAGTTGGTTGATGAAGAGGAGGCAACTATGGCCTCGATAGCTAAATCTTTAGCTTTATTGACAAGAGAGTTTAGCAACAGAGGATACCGGAAGAAGACCGGGTATGAACGTGATGGAAGAGATGATCGAGGTGGGAAGTATGAGCCGAGGAATCAGGGAAGAGAAGATGCAAATGATCAGCAGAAGGAAAATGACAGAGGTGGTGATCACCAACAGAGATAAGGTGACCGAGCTGGAAACGCGCCACAGAACCAGGGATGTTTTAACTGTGGCAAGCCAGGCCACTATGCAGCAGACTGCAAGAGCAAACCCAATCGCCCTCAGAGGGACTCTGCTTTCTATAAAAAGAAGGCAGAATACTATGCTCAGAAGTCGCTCATGGTGGAGCAAGAAAACTGGTTGTCCGATGAATCTTCTGATGAAGGAGATAAAAAGAATGCCCTGTTCTGCGGTATGGCAGAAGTCAGCTCGTCAGACTCTGATAGTGAGGTATCCACTTCTGACTCTTCCTCTAATGAAACTGAAGCTGATTTGCTTAAACTGACTGTTGAATACACTGAACATAAAAAGACTTGTATTGATATTCAGAAAAAGCTTGCATTCTTTGAGAGAGAAGCCAGACTTCTCACTCAAGAAAAGGCAAAAATATTTTTAGAAAAGGAAGAGATTGAAACAAATTGGCATAAAACCATAAATCCTTTAAAAGAAAAGATTTCAGATCTCAACTCTGCCTTAAAAGCTAAATCAAAAGAACTTATGGATAATGAGAGTTATAGAATGAATATTCTTGCTCTTAAAAACTTCTTTCAAAGAGAAAGAGAAGTCCTTCACCAAGACCTACTCAGCAGATACATTTTAATCAAAAAATATCAAGATGCACAGAAGGTGTTCGAGAAAATAAGTACACAAATAGGAAGAAGGGGAATTGGCTTCTGTGATATAGATCCCTATACTGGAACCAAAAGAGACAAGTCCCTGTCTTCTCTGTTTTGTATTAGAAGTACAAGAAAACCAGGATTTCCAAATCTACTCTCTGTAAGTAAAAGGCAGAAAATCTCGGGGGAACTTCACAAGAGGAAACCTCTGAAGATGATAAATATGTGGTATCAAAACACAGATTTGTCACCTTCACCTCTGTCAAAAGAGACTCCAAACCAAAGAGATATCTGAAAACTCAGGATCAGATAGGAATCTTCATGTTTGGTGACACTAAGACTCAGACCCAGGTTGCCTTTATCTGCATGATAGATTCTAAAAAGAAACTATCGGCAGAAGCACCTGAGTTTATGCCTGCTACTTCGGAAGAAAAACTGCAACACATTTATGAAAACGAGTTGATGGAAATTGGCAAAAACAATTTTTATGAAAACCTCTGTGCACCCTCTGTCGAACAAAATCTCTCTGAGGAAATCTTGATGAATACTTCTGTCGACCTGGAAGATATTTCCACAAGGAAGGAAGAAAGTGAGTATGGCACATGCTCAGAAAGTCCTGCCTCTATCGACAGAGATCTCTGTGAGTCAACCTCTGTATACGAGGATGACTCATCCTCTGACGAGTCTGAGACTGACTCCAATAAGTCGGAGATAGTTCCTTGTGAAACAGAGGAATTTAAACTTCCCTCTGGTATTCTTAATAGAACCATTCCTCCTAAGGAGAAAATCACAAGTGTTCCTATTTGCCCGAACTTTTTGGACATGTGTATACAAGAAAAACCTCCCTTGAGCTTGGGAAAATTAAACAACTAAAGTGTAATAACCAGATATTTTATCTAATTTAAAATTGGAATTTTATAAGTCTTTTTGGTAGCGTTTTATGAAGTTAAGAAATTAAGGGATAAGTTTTTTATTGTATAATAGAAGCTTAGGGGTGTGTTTTGTCAAGTGAAGCAAGTTTAGGGTTTGTTTGGTATTTTACCCAATCTCTTTAAGCCACAAACCGACTAAGTAGTTTAAGTATAGGAAATATCTCATTTGGGACTGAATAGCAAAACCCAAATAGTGTGTGTGTGTGAAATTGTTCACGGCAGAGAGAAAGAGAGAGAGAAGAAGAACCGTAGAAAAAGAAGAAGAAGAAGATTAAAGATACTCAGCTGGGATTTTTGTTTGGTGCAGTAAATCCAAGAGATACTAAGGATCAGGGTTAAAAGATAATCTGTTTTGAGGAAAGTTTGAAGGACCTTTGCTAAAAAGATCAGGTGAGTTTTACTTTAAAAAGTATTTTACTGGAATGCATTATGTGAATAACAAATGTTAAATAAAGTGTATGAATATGTCATACGTGGGTGATTATAATATATTGAGATATTATAATTACGTGAGTATTATATGAAAATATAATACGTGGTCGGGCTTTGGACCGGTGTGTTAAATTGGCTCGCAACCAATTGATATTGGCCATTGGTGGAGGGATAAGGTTGGATGAGACAGGTATGATGTAGCAATCTTGACTGGTATTAATTTACGTGTGAAATATGTGTAATTATATAAAGAGTGTTTTATATAAATGAAACTTTAATGATTTTCAAATGTCAGGGATTTCCTCACTAGACCTTTAGGTCTAACCCTCATTTTATGTTTTAAAATTTTGTATTCCAGGTGATGGTTCCAGTAAAAACAAGTAAATAGAATACTTGTTGGCTAGCTTTTGAGAAGATGATCATCATGATGCTATGGATGCTTTTGTATTTATAATTTTTGTTATTACTATGTAACTTAGAGTGGATCAAGTTGTAATGAATTTTTCTATGCTCAGACTTTAGATGGGACAAAATGTGAAATATGAAGTACTTTGTTGTAAACATGTTATGGATTATATGTTATATGTATATTTTGTTATCGGATTGTTACAAATGGTATCAGAGCCCTAGTTTAAGGGATTTAGGTATTAGTATCTGTACCTAGACTTAAACTGCATGTGAAGTAGGATGTCCCTATTATTTTAGAACCTGGGGATGCTAAGTATAAAAGGTGGAAGGAACATCATGTAAGGTAATTTCAAATTACACCAGGCCAGTGTAATTATGATCTTACAGTTGCATGTTTGAACTGGAATACCTTGTTATATGGGGTATGTGCTTATGTGTATATTAACTTTGTTTGAATCTATAGAATGGCAAGTGGCACTAGACAAAGGAATCAAAGAGGAGGAAGGAATTCGGGTGGAGAGAATCCACCAATAGGAACAGGGGGAAGAGGAGGAGATCGTGGTAGAGGCAGGACCGAAAGGGGAACTGGGGGCCGAACTGGAGGAAGAACACAACCACAGGGCACAGAGTTTGTTACACGGGACGATTTGATGGCAGAAATGGGGAGGTTACAAGATAACATACAAGCTATGTTTGAACATAATCGCCACAATGAAAATGAAAGACCAAATCCGGAACACGAAGTTGAAATACCACTTACCTCTACTATCTTACCGGTAATGAAAAGGTGCGACTATAAAATGTTTCTTAGTTGCAAGCCCCCTACCTATTCAGGAGATCGGGACCCAGTCAAGGCAATGAGATGGCTAAAAGAAATAGAAGCCATCTTCAAGACGTGTAAGTGTTCTGAAGAAGACAAAGTGCTTTATGGAGCAGCAATGCTAAAAGGTGATGCTCTGTATTGGTGGGAGGCTCATACAGAATCGAGAGGAGCGGATGTATATACTACTTTTTCATGGGAGGAATTCGTGTTAGCTTTCACAACACACTTCTGTCCACAAGCTGCTGTCAGACAATTGGAAGAAGAATTTATGAATCTACAGCAAGGGAATTTTTCAGTCAGAGATTATACTGCTAGATTTTTAGAAAAATCTCGTTTTGCAGGATATTATGTTGCTACAGAAAAGATGAAAATGGAGAGATTTATCTATGGGTTAAATTCAGAAGTTCGAAGACTGGTGACTGCAACAAGGCCAGATACGTTTACCGCTGCTGTGGATGCTGCAGAAAATGTCGAACGAGACAATAAAAGGGATGCCAGTGATAAGAGCTTGGGGAAAAGGAAATGGGAAGGACCACCACAAGATCCAAAGAAGTCTAGATTCCCGAGGTTTGATAACCGTCCGTCGTTCCGACCAGCGGAAAGACCATGTCCGAGATGTAATCGCTACCATCAGGGAAATTGTCAAGTGGAGTCGCGGGTTTGTTTTAAGTGTGGGAAAACCGGTCATGTTGTTAAAGATTGTCGAGTAACACGGTTTTGCTTTTTGTGCAACTCTCCGGATCACCTCCAATCTGATTGTCCGTGAGGTAGAATACAACAAGGGGGTACATCCGGGAAGCCAACCATTACTAGACCAGTGGTTCCAAGAATAGAACCACCCAGAACGAGCGGTCGTACATTTCAAATGACAGCTAAAGAGGCGGAGGAAACTCCAGATGTGGTCACAGGTACATTTTTCATAAACTCCACGCGTGCTAAAGTGTTATTTGATTCTGGTGCAAACCGATCTTTTGTGTCTCCCTCCTTTGCTGCTCACATGCATTTAGAGCCTAAAATGTTAAAACATGCCTTATTAGTAGATACTGCAAATGATAAACAAGTGGCAGTTAAAGAGGTTTTTGATTGTTAAATGATAAACATAGAGGGGTGTGGAGTACCGATACAACTATTCCCAATAGAGTTGGTCGAATTTGATGTGGTAGTAGGAATGGATTGGTTAGCTGAGAATCGGGCTAACATAGTTTGTGATAAGAAAATAATCAACGTTGTTTTACCTGATAAGAGGGCAGTAGTGATTTATGGTGATCGTAAGAATCATCAATCCAATCTTATATCGATGATAAAAGCCCGTAAATGTGTTAGCAAGGGTTGCTCGAGTTATTTAGCCTATGTGATAGATAGTAGGCCTGAAAAGAGTAAGCTGGAAGATATTTCCATTGTTAGTGAATATCCTGAGGTTTTCCCTGAAGACTTGAATAGTCTTCCTCCTGTTAGACAAGTAGAATTTGGTATTGACTTAATCCCTGGAGCCGCTCCTGTTGCTCACGCGCCGTATCGAATAGCACCACCAGAAATGAAAGAAATGATGGCACAACTTCATGATTTATCTGATAAGGGCTTCATCAGACCTAGCTCTTCGCCGTGGGGTGCACCAGTTTTATTTGTGAAGAAGAAAGACGGTTCAATGAGAATGTGTATCGATTATCGGGAGCTGAACAAGCGCACGATCAAGAACAAGTATCCACTTCCAAGAATTGATGACCTGTTTGATCAATTAGTTGGAGCTCGTTACTTCTCCAAGATTGATCTCAGATCTGGCTACCATCAGTTGAAGGTTAAGGAAGAGGATGTTTTAAAGACTGCATTTCGCACAAGATACGGCCACTACGAAGTTTTAGTAATGCCTTTCGGATTGACGAACGCTCCAACTGCTTTTATGGATCTAATGAATCGGGTATGTAAGCCTTATCTCGATAAATTTGTCATTGTATTTATCGATGATATACTTATTTATTCCCGATCCAAAGAGGATCATGCGCAACATCTTCTTTTGATTTTGGAGTTATTGAAGAAAGAAAAGTTGTACGCTAAGCTCTCTAAATGTGAATTCTGGTTGCGGGAAGTTCAGTTTTTGGGTCATGTAGTTTCAGAGAAGGGTATACAAGTCGATCCAGCGAAAGTGGAAGCAATTGAAAGATGGGAACCGCCGAAGACGGCAACCGAAGTACGTAGTTTTCTGGGTCTAGCTGGATACTATAGGAAATTTATAGAAGACTTTTCTCGAATCGCGACGCCATTGACTAAGCTAACTCGGAAGAATTTAAAGTTTGAATGGAAAGCAGAGCAAGATGAGGCATTCAGAATATTGAAGGAGAAACTCTGCAGCCCGCCGATATTAGCATTGCCAGATGGTTCCGATGATTTTGTGGTCTATAGTGATGCTTCTAAGCTGGGATTGGGATGTGTACTTATGCAACGTGGAAAGGTGATTGCCTATGCTTCTCGTCAATTAAAGGATCACGAAAGACAATATCCTACTCACGATATGGAGCTTGCAGCGGTTGTCTTTGCATTGAAGATTTGGAGACATTATCTTTATGGTTCTAAATGCCAAATTTTCACTTACCATAAGAGTCTCCAACATCTTTTCGACCAGAAGGAACTGAATATGAGGCAAAGAAGATGGTTGGAATTGGTAAATGATTACGATTGTGAAATCCTTTATCACCCAGGAAAGGCGAACGTAGTAGCAGATGCCTTAAGTCGTCAAGAAAGAAGTGGAACAATAAAGGCGATATCGCTACGAGCTGAACTCCTTCCAAATATCTTTGACGAATTACTGAAGTGCCAGATAGATGCTTATCAGGAAGAAAGTTTGAAATCAGAACGGTTAGTGGGAATATCAGTTTTGCTTGGGAAAGATGACCGTGGGTTATGGTGTATGGGAAACAGAATTTGGGTGCCTCGTTTGGGTGGATTACATGATCGTGTACTACAAGAAGCACATCAATCTCGATTTTCTATTCATCCAGGTACAAATAAAATGTATAGAGATTTGAAACAATTCTATTGGTGGCCGGGAATGAAGAGAAGTGTTGCTAAGTATGTGGAAGATTGTACTACCTGCAAGAAAGTAAAGATTGAGCATCAGAAACCGTTTGGTCAGTTACAACGACTAGATATACCAATGTGGAAATGGGATCAGATCACTACTGATTTTATTACCAAGTTGCCTAGAACTTCAAAGGGATTCGATTCTATTTGGGTGATTGTGGATAGATTGACGAAGTCTGCTCATTTCTTGCCGATAAAAGAAACTGATTACTTGGAACGTTTAGCTAAATTGTACATTAATGAAATAGTAACTCGACATGGAGTTCCAATCTCGATTATTTCCGATCGAGATAGTCGATTTACTTCTAGATTTTGGAGAAGCTTTCAAAAAGAGTTGGGAACGCAAATAAAATTGAGTACAGCATATCATCCACAGACTGACGGACAGAGTGAAAGAACAATTCAGACTTTAGAAGATATGCTCCGGGCTTGTATAGTTGATTTTGGGGGATCATGGGATAAACTTCTGCCTTTGATAGAATTCGCCTACAACAACAGTTATCATTCTAGCATTCAAGCGGCACCGTTTGAAGTATTGTATGGTAGAAAATGCCGAACGCCTCTGTGTTGGAATGAAGTGGGGGAGAAACAATTAGCGGGGCCAGAAATAGTACAGTTAACAGCGGATAAGATTACTCAGATTCGGGATAGATTGAAAACAGCTCAAGACAGACAGAAAAGCTATGCTGATCGACGTCGGAAACCGTTAGAGTTTCAGGTTGGGGATTTTGTAATGTTGAAAGTATCGCCCTGGAAAGGAGTCATACGTTTTGGGAAGCAAGGTAAACTCAGTCCGAGGTATATTGGTCCGTTTGCAATTACCGAAAGAATTGGGGAAGTGGCTTACCGACTAGATTTACCTCCAGAATTAAGCAGGATTCATAACGCGTTCCATGTATCGAATTTTAGGAAATGTTTGGTGACTCCAGACCAGGCAGTCTCTCTACCGGATATCCAGGTTGATGAAAAGCTGAACTATGTGGAGGAACCGGAAGCTATAGTTGATCACAAAGTCAAAGTATTGAGGAACAAAGAGATCAGACAGGTAAAGGTTCAGTGGAAACATCATAAAGGTCAGGATGCGACGTGGGAATCGGAGTCGGAAATGAGAGCCAAATACCCTCATCTGTTCTCTTAACGGAATTCCGGGACGGTATTCTTTTAAGGGGGAGATCTTGTAATAACCAGGTATTTTATCTAATTTAAAATTGGAATTTTATAAGTCTTTTTGGTAGCGTTTTATGAAGTTAAGAAATTAAGGGATAAGTTTTTTATTGTATAATAGAAGCTTAGGGGTGTGTTTTGTCAAGTGAAGCAAGTTTAGGGTTTGTTTGGTATTTTACCCAATCTCTTTAAGCCACAAACTGACTCAGTAGTTTAAGTATAGGAAATATCTCATTTGGGACTGAATAGCAAAACCCAAATAGTGTGTGTGTGAAATTGTTCACGGCAGAGAGAAAGAGAGAGAAGAAGAACCGTAGAAAAAGAAGAAGAAGAAGATTAAAGATACTCAGCTGGGATTTTTGTTTGGTGCAGTAAATCCAAGAGATACTAAGGATCAGGGTTAAAAGATAATCTGTTTTGAGGAAAGTTTGAAGGACCTTTGCTAAAAAGATCAGTTGAGTTTTACTTTAAAAAGTATTTTACTGGAATGCATTATGTGAATAACAAATGTTAAATAAAGTGTATGAATATGTCATACGTGGGTGATTATAATATATTGAGATATTATAATTACGTGAGTATTATATGAAAATATAATACGTGGTCGGGCTTTGGACCGGTGTGTTAAATTGGCTCGCAACCAATTGATATTGGCCATTGGTGGAGGGATAAGGTTGGATGAGACATGTATGATGTAGCAATCTTGACTGGTATTAATTTACGTGTGAAATATGTGTAATTATATAAAGAGTGTTTTATATAAATGAAACTTTAATGATTTTCAAATGTCAGGGATTTCCTCACTAGACCTTTAGGTCTAACCCTCATTTTCTGTTTTAAAATTTTGTATTCCAGGTGATGGTTCCAGTAAAAACAAGTAAATAGAATACTTGTTGGCTAGCTTTTGAGAAGATGATCATCATGATGCTATGGATGCTTTTGTATTTATAATTTTTGTTATTACTATGTAACTTAGAGTGGATCAAGTTGTAATGAATTTTCTATGCTCAGACTTTAGATGGGACAAAATGTGAAATATGAAGTACTTTGTTGTAAACATGTTATGGATTATATGTTATATGTATATTTTGTTATCGGGTTGTTACATAAAGGAAAAGTCTTCTCAAAATCCAACAAGTTCAAAAGCTCCAAAACCTTTAAGGCCTTTTCAAGAAAAATTAACTTGGCAACAAAAAGGTAAATGGGTTGAAAATAACAAGTCTTTCTATTCTGTGATAGTGAAAACGACAGAAGTTCACCACAGAGGATGGGCACACCAGAAGGCTACTTCCAAGAAAGAATTTTCAAAAAATCAATATAGCCTAGATAGGTCTTCTTGTAATAAGAAGTCTAATGCTAGGAAAGATTGTAATAATAAAGCCTCTGTGCCCATATTCAGTGTTTTTAATGAAAAGTTCAAGCAAACTTCTTCGCATATCAATTATTGTCATTGCTTCGATCTTATGTATCAACTGAACCAACACTTCTCAAGCCCTCACCGTTTCCTCTCTAGACCAAAAAAGAATGCAAGATTCAAGGGTGAGAAAAAACAAGATGGTTCCTCGGAAGAGGTTAAAACTAAAACTAAGGATGCTAAGGCAACCTTAAAGACCCCTAACAAACCTGGACCCATTTGGAAATGGGTACCTAAAAATCTTTGATTATGTTGCAGAAGCAGTATGTGCGGATATGGTACCTAGACTCTGGGTGTTTAAGGCATATGACTGGCGACAGAGGTCTACTATCCTCATATAAAGTCAAACTTGGAGGAGGATCAGTTACCTTTGGAGATAATAAGAAGGGTATATAAAAGGCTATGGAGTCATTAAGAAAGAAAATATAACCGTATGCAAAGTTGCATATGTGGTTAGCCTTAAGCACAATCTTCTCAGTGTAAGCCAACTTTGCGATACAGGTTTTGATGTTATGTTCAAAAGAACCTTTTGCTCTCTGCAAGGGGAATACACATGAGTTGAACTTCTGCGTGCCGAAAGAAAAGGTGATATTTACCTAATGAACTTCAGTGTCAAGAACAAAAACGACAAGCTATGCCTTGTCGCTTGCAAGAACAAAGAAGCTTGGTTATGGCATAACAGGTTCTACCATCTTAACTTTCATACTCTAGATAAGCTTGTCAAACTTTATCTAGTTAAAGGTCTGCCAAATGTCAAATTTAGCAAAGATCATTTGTGTTCTGCTTGCGAAATGGGAAAACTCAAGAGAGCTTCCCAT
This sequence comes from Saussurea involucrata, assembly GCA_033807775.1. Lineage (NCBI taxonomy): Eukaryota > Viridiplantae > Streptophyta > Magnoliopsida > Asterales > Asteraceae > Saussurea > Saussurea involucrata. The sequence goes on along the minus strand of CM066325.1, from coordinate 87,327,692 downwards.
AAAGGCAAGACTGATGTGTCTTGCCCTAGGCCTCTATATATGCTTCACGTTGACCTCTGCGGTCCCATAGCCACACAGAGCCTAGGTGGAAAGAAATACATACTAGTGTTGATTGATTAATATTCAAGATATACGTGGGTGGAATTTATTCGAAAGAAATCAGATGTTCCAAACATTCTGATTAGTCTAATGAAAAGAATCCAAGTTCTATATGAGTGCAGGATTCAAAAGCTAAGAAGCGACAATGGCACAGAATTCAAAAACTCTGCCATTGAAGCTTACCTTACAGAAGAAGGCATCTCGCAGAACTTCTTTGCTGCACGCACCCACAACAGAACGGCGTGGTCGAACGCAAAAATCGCACGCTTGTGGAGGCTGTAAGAACAATGCTAACAACATCTGGATTGCCCGCATCTTTCTGGGCAGAAGCTGTTTCAATTGCTTGTTTCACCCAGAATCGATCAACAATAGTGAAGAGACACATCAAAACACCGTACCATTTGATCAACCAAAGGAGACCAAATATCAAGTTCTTTCATGTATTTGGATGCAAGTGCTTTGTCCTCAACGACAGAGAAGCTAAAGGAAAGTTTTATGTGAAGGCAGACGAAGGCAAGTTCATCGGGTACTCTACCACTTCTAAGGCCTACATAGTTTATCTTCTGCGGACCCGTTCAATTGTGGAAAGTATCAATGTCTATTTTGACGATTCTTTTCAGAAGACTTCTGAACAAGTCAGTTCAGAACTCGGGATAAACAAATAATCCTCTGGAATTTCCAAGACAAGAGAAGAAGAACTAAATATGCTATTTGAAGAGATGTTCTACGATGATATTGATCCCTCTGCTGGAGCCACCAGAGCCTCTGAAGAGACATCCTCTGCCGACTGTTAATGCCAAAAATCGCACCAAAGGGACAACTTAAGGTCTATGTGGACTTAAACAACTAAAGAAAGAATCTTTCGACGAGACGTGCGACGATAAATAAAATAAAGAAACAAGGGATTTGATGACGCAGGAAAAACCTCAATCGAGGAAAAAACCTGCGGACGACAGGGGGTGTCGTCGCTGCACTATGGTCGCCAATCAGGGGCGATGTCCTTGGATACTTGTGTCGATCGTACAGTGATTACAATACAAATGAAGAAAATGCTTCGAAATGTAAAGTACAAGTGTTTGAACGTAAAAATAGGTGTTTGTCGTGTACGAAACAAAGTGTGAACTGCTGATCGAGGGCTGTCGTCGTGCGTCGAGAGCGATACTTAGAATAATGGTTCTTCACTTCAGGTGTTCTTGAATATTGCTTCGGTTGTTAATCGCCGGATATTCGATGTCTTGAAATGTTGATTGAGCTTAATATTTATAGTCTTCGTGTCTTTAGCTTCATCCATGAATACTCCTTTAATGGCCTTAACGGTTGGAAACGGTCACCGGAGTAATGATCTTCGTCCGTTACGGTCGCCGGATGTTTAATGATTGCGTCGGTTATAGTCGATGCTCCTTAATGACTTTTACTCCTGCATTAAACACTTAATAAACGGTCATGGTGAACGTTAGCTTTGGTCGAGGTCGCACTTCCTTATATAATAGTCGTGCGGATCGGGCGACGCTATGGTCGAGCGTCGTAAGGAACTCTCGACTTACCCTTTATGAGGGACGACGATGGTGCTCTGGGTCTTTGTCGAGACTTTATCTTAATACAAGATATAGTCCTTAATCATACGTCTTACTTGTTCTGGTCGCTGTCGAGCGACGTGATTTTTTGCCCAAAAAGTTTTCCCCCAAAATTTGAAAATTGAATGTCAAATTTAAGTTTTAAATTTTGCTTGTCGAACGCTTAGACTTGTGACTTGGATTGAGGGACTTACCTGGTTGTCGTGGAACTAGACCGGTTCGCCTTTAACTGAACGAGAAGTTGAAAAGTTGTGACGTCATACTGACGCGCGATGATGCTTACCAGCTGTCGAGGACAGGTGTCGAAGATCTGGGCGGATATATAGACGCGTGTCGATCATCAAAGAAGGTGACGCAAGTTGTGCCTGCCCTTCGAGGCTGGGAAAGGATAAAGAATGCCCCGACAGCTGGGTCAGGAATCTTTGAAGAAGACGATGTTCTGAAGGAACAGTCTTCGAGGGCTGACTTTTCGTCGAGAATTGTCACGCCTAAAGAGGCGAAGGCATCATCCAGCCGTCCAGGCGCGATGGACGCGACACCAGCAAGTTCGGCGCTTCCGGCGACAGTGACGAAGCTAGTGTCCAAGGTGTTGTCCCCAACGTCTGCCGACAAGGGGGACGGGTCATCGGCCGATGGTGTCCTAGACGGGACGACGTTGTTTCCTCGTCTGGAAAAATATTTGCTCCCGTCTTTTAGGGAACGTTTTCCTATCGAGGAGACAGGGACCCATGTCGCCGGGTTGATGTTCTCGGTCGACGTGGTCCTGTGATCTGGCGTTCACAGCCTATATGATCGTTAGAGACATATGTTCTGGCGTTCCGAGCCGATATGGTCATTTTAAAGACCTATGGTCTGGCGATCCGAGCCGATATGGTCGTTAGAGACCTGTGTTACGTTGTGTAGGTTTTGCTTTAGCGATGAAAGGTAAAGAAGTTTACCTTTCTATTGAACATGAGTATTATTTTGACTCATACATGTCATGGACATATGTAATATCGACTGTAAAGATTCATTAGGTACAAAGACTCGTGCGACTTGGGCATCCATTGTAATACAACGATTAGAACGTAAGTCATAAGACTTTCATATTTCTATATCGTATAAGCAAACATAAGCGCATGCGATCAAAGCATTCATTCAGAATATGAAATTTTTCTAAGTTGAAGAACTTAGATTGTGGGGTCGTTAGACCTTACGATCGTATTATTTGATCATACGATGAACTTGAATCATGTGTTCCTGCAGAAGAATGATCAAGTCATGGACTTGATTATTTACGTCGTGCGACCATGCGAAATTAAAATCATATAGTATACTTGGTGACTACTGTCGTGCGATTCTGCGATAAAACAATGTCATGGGTTGGTCGTTGGCTAACCAACGACCCATCGATGTTTAAGTCAGTAGTCGTTTTGTGAGAAAAAATCGTATGAAAAAGAGTTAGAGAACGTACCTTTTCAGACTCTCTCTATTTGCCCCCTGTCATTTATTACCTTATTCTTTTTGGGAGGAAAAAACAGGTTTTAAATGACAGAACGACAAGGCGATCCTGTCGAGAGCTTGACCTTGCGACTTCAGTTTATTTCCGCGGCTTCAAGGTAGACTTGTAGCACTCACGGGCGACTTTTGGCTCGCTTTTGATCTCCTGGATTCCCCATGGCGTAGGGAATTTCAATATTTGATGATACGTCGAAGGAACGGCTTTCATATCATGGATCCATAGTCGACCTAAGATGATGTTATAGGCTGACGCACAATCGATGACACTGAACTTGGTCTGCTTGTTGACTCCTCCGGCATAGACGGGCATGATTATCTCTCCGAAGGTGCCCGTCGCTTCTCCGTTGAAACCGACCAAGGTCGTCGAACGTCGGGTGATTTCCGAGCGATCGATTCCCATGGCTTTGATGGTGTTGAGAAAAATCACATTTGCTGAGCTGCCCCGCCGATCAAGACTCGACGCGTTAGACAGTTACCGACTGTGAGCTGAATGATCAACCTGTCGTGATGCTTTTGGTACGAGTCGCCGAGGTCGACTTGGTCGAACACGATCTTCATGGCTTCTAGTTCCAAATCTCCTTTAGGTCTGGATGAACGAGGAATAGGCCGGTCGTCGGGTGCTTGACTGGCATGATGCTTAGCTGCGGAGTACGTCAGACCACACAAGTCCGAACCACCAGTAATGCAATTGATGATCTTTGCAAGCTTGGGCACTGACGAGCGGTGGCTATTAGCTGGAAGAACTACATCATCAATAATATCTTTGAGATTACCTTATGGAACATGATATGCCAATTCCTTCTTGAGTGCGATACAATCATATGTCGCATGACCATGGTCGACGTGGAAGTCGCACCACTTTGATTTATTCTTCTTAGCATCGTCCAAGTCAGACTTCTTCGGCCACCGGATGGTTGCTTGGGTGGTCTTCAGAGCTTCGGCTAAGTCTTTAGCTGACCCTTTGAACCCATAAGAGGAGATCTTGGGGTACACGAGAAATTTAGTCGCGGTTTTAGCTTCTGCCTTCGTCTTGAAATTAACGTTTGAAATCTGATGCGCTGGCTCTATTCTGGATATGGCTTTCGGCTTGAATTCTGGCTTCTTGACACCTAACGGCTTCTTGTCGTCAATGTGTTTGCGACGAAGGGCTGCGTCATCTTCGACCCTCATATATGCTAAGGTTCGAGCTCGGACGTCTTCGAAAGTCTCTAGGGGATACTTGGTCAGATCGATATATAGACCTGAACTATCGTCTAGACCACGCTTATAAGCTTCGATCGCAGTTTTGATGTCACAATTGCGGATACTGATCATTTCGGCATTGAATCTATTGAAATAACTTCGAATAGACTCATTGGTCTTCTGCACGACATAGTACAGATCACTAGTCTGCTTTTCCATCTTACGACTGCTGGCGAATTGCCGGGAGAATTGGTTGACCAATTCGGCGAACGACCCGATAGATTTGGGTTTGAGATTGATCAACCACTGGAGAGCTGAACCAGTGAGAGTCGCCCCAAAACTCTTGCATATGCATACTTCCTGGTACATGTGTGGAATCGAGATTGTCTACATGAGCTGCTTATACTGCGCGACATGCTCGGTTGGATCGGTCACACCCGAATACTTGGGAGTGAAGGCAGGAATGTTAAACTTCTTTGGGACCTCGAAGGTGGCGATCTCGTCGATGAAGGGCGACGCCTGATATCCCGAGCAAGGCTCGACGTCGACAGGCACGGCTGCCCCAGGTAACTTGGCGAGCAAGGACAGGACGCGCTCATTTTGGTCTTCTAACGTCTTCAAACGCTGGGCGACGGGATCGTTAAGATCAGGATTTGCCCCTATCGAGGGATTGGTCCCTGGACTAGTGCCATTACCCTGCGACGAACCATTGGTGTCCCCATTGAACGGAACAAAATATGGCTGCGACCCATAGTGGCATTGCTGCGGTCCATTCTAAAACGATTGTGGTCCATGCTGAAATGGCTGCGATCTCTACTGGAAAGATTGCGATCCTTGCAGGAAAGGTTGCGATCCTTGCTGGAAAGGTTGCGATCCTTGCTGGAAAGGTTGCGGACCACTTTGGAACGGCTGGGAAAACGGCTGGGATTCATTCTGAAAAGGCTGGGAGCCACCTTGTAATGGTTGGGATCCATTATTCAAGGGTGGTGGTCGGATGTGCTGAGGGGGAATCTGCCCAGACTGGGGATTCGGAATGAACGGACCCGGCTACTGAATCTGCATGAATGGACCTGGATGCTGATTCTGTGCGGACGGGCCTGGTCCCGGACCTGGATTCTGGATGAATGGTCTAGGACCATTATGGGGTCCAAAAGGATTCCTTAGCCGCTCGATCTCTTCAGCTGCTCTGCAATTCTGCTCTGCCATTGCATTGAGTTGATTCCTGGCAACCTCGAGCTCCTGATACATCTGAGCGACGACTTGCTGTGGATTTCCAGGGGCTGCCATTTTCCTGAAATAGAAAATAGAAGAAACTCCAAGAAACTATTAGTAGAATGCACGTTCGTCGAGGATTTTCTCTAGATGTAGTCCCACGGATGGCGCCAAACTGTTAATGCCAAAAATCGCACCAAAGGGACAACTTATGGTCGATGTGGACTTAAACAACTAAAGAAAGAATCTTTCGACGAGACGTGCGACGATAAATAAAATAAAGAAACAAGGGATTTGATGACGCAGGAAAAACCTCAATTGAGGAAAAAACCTACAGACGACAGGGGGTGTCGTCGCTGCACTATGGTCGCCAATCAGGGGCGATGTCCTTGGATACTCGTGTCGATCGTACAGTGATTACAATACAAATGAAGAAAATGCTTCGAAATGTAAAGTACAAGTGTTTGAACATAAAAATAGGTGTTTGTCGTGTACGAAACAAAGTGTGAACCGCTGATCGAGGGCTGTCGTCGTGCGTCGAGAGCGATACTTAGAATAATGGTTCTTCACTTCAGGTGTTCTTGAATATTGCTTCGGTTGTTAATCGCCGGATATTCGATGTCTTGAAATGTTGATTGAGCTTGATATTTATAGTCTTCGTGTCTTTAGCTTCATCCATGAATGCTCCTTTAATGGCCTTAACGGTTGGAAACGGTCGCCGGAGTAATGATCTTCGTCCGTTACGGTCGCCAGCTGTTTAATGATTGCGTCGGTTATAGTCGTTCCTCCTTAATGACTTTTACTCCTGCATCAAACACTTAATAAACGGTCATGGTGAACGTTAGTTTTGGTCGAGGTCGCACGTCCTTATATAATAGTCGTGCGGATCGGGCGACGCTATGGTCGAGCGTCGTAAGGAACTCTCGACTTACCCTTTATGAGGGACGACGATGGTGTTCTGGGTCTTTGTCGAGACTTTATCTTAATACAAGATATAGTCCTTAATCATACGTCTTACTTGTTCTGGTCGCGGTCGAGCGACGCGATTTTTTGCCCAAACACCGACCTGACTCATTCAGGTATATCTCTAACTGGTCCCTCAAATACTTCACCCTCTTACATTAATAATGCAGATGCAAGTGTCGAGGGGGAGCAAGAAGAGGATGACTTGAGTAAGAATACCACTACAGAGGCACAGGAAATACCAATTCCAGCAACAACAGAGGAAGTAATACCAGAGGAGAATGAGGATTTAGTCTCAATATCCTTAGAGGAATCAATTCCAACTCTTATTGAAATACCTCGACAAGCTGAAGCGCCATGTTCTAGCATAGAAGTACCATCTACAACAGAGGTTGCACCTGAACCATCGTGTGCAACCACAGAAGTTCAACTCAATGATGCAAATGACCATCTCCCAAGGATGACAAAATGGACAAAAAGCCATCCTCAAAGCCAAATAATCGGCGATCCTTCTGAAAAAGTCAAGACAAGATCAGCCACTGCTAATTTTTGTTTCTTTACAAACTTTATCAGTGTGATCGAACCCAAACGTGTTTCTGAAGCCCTAGATGATCCAAATTGGGTAGAAGCTATGAAAGAAGAGCTTCTCCAGTTTGAGATAAACAAAGTATGGACCTTAGTTCCTCTGCCAAGAGGGAAACAAGCTATAGGGACAAAATGGGTCTTTAGAAACAAGAAGGACGAGGATGGGGTGGTCATCAGAAACAAGGCGAGATTGGTGGCCAAGGGATACTGCCAAACAGAAAGGATAGATTACGATGAGACCTTTGCCCCTGTTGCATGGCTTGAAGCGATAAGGATCTTCTTAGTCTTCGCAGACCACAGAGGTTTTAAGGTTTTTCAAATGGATGTAAAATCCGCCTTTCTGAATGGTCTGAATCAAGAAGAAGTATACATCCAACAGCCACCAGGGTTTGAAAGTGTTAAGTACCCAAATCATGTCTACTACCTTGATAAGGCTCCGTATGTACTAAAACAGGCTCCAAGAGCATGGTACGAGCGCCTTTCAACCTTTCTCCTTGGTAATGATTTCGAAAGAGGTACTACCGACACTACTTTGTTTTATAAGGGAAAAGGTGAGGAGATTCTGCTTGTGCAGATATATGTGGATGATATTATATTTGGCTCTACCAATGCACAATACTGCACAGATTTTGAAAAACTCATGCAGAGCGAGTTTGAAATGAGTATGATGGGAGAACTAAACTTCTTCCTAGGACTCCAAGTCAAACAATCATCAGAGGGAATTTTCATAAATCAATCTAAATATGTCTCTGACATACTTTCTAAATTCAAGCTCTCTGATGCCTCTGTCATGAAGACCCCCATGGCCACTGGATCTAAGTTACACTCAGATCTAGAGGGAAAATCTGTAGAGTGCAAGCTCTACAGAGGCATGATTGGGTCTCTGTTATACTTAACAGCCAGTAGACCAGATATAATGTATGCCACATGCCTCTATGCAAGATATCAAGCTAACCCTAAAGAATCTCACCTTCTTGCTGTAAAGAGAATCTTTAGATACCTAAAGGGAACCAAGAATCTTGGCCTCTGGTATCCAAAGAACTCTGGCTTCGATCTCATGGCATATACAGATTCAGACTACGGAGGATGTAAGCTTGACCGAAAAAGTACCTCTGGGAGTTGCCAATTCCTGGGTGGTAAATTAGTCAATTGGACTTCAAAGAAGCAGAATTGTGTGTCGACATCTACAGCAGAAGCCGAATACATTGCTCTGCTAGCTGTTGCTCCCAGGTTCTATGGATGCGAACTCAGCTAAAGGACTATGGTCTTGACATACAGAAGACCCCCATCCTCTGTGACTCAAAGAGTGCCATTGCGATCTCTGCCAACCCCGTACATCACTCTAAAACGAAGCACAATGATATTCGGTACCACTTCTTGAAGCATCATGTTGAACAAGGCACAATCGAGATGTACTTTGTGTCCACGGAATTTCAGCTTGCAGACTTATTCACCAAGGCGCTAGATGAGAAAATAATCCTTTTCTTGGTGGGTAAGTTAGGTATGCTAAACATGAGTTGATCCCTCTGTAAGTGAGACTTACTCTTTGTGTACATAAGTATATATTTCAAACTTTTAGTATGTAAATTCTTTTCCATTAAAAGTTTTGTACCCGACAGAGCTTCTGTGGAATTACTCAGAGCCTCTGTCAATTCCCACAGAACCTCTGGTGAGTTTGACCTATGTTTTATGCTTTACTTATCACATCTGACCCAAACATAGGTCAAGGGGGGCAGAAGAAGACCCTGAATTGATCTACAGAGGTTGATCATTCAAGGGGGAGCCAAAGAAGAGTATTAGTCGAAAATATATACAGAAGTCAGGTACTTTTCCGAACAAAGGAGAATCCATGAGTAAGTATCTCGCACAAAACCACTTTCCAAAACAGTTTTCTAGGGCACCAATTTCCAAATACGTCCTAGAAACACAGTTTAAAACATTCAAAACCTTGGATGATCAAAAAGTTTTATGAGCTCTCCGTTATTAGAAATTTTCGGTCATAGAGCCTCTGCTGAGCTCAACAGAGCCTCTGTAAGCCAGAGCCTCTGTAACTGCAAATTTTGCACGGAAACTCTATCGATCATTTCCACTATCTTTTCAAATGTTTTTGGTAAAGGTGCAAGCTCAGAGGTAATGGAAGAAGGTCTCAGATCACAGAGCTCATTCCACTATAGAGCTTCTGTCGATTTGATACTTGTGCACATAAATGGGTTCTGTAAGCGCGGGTTATTTACTACAGTGACAGTCATCTGTAAATAGAGATGCCCACGCGCTCAGCATTAATGGTCGCCGCACGACGTCTAATCATGCTCTGACACTTCTGACGTGGCACACCTCTATTGGTCGTGTCTGTCAAACGACGGTACAGAGGCGTGGTAACAACTGTAAAAACTCAAGTGCGGACCCCAAATTTCATTAAATTCACTTTTATTGTGGAGTTCTATCCGTTTCTACCCACACCTATATAACCACGTTTACCCTCTTTCTTCTTCCTTTACTAATATATCTCTCTCCTCCTTACTCCGGCGAACCTTTGCAAACCTGCAACTCTTATTTTCTACTCATTTCTTCAAAGAAATCATACATGGCTTCCACCAGAAACTCTCCGGCGAACTCCCCTGCTCTATCTGAGCACTCCCAACACCCATCCATGGCAAGAAATCAGGAACAAGAACAAGGCGAATCTGTGGATTTTACTCCGTCCACACACCTACAATATTTCTTAGACAATGACCAGTTCGAAAACTCCCTACCCGTTAAACCAAATAACCATTATTTGGTTCCCTCAAGCACTGCTTTTGAAGATGAACATGATGTACTGTTGAATATCCTGGAAAACCATCATCTAAACGCTCTGCTAACCAAGAATGTCACAAACATCCCTGCCAGATACCTGAACCAGTTCTGGCAGAGCTGCTACTACAATGAAGAAGACAGGCAAATCATGGGTTATGTATCCAGACCAGACAGATCAAAAATCCTTGAGCTGAAGTTCAACAGAACTATGCTCTCTTTGGAGTTCAACCTACCCACCAGAGGTCTCTTTGGGATAAAATAATACGCCAAGATCCCATCTGACAGAGAGCTCTGTAATTTCGCAGAGATGCTAGGCTACAACACCCACCTAAACAAAAGGAAGGAATTCAAGAGGAACCGCTTCCCTCCTCTGTGGAACACATTATTTTCCATTCTCAACAGATGTCTCATAGGCAAAGTGGGCAGCCCTGACCAAACCTCTCATCAAATCCTAGCAATCATGTACGGGGTGTACTATGATTTGCCCCTCGATTTTGCTGCCCTTATGATGCAAGAGCTTGTAAATACCATTGACCACCAGATCTCTACACAGAAGGTGAAGGGCCCCAAAGCAAAAGAACTCCTTGTCTTACAATTCCAGAGGACTATTGGAGTCATTTTGGAAGCTCTTCTGACCCTAATTGAATGGCCAATGGAAGGGCCCATTGTCAAGACTTATCCACTGAACAAAATGACTCCAACAAGGCATATAGACGGATACCAGTTCTGCCGACCTCTACCATCCAAACTTCTGACATATGCGAGAGACAAACAACTTAGGCTAGCTTATATACGCGATCACAGAACTCCAACACCGAGTCCTGTGACACCCCCGTGTCTAGGAGCCCCTGTAGGATCTATAGTTGTAGAGAGGTTATAAATTAGGTTTTAGACAAGGCTTGAAACTTAAATAAAAACCGATCACAAATACCAAAAGGAGACTAAGGGGCCGTTTACCATACACTTACCAGGGTAAGCGTTTACCAAGTCACATTAACTACCGGATTGATATGCCAAGGACCAAAAATCTTACCCGGTAAGAGTGAAAGAGAGAATGCAAGGACCGAGAGTCTTACCCCGGTAAGTTCGGGCGACGAATCTTACCACGGTTAGTGGTTACCTGGTGAATTGTTGCATACGAAACCGATCTGGCGAACTAAAAATCTTACCCGGTAAGTAAGTGACAGTGTAAATTTGTCTGGTAAGTGCTTACCCCGGGTAAGCGTTTGTAAGGGGTTGTTTACCTAATCACTTACCCAGTGAGTGCTTACCCGTAAAATTCAACATTATCACTTACTTAGCAGGTAAGATTTTAGTGCACCAAAATGGCATTGTGTGCAACAATGTACCCGGTAAGCGATAACCGTGGTAAGAGTCATGGCACTCACTTACCGGGTAAGACTCTCGGTCATTGCCTTCTCTCTTACTCTTACCGGGTAAGATTCTTGGTCCTTGCCATATTCGTCCGGTAAGGTAATGTGGCACTTACCCGGGTAAGTGGTTGGTAAATGGACCGTAAGAGATGAACCTCATGTGTCGATTTGTCTTCACTTGTGGAGTTTCGACCAAATGCATGTGATTCAGGCATCACATAAATCGCAATAGCATAAAGGTACAAGCATGCCATGAAATCCTACAATCACACATTTCCCATCGTATGAAAAATACGTACTGCTATTTGAACCATAAGGACGATAGCACATCGGATATGTACCAGAGCATAATGACCTCATCATGGCAATCCTGCATATCTGTCGAACGTCTCACTTATTGACGTTAGATATTCATTAGGGTAATCCATGCAAATCTACAGAATCAGAAACATGTGGTTCATCAGACGCACTATTCCTTGCTTGAACATGCACACAATAACTATAAAAAATCATGTGTTCAATGATATACAACTTCGTTCAGATAATATCATGTACCACCAATTGGTACCACTTTATGCTTCAAATAGGACAAAACAAAAGATAAAATTAAAACCCTACCATGAGGCTATTGAGATCCCAATTTAGATTGTTGTCCAACTTTCAACAATATCCACTACCAGCACCAATCAGCACCAATGAATATAATTTCTAAAAAAGATTGAACTATTACCTTGAATTGATACAGAAGCTTCAAAAGCCATGCTTTCTGTTGAAGGAGTTAATACATGCAAAGTAAGCAGAAAAAGAAAATCTTATATCTACAAGCAATAAGATGAAAAAATGTAAGCATAAAAAGAAAACCTTAGCACATAATTCCTCATAAATAATCACAAGAATGAAGTTGGATCAATAATACCGAAATACAATCAGTAATTAAGAATGCAATGTATCTTTGTGAAGAAACAATTCCACTGCACTTTTCTCTTTGACACGATGTTTCCGTTAGAATTTTCAGCAAGTTCCTGCTGCTCTGCTGCTGCTCCTTTTTTTTGAACAATTTAATATTTTTTCCTATGAGAATCACAAAATAAAGAAATAAAATACATTAACATTGCGTCAATACCTCCATTAATCAAAATTAAGAAGACGATTAACAAACAATATCAGGTTCCAAATTTCTCCAATTCCAAATCGTAAAAAACATTCCATCAAACTAAACATCCTCTAAAATTCTTCAATATTACAATCAATTCCTATATGGGTATCACACAATTTCCCCAAAAAACAAATCCCATCTACGTTTTACTTGATTTCCAAGGAAAAAAATCACAGATAAACAAAGCTTTCAAGAACGTAAGAACAAAATTTTGTGTTCTATCGTAAAAAATACATCTTCCTTTAGCACAAATTCTCACATCATAAAAACGAAAATGGTCCACAAAAAAGAATAGAGATATCAAATTGGCTAAGCCAATTCGAAAGAAGTGCACAAACAAACATCCACATTAAGTTCACCTCGCGAAACAATCAAGGGGATGATCAAACCATACCATAACATCCCAGTATGCCCTTGGTTGATCACACCTCACATCGGCAGAACCATCCTTGCTAGAAGCTAAAACAAAAAACCAGTGCTATGCTTCCCTTTGTTATTGGCGGCTGGCAGGGACCAATATCAACATATCTCATAGGAGAATCAGTGTCATAGAAAGCTATTGTAGGTATGTTCCCAAGTGTAGCCTCCTTGATGGGTTGTAAAGAATCAATGATGGTGTCAGATTGAAGACAAATGCCTTTTTACCATATAAAGAACAAAATACAACAGATAAGAATAAAACCTAAAACCAAATTTATTTATAAAGATGCCCAGGTATGAAAAATCATTTTAGGCTCAATCTTAGCTCAAAAAAGTGTAAACTGATATCCTTCAATTTGAGAGACAAAAAATACAAATAGATACACCAACCTGGTGATCGGTCCATGGATTGGTCAATATGAGGGAACTATAACATAGACAAAATTTATAATACATAAATCAACCGTTAGAGATGCATAAAGTCCACTTTCAAACTTACTGCCTTTACCGAGGAAATAACATAGTCCCTCCCTGAAGCATTTAAACACATCAGATGGCAATCTTATTCTGTAGAAATCGTCGTTTTCGAGTAGTTTCTGAGTAAACATATAATCAATAAAAACAAATTAAGTCATAAAATATTTAAAATTTAAACAAAATTGCCTACAATAATTAAAAAAAATATGTAGGTGAAGAATCACTTTGAATTTCTCCTTCTCTGTTGCACTAAGATCATTCCTTGACGACCGAAGCTTTGTAAGAATCTGATAATAGATAACGAAACAACAAGAGGTGTAACAACTAGTTAGTGTTAAAAATATAAAATTATACAAGGAATCAAGGATGATTACATATATGTGCTTAAATCAGACATGATCATGCTGAGAGTCATTACTCATTTCCCTTTCCCCGTGATTCTAAACTAAACTTTATGAGTATGATAGAACCAAAACTTGTTCAATGGCTCACAAAACTATAAAAGGTGAATTGCAGATTACAGAAAGGCAAGTGTACACTGATAAGGGTTAATCTAGCCAGCCACAAGAGTTTGTCTACCTCAAAATTGAATATCATGTCTATAATTAAGAGCTAGTAAAACCCATTTTTGCTTGAAACGCTACAAAATAAACACACGTTCTCATCCTCCCCAAAATGGATATACAATAGAAAATAGATATATGATGCAAATGTCATATGTTAAATAGATTCAGAAATCTTACTTATGGATTTGAAAATCCGTATGACCGTATCCACCTGTGCAAAATTACAAAAAGTTGCAACATAAAATGTTGAATGATTGAAAATAAAAACAACCCAACTTGTTTCAAAAATTGAACTAAGCAAAAGCCTAGGATGCTCTGTCGCTCCAACACACTCAAATCCAAACATCATTCGTTCTTTTATACCTTGGAATCGCCGTGGGATTTTGGAAAAATAACTCAAATTCGCGCATGGGTTTTTCAAAGGGAAGTTGAAATTCGTGAAGAAAAAAAGAAGGTTTGGCAAAAATTGGAAACCCCCTCTCTCTCTCTCTCTATATATATATATATATAGATAACGATGATGGAGATTGAGGCTATGAAACATTGCAAATCCAAAAACCCAATCATGATTTGACAAAAGGGGGTTTTCCCCCTTAGATTTGTTTACCCTCTTCGAAGTCTCTTCTCCAGACTATTCAATGGAATGTTGATTGAGATACCATCGATTTTGAAGTTTGTGATGTGTAGGGCCATGGAGGTTACGATCGTAAGAAGATAAACAATGAAATAAATATGGGTTTCTTTCTCTCATTCTTAACATAGCAGTTTATGTGGAGAGAGGTCGTAGAGAAGGAGACGGGAGGGAGAGATCGTGGGAGAAGGGGAATTGATTTTGTGCGCCAGAAAACATGGAGATGATGATATATGCTATTAAAATTGAAGTTGATGTAAGATGTGAGAGTTTGGTGCAGACGTGGGCAGGGGCGGAGCCAAGATTTGGTCCGAGGGGGAGTGGTACGGGCGAAATATGTGTTTTAATCGCAGTGGGTTGCAAACTGTCCACAGCGGGAAGTGCAAGTGTACACTGTCCACTATGATCGTCACAACAAGTAATAGTTGGTAAAATACCAGAATCGAATCCACAGAGACTGGGCAATCAAGACAATACGGTTCTCATGAGCTCCTTTTACAGGTTTCAATAACAGAAGAAGCAATATTTTGGTTTGTTCGGTGAAATAGCTACTTTAACGACTTTACTAAAGATTTAAAAAGAGGAATGTAGGCTAGATTTTCCCTAGATTTTATATTAAATACCTGATCCTAAAAAGTGATCCTTGTACTTGAGGTAGGCATTTTCGCTAGAAAAGCCCGGTTACAAAATACTCACACCTTTAAGCAAAAATCCCATACTCTTAGTACTTGTTGTTTTGTCAATGGTAATCTCAAAATGGACCTTTTCAAGCCTCGATGGAATGTGTAGAGACAAATACTCTAAGTGTTTTAAATACACCAACTAGCTTGCCTACTACTCCAGTGGGTTGAGATTAGCTCACTGTGCCGACCTCACTTTCGCAAGTGTCTTAAGAATTCTTTCGAATCCCCAAGCATCATTCAAGCTTGTGTCACTACGTTCTACTTATTTCTAAGTTAAGAACTAGACTTTAGATCATTGCAAGTGATCGGCTTGTTCGCATCCTTGGGTAATAATCGAGAGTGAATGACCAAAACAAGAAATATTCCAAGTATCAAGATTACTCAAGCATTTTTAATAAAATCCAGGTACTTCTCTTTCTTACATCCCAAGGGATGTTTAGCCTAACATTTCCGAAGTAAAGAAAACAAAAGAGTAGAAGTTGCACATAATTAAACTGAAAGTGACTTGAATTGAACCCACAGTGGGGAACGAGAATTCGTCCATGTCACTGTGTACTTCAAACTATAAATTATACTAAGAATGTAAAATACATAAATTTAAAGTTAACTACTGCAGTAAATGAGAGAACAAAAGCTAATACTAATGTAGTAGTTGAGAGATTCTAAAAATTAAGCATAGAATTAATGGCACCCAACACCTCCTTTATATACTAGGAGAAAGGGTTGGGTATTACACAAAAATTGGGTTTGTCTATTGTGTAAGGACTAGAGAATCAAGCTGAAAATCAGCTCTTTGAACAATCCTATTATCCACCATGTTGTAGCTCTTTTACCCAATGGACCCTTCACCAAGTCAACTTCAAAGTACAAAAGGTGTACTTGATGCCATCTAAAAGAAAGATGCCTTGTACTTCTCCAGCCCTTATCTCAGCCAAATGAAGCTTCCATTCTCCAGAATAATTACATCCCAACTAGGAGTTTCTTTGTCTTTTGTCTTTTTGTTCAGCTCGATAGTGGGATCCGGAGTGGGGAACGCAAGTCCCTGCGGATAAAACGTGAAAACACCCAAATTCCACCAAATAATTTATTAAAGACTATGGTTCACTCTTTTTGCTCTTTTTCATGAAATGTACCAAGAATCGGGGTTTTGAGAAGTGAAATGGCTAAAATTGACGAAATAAAATAGAAAATAAAAGGAAATGATAACTCTAAAAATAGAGTTATCCCAACCTCAAGCTTAAACCATTACTTGTCCCCAAGTAATAAAAATAAAGAAAAAATAAAATAATGCACTTGAGCTTTCAGGGACTTACCGACTTCTCACTCTGAATGGGCGTTGATCTCCTTCCACATATACTTCTTTTGGTTCCCAAATTAAAATTTCACTTTTGTACTTGACGAAATCTTTCCCTTGTTCACCTTTGATCAATAGGAATTTCTTGGGTTTGAAAGGTTTGTGGCTTTGAATATTTTCCCAAGGGTTTTGGCAAACAATTCCAAATACGGACTGAAAATCTCGCTTTGAGATTTTTATTTCAAGAAGTGAGTAGTTTGTGTTTTGCATGGGTAAGTTCGTACACTTCAGGCTTTTTATTTGGGTATGGCTATTTTTTGTGAGAGTGTGTATTCTGATGGTCCAGAATAGCCACACCATCTTTTTCTGGGAGTGAGCACTTTGATGGTCCAGAAAAGGCACACCATCAATCCTTTGTAGTGACACTCCGTTTTTCTTCTGTTTTTGTATTTTTGATTTTTTTTGGAGGGGGGTATGGCTTACCCACCTCAAACTTATGACTTCACAGTGTCCCCACTATGGAAAGACTGTAAGTCACTCTGGAAGTCCCCACCTCAAACTTAAGATTGCACAGTGTCCTCACTGTGACTTGAATTTTGGTGCGAAAGAGGTGGTTGGGGTACAAAAGGGTCGTGTTTGGATGCGAAAAATGGCCTATATCATTTCATGGTGATAAGTTGAGATTCGTACTTACAAAAGGGACCTTTTAAGTCGGAAGCCGAAAGTTGTACCTTGAAATGAAAACGAGATCAAACAATCATTCAAACAAGAAGTGAGTTAGTACCCAAAAGCACCTACTAAAAGTAGTTGGGATCCATGCATCATAAACCAAAAGTAACCAAAGCAGCAAATATTGTCAAATGCCCAGCCATAGGCGAAATACCAAAATAAACAGAAAATAGAAATTGTTTTTGGGAGCATCAAAAGTGGGAACCATAATCCCAACAAACCATTCAGCGGTTCGGACTTGCTTGCGGCGAGCTTGCGGCGGAGTCTTCCTCGAAATCATCTTCACTTTCATTTGAGAGGCAAATACCTTCGGGAAATTCAGGGAGTTGTTCGTGTAACTAGGGATCATGACCTTGTAGCATCTGTTTGACAACCGCATCCCTATCCCTTGTATACATCCAGAACGACTCAGTGGCTCGATTCATATGCTTCTGCTGAGCTTCCATGAGATCGACTTTATAAGTGAGAGCTGTTATTGCTTGCAGAATGGCGGTCATGGGGTTGCTAGAGCTTCCTGCAGTGGGCTGTCGTAGTGGGGTACCAGTGGTTCTCACAGTGGGATCAGCAGCGTTTCTCATAGTGGGATCGTCCTGAGCAGGTTCTTCAGAAGGGCCGGCAAGTGCCCTCCCCATTTTCTTGATGGTTAGGACACTAAAGTTGCTCATTGAAACGAGCCACGGATCATCTGCAGCTGAGGGTACTCCAGCTTCGATTAGTAATGAAGTGATAAGACAAGGGAGGGGTAGGATTACCTTCTTTCGTGTGTGCGCGGTGTGAATGTCGGAAAACATGAGGGACCCAAGGTTGATCGGCTTATCCGTAAGGATGCAGTACAGCAGGGCGCACTTGTGCATCGATAGGGTCGTATCATGAGAAGTAGGGGATAAAGTAGCCCGAACAAACGCAAACCACACTGCGGCCTCGGTAGTGAGGGAGCTAGCGTGTAGACATTTGCGTGTGCCATCCATATCCCAGGGCTTTCCCTCCACTGCCAATTCCCTTAAAATCACATCTTCATCGGCGGGGCTCATTTTTCTCAAGAACTGTGTGAATGCGCATGTAGTTGGGGTCCTTATTCCAAGGACCTAATTAATGGCGGTGGCATGATAGTACACGGTCCGACCCTGAACTTTTACAAAGAGGTCTTTGGTCTGCGAAGCCTCGGCATAAAACTCTCGAACTAGAGAGGCATTTGCTCGACGATTGGCAGATGCCAAAGTCGCCCAATCTTATGCTAAAACCCGATATTTGATAAACGGGTTTGCCTCTACAAACTCGGGGTCGAAACCCCTCTCCAAGTTCAATCGCTGCTTAAAAATATAGTCATAATGGGCGGCCACTGCTGGAGTTGTGAACTGCCTAGGCACCCCACTTGGGGCATGCTCAGTCCCCACAGTGGAATGGTGTGGGTTTTCAGATGGCACTTGCTCATTCCCAGCATCAGTTTCAACAGATGATGAACTTAATGAGGGTTCGAGACCCTTACCTTTCCCAGACGATTTTCTTCTCGGCTTTTTGGTTGGTGTTTTCTCCGACATGGTCACCCTAGACCTGGTGACCATTCCCTTTTTCCTCAGAGCCCGAACGATGGGGTTTTCCCCACTGTGGGCAGCAGCCTAGAGTGCCGGTAAATCGACCGTGTTTGTGACTGGAGGATTTTCCTCAGTGTGAATCTGCTCCTTCCCTTTTCTTCGAATTTCCCCCTCTTGTCTGATTCTTTCTTGTTCTTCCTTTGCCAACCGTTCTTCTTCAACCCTTTTCTTTTCTTCCGCTGCCCGTTTTCTTTCTTCTTCACGAAGCCTTTCTTCCTCAACTCTTTTTCTTTCCTCTTCCTCTCTCGCCAACCTCTCGGCCTCCTCCCGTTTTTTCTTCTCCTCCTCTTCTTTTCTTAACCTTTCCTCCTCTTCTTGTTTCAGTCTTTCTTCTTCCTCTCATCGCTTCTTCTCGACTTCTTCTTTTCTTTTTCGGATAGCAGACATCCTTTGGTTATACTCTTCTACCAACCTCCTTTCTTCCTCTTCGGCCTGCAATGCTTCGTCATCGAGATGGCTTTGACTGGTGTCCGAAACCTTTGATGAAGACACAGCCCTAGGACTCTCTTGCTTGGATGAACCCGTGTCTGGAATATCTGGTATGATCGGTGGTTCACCGAAGACCGGTGGCGGTTCGTTTAAATCGTCGGTGATGGTTTCCGTCGGGTGGCCCTCGGTGGTTCTGCGGCGGACCGCCGCACGGTTGGGTTCCTCCGGGTGGGTGTTTAGTCTTTTGCTCCTGGCCATTTTTAGAATTTAGGAAGGGTTTTTTTCGATTTTGGTTCGTGAGAGAGAAAGGAGAAGGAGAGAGAATATTTTTGATTTTTAGAAGTAAGTGTGGTTTTTAGGTTTTAGGATGGGAAAGGTTTTTATTTTCAAATTGGAGGGAACCGTTTGTTTAGGAGAGAGAGAAAGAACAATGATGGTTTTTCTTGGAAAATGGCAAACTTATGACAAGTGGCAGCAAAAGTTGACTGATTTGTAAGAGAAGTTGATGTGTGTCAGCATCTTGGGCCCCCAAAAACCGTCCCATCTCATGTCAGTTAGGGAGTGGGAAGCGCAAGGACGTGCTCCATCCCACTGCGAAGCACTTTCTTGGCCTTTTCTTCAAAAGTTGGGAATCTCTCCTATACACATGCAAAATAAACTACCATGAAGAATTAAAAGTACCAAAAATAATAAAAAGGAAGCAAATACTTGAAATAAAATATTTACAAGCGGTTTTGACTTTTCTTAACCATAGTGAGGTGGAGAGTGGGATGGAATGTGAGCACTCTCATTCAGAAAATGTTTCACTCTTTGCCCATTGACTTTAAAGATTTGACCAGACTGTGGGGACTTCAACTCCACTGTTCCAAAGGGACTCACCTTGACAATGGTGTATGGTCCCGTCCATCTTGATTTTAGCTTACCCGGAAAGAGTTTAAGACGGGAATTGAACAATAATACCTGTTGTCCTTCCATGAACTCCCTATGGTTGATTCTTCGATCATGCCACATCTTGGTCTTTTCTTTGTACAACTTTGTGTTCTCGTAGGAGTGATATCGCAACTCCTCTAGTTCATGCATTTGCAAACTCCTCTGAATTCCCGCAGCATCCTCACTCATGTTAAGCTCTTTAAGGGCCTAAAATGCCCTGTGCTCCAATTCAATCGGTAAATGGCAAGCTTTGCCAAAAACTAATTTAAATGGAGACATTCCCAAGGGAGTTTTATAGGCCGTTCGATAGGCCCAAAGAGCATCATCAAGTTTGGTTGACCAATCTTTGCGATGTGGTTTAACGACTTTCTCCAAAATATCTTTGATCTCATGATTTGAAAGTTCGGCTAAACCGTTGGTTTGCGGGTGGTATGCGGTGGCCACTCTATGATGTATATCATATTTAGCAAGGACCGAGCTCATGACTTTGTTACAAAATGGGTGCCCTCGTCACTAATCAATGCCCGTGGTGTTCCAAATCGAGTGAAAATATTTTTATGCAAAAATTTCACCACGGTGTTGGCATCATTAGAGTGACAAGCAATGGCTTCCACCCATTTCGAAACATAGTCCACCGCAACCAAGATATAAAAATTATTGTTGGAATTTGGAAAGGGTCCCATGAAATCGATCCCCCAAACATCAAAAAGTTCTACCTCTAGAATGTTGTTAAGAGGCATTTCGTTCCTTTGCGAAATGTTCCCGGTGCGTTGACATTGCTCACAACTTTTCACAAATTCGTAAGTCTTTAAACACAGTGGGCCAAAAGAACCCACTTTGCAAGATTTTTGCAGCGGTACGGTTTCCACCGAAGTGGCCACCGTAGTGGGATGTGTGACAACCATGGAGTATTTGATGTTGCTCACTCCCGTGGACACAACGCCTCAATATTTGGTCTGTCCCTATATTATACAAGAAAGGGTCGTCCCAAACATATTGTCGTGTATCATGTAAAAACTTTTTAAATGGTTGTTCACTCATCCCGTGGGGCTTAAGTCCACTTGCTAAAAAGTTTGCAATGTCAACATACCAAGGAATATTATTTTCGAGATGTTGGGCAGATAACGATTGTTCATCGGGAAAATTCTCTTTGACCGGAGTGGGATCAACAGTGCCCACTATCTTCTCGAGCCTGGACAAATGGTCAGCTACCTGATTGCTTGTTCCTTTTCTATCAACGATCCCAAGGTCAAATTCTTGTAGCAATAAAACCCATCTAATCAAACGTGGCTTGGAATCAGCCTTGTTGATCAAATATTATATCGCTGCATGATCCGTGTGCACTATGACCTTCGCCCCTATCAAGTACGACCTTAAACGATCAAAAGCAAACACGACCGCAAGTAATTCTTTTTCAGTAACAGTATAATTAATCTGAGCTTCAATCAGTGTTTTACTTGCATAATAATTGGGGTGAAAAACTTTGTTCTTTCTTTGTCCGAGAACAGCCCCCACAACCCACTCGTTGGCGTCACACATCACTTCGAATGGGAGTGACCAGTCAGTAGTGGTCACTATGGGTGCTGTGACTAAGGCTTCCTTGATTGTTTCAAAAGCATGTCGGCATTCTTGGGTAAAAATGAAGTGTTTTTCATGTTGCAACAGGTTACACAGGGGTTTTGTTATTTTCGAAAAATCCTTGATGAACCTCCTATAAAAACCTGCGTGACCCAAAAAACTTCGAATACCTTTCACTGTTGTGGGTTCGGGAAGTTGTGCCACTACCTCAAGCTTGGATTTTTCAACTTCCAACCCTCTTTTTGAGACAAGATGGCCTAGGACAATACCCTCTTCTACCATAAAATGGCATTTTTCCCAATTCAAAATAAGGTCGTGGGTCTCACATCTCACTAGGCTTTTCTCTAAATTTCCCAGGCAGTGGTCAAATGACGTCCCTATCACAGAAAAGTCATCCATAAAAACTTCTATGGTGTCTTCTATCATGTCGGTGAAAATGGCCATCATACAACGTTGGAAAGTGGCTGGGGCATTACACAATCCAAATGGCATCCTTCGGAATGCAAAAGTACCGTAGGGACAAGTAAAGGTGGTCTTTTCTTGGTCTTCGGGGGCGATATGGATTTGGTTGTATCCGGAGTATCCATCTAGAAAACAATAGATTTCTTTTCCCGCTAACCTATCGAGCATTTGGTCGATGAAAGGTAGGGGAAAATGGTCTTTCTTAGTGGCTAGGTTGAGTTGTCTATAGTCCATGCATATTCTCCACCCCATGACAGTCCTAGTGGGAATGAGCTCGTTCTTTTCGTTCTTCACTACGGTCGTCCCTCCCTTTTTAGGGACACATTGGACGGGGCTCACCCAACTACTACTAGCAATGGGATAGATAATACCAGCGTCTAACCACTTCAAAACTTCTTTCTTAACTACCTCCTTCATGATGGGGTTCAACCTTCTTTGAGGTTGGACTTTTCCAGGGTGGTCACTCTCCAAGTTAATCTTATGTTGACATAAGGAGGGGGTAATACCTCTTATGTCCGCTATGGTCCAACCAATTGCCTTCTTATGCTTCATCAACAAATCGATCAGAAGTTGTTCTTGTTTCTCACTAAGTTTGGAAGAGATAATAACGGGAAGTTTATTATCCTTAGCGAGATAAACATATTTTAAGTGGGAAGGCAATGGTTTAAGCTCTAACTCGGGAGGTTGTTCTATTGAAGGGGGTTGAACATCTCTATCCTTAAAGTCCAGAGGTTCAAAGGCTGCTACCATTTCGTTACACTCATCCTCAAAAGTGTCGTCACTCTCAGAGTCAGAGTGCTCACTCTCACTCCCCACTGTGGGCACCGTGTCAAGATTGTGGGTTCCAGTAATCAAACTCAAAGCAAAACAGTCTTCGGTTTCTATGCACTTAAGGGACTTAAAAACATTGAAAGTTACCTCTTGGTCATTGACTCTCATAGTGAGTTCCCCTTTGTGCACATCAATCAGAGTACGTCCGGTTGCAAGAAATGGACGCCCTAAGATGATTGGGATTTCTTTATCGGCCTCATAATCTAGAACTAGAAAATCGGCGGGGGAGATAAATTTATCCACTTGGACCAAAACGTCTTCTATTTTTCCCTTGGGGTAGGCAATGGACCGATCGGCTAGTTGTAATGTCACGGTTGTGGGTCTAGCCTCTCCAATACCTAACTTGTTAAAAATGGACAATGGCATCAAGTTGATACTAGCTCCTAAATCACAAAGTGCTTGACCTACTTCTTGTCCTCCTATTGTGCATGGAATGGTGAAACTACCCGGGTCTTTCAACTTAGGTGGAATCTTGCTAGTAAGGAGGGCACTACATTCTTCGGTCAAAGCCACAGTTTCGAACTCACCCAACTTTCTTTTTTTTTGTTCAAAATATTCATTACAAATTTACATAGCTTGGCATTTGCTCGAGAGCCTCTACCAAGGGTATGTTAATGTGAAGTTGCTTAAAAAGGTCCAAGAATTTTTTAAACTGAACATCGACATTTTTAGTCTTCATCATTTCAGGAAAAGGTACATTTCGTGGGTCAATTTGAGTTTGCTGTGGTGTTGGCTTTAGAACAGTAGGTTTTGGTATAGGTCCAAAAGTGGGAAGCTCAGGGACATCGGTCCTCACTGTGGGAATGACAGTGACTTGAGGAGTGGCCACTGTGGGAATCACAGTGGGTATTTGAGGCGAATCATCAGACTTGAAAACGATATCTTTCAGATCCTTCCCACTCCTAAGTGTTATGGACTTGACGTGCTCTTTTCCTATCACCTTAGCGTGTTCGGTATCACTAGGTAACGTCCCTGGTGGTCTATTCTTAACTTCGACGGCTAGTTGTCCTACTTGAGTCTCTATGTTCCTAATGGCTGCTTGAGTTTGATTCATGAAACCTTTGAGAATAGATTCAAGTGATGGTTGAACCTCAGCGGCTTGAGTTCCTCGCGGTTGGAACTGTTGTGAGGATTGTCCTTGGTGAAAATTCTGTGAGTTCTGCCCACTGTGATGTTGCTGAAATCCAGGGGGGTTGGGGGGTTGGGGGGTTGTGTGGTCTTTGCTGGACATGACTCGCCCCGTGGGGTTGGAGTCCTGGATTACCAGCCCAAGAGAAATTTGGGTGATTCCTCCACCCTGGATTATAAGTTTGCGAATATGGATTGTTCCTCGGGTTGGTCCCTATAACATTAACGAACTCGGGATTTGCTGGACAATAGTAAAAAACGTGCTCTTCTCCACAGAGGGAGCAGTTTTCGGCGAGATGAGTTGCGGAATTGACTTGGCCTCTATTTTGATTCAAAACTAATTTGGTTAAGGCCACGAGCTGCGCATTCATGGTTTTGAGTGCTTCAGAATCGATGGTGTTGGTCTTTGGTACTATTGCACTAGGATTGGACCACTCGGTATTGTTGTTAGACACTTTTTCCAAGATTTGTTATCCTTCATTGTAGGTTTTACTCGTGAATGTTCCACCGGCTGTTGCATCTAAGATGATTTTGGCTGCATTGGAAAGACCATTGTAAAAGGTTTCCAATTGGATGCAATGTGGGATGCCGTGATGTGGGCACTTTCGAAGTAAATCTTTAAATCGTTCCCATGCATCCAAAACAACCTCACAAAATTTTGAAACCTTACATTCCTAAACAAAATAATATCATTTCGAAACCTTACATTCCTCGTGGGAGGAAAGTATTTTTGCAAAAAATTATCAGCAAGTTCTTGCCAAGTGGTTATCGAGTGAGATGCGTGTGAGTTCAGTCAAGTCTTTGCCTTATCCCTTAGTGAAAAAGAGAAAAGCCTCAACCTTAATGCTTCATCACTCACACCTTGCAATTGAAAGGAATCAGTCATTTCTAAAAAGGATTTTAAGTGCGAGTGCGGATCCTCAGATGGTGATCCTCCAAACTGACCCATGGCTTGGATCATTTGAAACATCACCGGTTTGAGTTCAAAATGAGTTGAAACAATGTTGGGTCTTAAAATTCCGGAGCTCAAATCACCAACTCCGGAAGTAGCATAGTCCCGTATTTTTTGATCTTTGCTATCGGCAATCGTCACTGTGGTCTCCACTATAGGTGGTGGTATTTCTGCCATGTTTACAGTGGGGATCACAGGGGGTTGTCGATTTGTGTTCCTGTTTTTACGTCTTCTTCGAAGAGTTTTCTCTATTTCAAGATCGATTGGTACCAAAGGTCCGTGTTGTTGCCGTGGCATGCAACACGAACGGCTTAGAAAAACGAGTTACTCGGGCTCGAACCAAAACTAATGTCTTGAGATTTAAAATCACGCCAGTCCCCGACAACGGCGCCAAAAACTTGGTACGGGCGAAATATGTGTTTTAATCGCAGTGGGTTGCAAACTGTCTAAAGTGGGAAGTGCAAGTGTACACTGTCCACTATGATCGTCACAGCAAGTAATAGTTGGTAAAATACCAGAATCGAATCCACAGAGACGGGGCAATCAAGACAATACGGTTCTCATGAGCTCCTTTTACAGGTTTCAATAACAGAAGAAGCAATATTTTGGTTTGTTCGGTGAAATAGCTACTTTAACGACTTTACTAAAGATTTAAAAAGAGGAATGTAGGTTAGATTTTCCCTAGATTTTATATTAAATACCTGATCCTAAAAAGTGATCCTTGTACTTGAGGTAGGCATTTTCGCTAGAAAAGCCCGGTTACAAAATACTCACACCTTTAAGCAAAAATCCCATACTCTTAGTACTTGTTGTTTTGTCAATGGTAATCTCAAAATGGACCTTTTCAAGCC
The DNA here is from genome assembly GCA_033807775.1 of Saussurea involucrata. NCBI lineage: Eukaryota > Viridiplantae > Streptophyta > Magnoliopsida > Asterales > Asteraceae > Saussurea > Saussurea involucrata. Next base: position 87,301,699 of record CM066325.1, on the reverse strand, counting down.
TCGATGGAATGTGTAGAGACAAATACTCTAAGTGTTTTAAATACACCAACTAGCTTGCCTACTACTCCAGTGGGTTGAGATTAGCTCACTGTGCCGACCTCACTTTCGCAAGTGTCCTAAGAATTCTTTCGAATCCCCTAGCATCATTCAAGCTCGTGTCACTACGTTCTACTTATTTCTAAGTTAAGAACTAGACTTTAGATCCTTGCAAGTGATCGGCTTGTTCGCATCCTTGGGTAATAATCGAGAGTGAATGACCAAAACAAGAAATATTCCAAGTATCAAGATTACTCAAGCATTTTTAATAAAATCCAGGTACTTCTCTTTCCTACATCCCAAGGGATGTTTAGCCTAACATTTCCGAAGTAAAGAAAACAAAAGAGTAGAAGTTGCACATAATTAAACTGAAGGTGACTTGAATTGAACCCACAGTGGGGAACGAGAATTCGTCCCTGTCACTGTGTACTTCGAACTACAAATTATACTAAGAATGTAAAATACAGAAATTTAAAGTTAACTACTGCAGTAAATGAGAGAACTAAAGCTAATACTAATGTAGTAGTTGAGAGATTCTAAAAATTAAGCATAGAATTAATGGCACCCAACACCTCCTTTATATACTAGGAGAAAGGGTTGGGTATTACACAAAAAATTGGGTTTGTCTATTGTGTAAGGACCGGAGAATCAAGCTGAAAATCAGCTCTTTGAACAATCCTATTATCCACCATGTTGTAGCTCTTTTACCCAATGGACCCTTCACCAAGTCAACTTCAAAGTACAAAAGGTGTACTTGATGCCATCTAAAAGAAAGATGCCTTGTACTTCTCCGGCCCTTATCTCAGCCAAATGAACCTTCCATTCTCTAGAATAATTACATCCCAACTAGGAGTTTCTTTGTCTTTTGTCTTTTTGTTCAGCTCGATAGTGGGATTCGGAGTGGGGAACGCAAGTCCCTGCGGATAAAACGTGAAAAACACCCAAATTCCACCAAATATTTTATTAAAGACTATGGTTCACTCTTTTTGCTCTTTTTCGTGAAATGTACCAAGAATGGGGGTTTTGAGAAGTGAAATGGCTAAAATTGACGAAATAAAATAGAAAATAAAAGGAAATGATAACTCTAAAAATAGAGTTATCACAACCTCAAGCTTAAACCATTACTTGTCCCCAAGTAATAAAAATAAAGAAAAAATAAAATAATGCACTTGAGCTTTCAGGGACTTACCGACTTCTCACTCTGAATGGGCGTTGATCTCCTTCCACAGATACTTCTTTTGGTTCCCAAATTAAAATTTCACTTTTGTACTTGACGAAATCTTTCCCTTGTTCACCTTTGATCAATAGGAATTTCTTGGGTTTGAAAGGTTTGTGGCTTTGAATATTTTCCCAAGGGTTTTGGCAAACAATTCCAAATACGGACTGAAAATCTCGCTTTGAGATTTTTATTTCAAGAAGTGAGTGGTTTGTGTTTTGCATGGGTAAGTTCGTACACTTCAGGCTTTTTATTTGGGTATGGCTATTTTTTGTGAGAGTGGGTATTCTGATGGTCCAGAATAGGCACACCATCTTTTTCTGGGAGTGAGCACTTTGATGGTCCAGAAAAGGCACACCATCAATCCTTTGTAGTGACACTCCGTTTTTCTTCTGTTTTTGTATTTTTGATTTTTTTTGGAGGGGGGTATGGCTTACCCACCTCAAACTTATGACTTCACAGTGTCCCCACTGTGGAAAGACTGGAAGTCACTCTGGAAGTCCCCACCTCAAACTTAAGATTGCACAGTGTCCTCACTGTGACTTGAATTTTGGTGCGAAAGAGGTGGTTGGGGGTACAAAAAGGGTCGTGTTTGGATGCGAAAAATGGCCTATATCATTTCATTGTGATAAGTTGAGATTCGTACTTACAAAAGGGACCTTTTAAGTCGGAAGCCGAAAGTTGTACCTAGAAATGAAAACAAGATCAAACAATCATTCAAACAAGAAGTGAGTTAGTACCCAAAAGCACCTACTAAAAGTAGTAGGGATCCATGGATCATAAACCAAAAGTAACCAAAGCAGCAAATATTGTCAAATGCCCAGCCATAGGCGAAATACCAAAATAAACAGAAAATAGAAATTGTTTTTGGGAGCATCAAAAGTGGGAACCATAATCCCAACAAACCATTCAGCGGTTCGGACTTGCTTGCGGCGAGCTTGCGGCGGAGTCTTTCTCGAAATCATCTTCACTTTCATTTGAGGGGCAAATACCTTCGGGAAATTAAGGGAGTTGTCCGTGTAACTAGGGATCATGACCTTGTAGCATCTGGTTGACAACCGCATCCCTATCCCTTGTATACATCCAGAACGACTCAGTGGCTTGGTTCATATGCTTCTGCTGAGCTTCCATGAGATCGACTTTATAAGTGAGAGCTATTATTGCTTGCAGAATGGCGGTCATGGGGTTGCTTGAGCTTCCTGCAGTGGGCTGTCGTAGTGGGGTACCAGTGGTTCTCACAGTGGGATCAGCAGCGTTTCTCATAGTGGGATCGTCCTGAGCAGGTTCTTCAGAAGGGCCAGCAAGTGCCCTCCCCATTTTCTTGATGGTTAGGACGCTAATGTTGCTCATTGAAACGAGCCACTGATCATCTGCAGCTGAGGGTACTCCAGCTTCGATTAGTAATGAAGTGATAAGACAAGGGAGGGGTAGGATTACCTTCTTTCGTGTGTGTGCCGTGTGAATTGCGGAAAACATGAGGGACCCAAGGTTATTTCTAAGTTAAGAACTAGACTTTAGATCCTTGCAAGTGATCGGCTTGTTCGCATCCTTGGGTAATAATCGAGAGTGAATGACCAAAACAAGAAATATTCCAAGTATCAAGATTACTTAAGCATTTTTAATAAAATCCATGTACTTCTCTTTCCTACATCCCAAGGGATGTTTAGCCTAACATTTCCGAAGTAAAGAAAACAAAAGAGTAGAAGTTGCACATAATTAAACTGAAAGTGACTTGAATTGAACCCACAGTGGGGAACGAGAATTCGTCCATGTCACTGTGTACTTCGAACTATAAATTATACTAAGAATGTAAAATACAGAAATTTAAAGTTAACTACTGCAGTAAATGAGAGAACTAAAGCTAATACTAATGTAGTAGTTGAGAGATTCTAAAAATTAAGCATAAAATTAATGGCACCCAACACCTCCTTTATATACTAGGAGAAATGGTTGGGTATTACACAAAAATTGGGTTTGTCTATTGTGTAAGGACTAGAGAATCAAGCTGAAAATCAGCTCTTTGAACAATCCTATTATCCACCATGTTGTAGCTCTTTTACCCAATGGACCCTTTACCAAGTCAACTTCAAAGTACAAAAGGTGTACTTGATGCCATCTAAAAGAAAGATGCCTTGTACTTCTCCAGCCCTTATCTCAGCCAAATGAACCTTCCATTCTCCAGAATAATTACATCCCAACTAGGAGTTTCTTTGTCTTTTGTCTTTTTGTTCAGCTCGATAGTGGGATCCGGAGTGGGGAACGCAAGTCCCTGCGGATAAAACGTGAAAAACACCCAAATTCCACCAAATAATTTATTAAATACTATGGTTCACTCTTTTTGCTCCTTTTCGTGAAATGTACCAAGAATGAGGGTTTTGAGAAGTGAAATGGCTAAAATTGACGAAATAAAATAGAAAATAAGAGGAAATAATAACTCTAAAAATAGAGTTATCAGGGAGCATGAATTATTGATGAATAAAATAGATGACAAATCGTCGCTTAGGGTTGAGTTCAGGTAAGAAGTTGAGGTTAACGTGATAAGTGGTTATGAACTGTTGGATGAAAAATGAACACACATTAGGATAAGATGCACCGAGATAACATGCAACAGATCAATTTGCTTCTAAGATGCAATTCATGGGAGAGCATTTGATTAAAAGTGAGCAATGGTTCAGATCCACTTTTCACGTTTTTCATGTTAACCTCAACTTCTCACATAATTATTCGCCTCGCTGCTTATTTGTCTTTTTATTAAAGATTTATCAATGCATTATCTTGTCAAATAAGTTGGGTACAAATTTTATAAAACTAGTATTTGACGTGACCATTTATAAAAATAGAGATTAAGATAAATAGTGTTAAAGTGTTGATCAAGATAGCAATTGTTCACTTAAAAGCATAGAGGAAGGCTATTTTGCAACCCACAAAAAGGTTACAACCCGTGCAACCCTCATCCAAACCATTCATTTAGCCTCATTCATCATGTAGACACTTGATTGATAACTGAATTGTCTCAATGATTAATGGTTTCATGCAATAATCTTTCATGCAATGCATAGCATTTCATTAAATGTCATGAAATGCATACTTATTCATGAAAGTATCACCTTCATCCATACATCGCATGAACCGTTATATTTAATGTATAATTATTTATAAAATTAATATATATACTATTTTGCAACCCACAAAAAGGTTACAACCCGTGCAACCCTCATCCAAACCATTCATTTAGCCTCATTCATCATGTAGACACTTGAGTGATAACTGGATTGCATCAATGATTAATGGTTTCATGCAATAATCTTTCATGCAATGCATAGCATTTCATTAAATGTCATGAAATGCATACTTATTCATGAAAGTATCACCTTCATCCATACATCGCATGAACCGTTATGTGCATCGACAATTATGCTTTTATCTAAACCGTCCATTGCATTTGATTTTTCATTTATTCTCTAAATGAATTTACCTGATTTTGTCGAATTTCATTGAATTTCTGCAAAATATGTCGATGCACATAACGGTTCATGCGATGTATGGATGAAGGTGATACTTTCATGAATAAGTATGCATTTCATGACATTTAATGAAATGCTATGCATTGCATGAAAGATTATTGCATGAACCATTAATCATTGATGCAATTCAGTTATCAATCAAGTGTCTACATGATGAATGAGGCTAAATGAATGGTTTGGATGAGGGTTGCACGGGTTGTAACCTTTTTGTGGGTTGCAAAATAGTCTTCCTCAATATATATATATATATATATATTAATTTTATAAATAATTATATATTAAATATTATTATTTATCTTATTTTCCAAATTTTAGGTGAAGTAAGGGGCCGTTTACCAAACACTTACCCGGGTAAACGCTTACCAAGTCACATTACCTACCGGATTGATATGGCAAGGACCAAAAAATCTTACCCGGTAACAGCGAATGAAATAACCAAGAGTCTTACCCCGGTAAGTGATGGCGATGATTCTTACCACGATTAGCGCTTACCAAGTGAATTGTTGCGTACGAAACCGATTTGGCGGACCAAAATCTTACCCGGTAAGTAAGTGATAGTGTTAAGTTTGACTGGTAAGCGCTTACCCGGGTAAGCATTTGGTAAACGGCCCCTAACATTTAAATATGTACATTGTTTTAAATTGTAATATATGCTTTTAAAAAAGTGAGTGTAATTATTTAAAATTCCATTAAAATGCAAGGCTAATAGATATATATTTTGCTATGCATTATCCACTTCTCCACCGCCTCGATGGCTAATAGATATATATTTTCCTATGCATTAACCCACTTTCGCCTCTATAAAACTTCTTTCTAAAAGGTTCAGGGGGAGCAGCTGTAACAACCCGGTTTCCAAATAGATAACAAATAACATACATTGTCTAACATCGTTACAAAACAAAGATACATTATATAACAAATACGGTCCCGTAGTCTTTACAATCTAAAATAAGGTATTCCATTACAACTTTTCGCTAATTAAATACATTATATCTAATAACAATGTTGTAAATGCAAAACACATCATAGTCTTCAACATATAAGTCTTCCCAAAAGCTAGCCACCGAATACTCTATTAACTTGTTCTTACCCGATCCATGACCTGTAATACATATTTTTAAAACAAAATGAGGGTTAGACCTAGCGGTCTAAGTGAGAAAATCCTGGTTAGTTTGAAACCATTTGCACAAACACCATATACATATCACAAGTATAAATACCAATTAGGACTCATGGATTATGTACTTCCCTGTCTCATTCCCATGGCCATATTAGTTAGTTGCAAGCCAACTAATAAATTAACTTCGCTGTACGACAATTACAGCCAACAACGTTGTACGAATATTACAGCCAACACACCGGTCCTAAGTCCGGCCAACGTATTCTCGTATAGTAGAATACTCATGTAAATACAATATCTCAATATATTATATTTCAGACATAAACACATAATCATATCATCTATCACATATCCATTATACACATGTATGTATTCCAGTTTGAAAACATTTTGAAGTAAAACTCACCTGTTTGTTTATCAACACGTTTCCAAGCCTTCTTAACAGGTTCAGTCCTTTACCCAGAATTCACAGGATCTGTAACAATCAGATACAATATCTTTTTACAAAATAGAACACATACGACTTACTAAAGCTAAGAACTCTAGATCGCTCAATACCTTCAAATGTTACCCCCAAGCTCGAACTTAAGTCTAGTCCACAGAATAGTCAGTTCTCATTCATTCCCTATCTAAGGGTTAACAAAATACAGGTTACTGGATACTCAAAAGTACCTAAACTCTCAAAATGATCAAATCAGCTAAAGTATTCCGGATACAATCAGAACTTTCCGGACAATCCGGACAACACATCTTTCCGGATAGGTCATTCAATCCGGATAGCATAACTTTCCGGACAACATGAATAATCCGGATAACACCCGGACACCAAAGCAATCCGGACACCATCCGGTATCTTAATTTAATCGGAAACTTAAGGAAAAGTAACTTACCCGGATACTTCGACTACCAGATACCTGCAAGGAAAACTATCGGACGCCACTAAAATCTACCGGACACCATCAAACAAACTACCCAGACACATTCATATTGTGTCCGAAAACTGTTGTCGGTTTGTTCAATTTTACCCAGAAATCGACAGAATTCAAGCCTAGACATGAAGTCAACAATTCTACTCCGATAGAAACCATCTACTAGCAATTACACACATAAATTGTAAAGGAACATACCTGAAATCACTTCCAAATATACCAAGTTTGAATCCCTAGCTTTCTTTTCTTCTTTTGCTTCCTTTCTTCTCAAACACACACACACACACACTTACTGATTTTTAGTTTGTGAAATATCTGAATAGTCCTAAGGGTAATATCTAACCATAATTACCATTTAGACCATTGAACTAATCAAAATGACTAAAACACCTTTAAACCTCTACATTAACCAAACTTACCCTAAACCTTAAACTTTAAAGTTAGCTAAATTAACGGAAAAGAGGATTTTAACTAACGAACTTACCCGGGGTATTACATCATCTCCCCCTTAAAAGAATTACGTCCCGGAATTCGGTTAGGCAAAAAGGTACGGGTACTTAGTTCTCATTTCGGATTCTGATTCCCAAGTAGCATCCTGACCCCTATGATGTCTCCACTGAACTTTCACTTGTCTGATTACTTTGTTCCGCAACACATTAACTTTGTGGTCAACTATGGCTTCAGGTTCCTCCACATAATTCAGCTTTTCATCAACTTGTATATCTGGTAAAGAAACTGCCTGATCTGGAGTAACCAAACACTTTCAAAAATTTGAAACGTGGAACGCATTGTGAATCCTGCTTAACTCTGGCGGAAGATCTAACTTGTAGGCTACTTCACCAATCCTTTCTGTAATTGCAAACGGTCCAATGTACCTCGGGCTCAGTTTACCTTATTTCCCAAACCGGATGACTCCTTTCCAAGGCGAGACTTTTAACATCACAAAATTTCCAACTTGGAATTCTAACGGCTTTCGGCGTCGGTCGGCGTAGCTTTTCTGTCTGTCTTGAGCCACTTTCAATCTTTCTTGAATCTGAGTAATTTTATCCGCGGTTAACTGAACTATATCTGGACCCGCTAGCTGTTTCTCTCCCACTTCGTTCCAACACAAAGGAGTTCGACATTTCCTACCATACAAAACTTCAAACGGTGCCGCTTGAATGCTGGAATGATAACTGTTATTGGAGGAAAATTCGATCAATGGTAAATGCTTATCCCACGATCCCCCAAAGTCAACAATGCAAGCCCGAAGCATATCTTCTAATGTCTGAATCGTTCGTTCACTCTGACCGTCAGTTTGAGGATGATATGTTGTGCTTAACTTTATCTGTGTCCCCATTTCCTTTTGAAAACTTCTCCAGAATCTTGAAGTAAAACGACTATCACGATAAAAAATAATCCAGATTGGAACCCCATGTCGAGTTACTATTTCGTTGATGTACAACTTGGCTAATCGTTCCAACAAATCAGTTTCTTTTATTGGTAGGAAGTGAGCAGACTTCGTCAATCTGTCAACGATCACCCAAATGGCATCAAATCCCTTCGGAGTCCTTGGTAGCTTCGTGATAAAATATGTAGTAATCTGATCCCATTTCCACATAGGTATTTCTAACCGTTGCAACTGACCAAACAGTTTTTGATGTTCAATCTTTACCTTCTTACAAGTAGTACAACCTTCCACATGCTGAGCAATGCTTCTTTTTATTCCAGGCCACCAATAAAATTATTTCAGGTCTTTATACATCTTATTCGTACCTGGGTGAATAGAAAAAACGAGATTGATGAGCTTCTTGTAATACCCGATCACGTAAACTACCCAAATGAGGCACCCAGATTCTGTTTCCCAAACACAACAACCCACGATCATCTTTTACAAGCAATGCTGATATACCCACTAACCGTTCTGGTTTTAAGTGTTCTTCTTGAAAAGCTTCTATTTGACACTTCTGCAATTCGTCAAAGATGTTAGGTAGGAGTTCAGCTCGTAGTGAAATTGCTTTTATTGTTCCACTCCTTTCTTGACGACTTAGTGCATCAGCTACCACATTCGCCTTTCCCGGATGATAAAGGATTTCACAGTCATAATCATTCAGCAATTCTAGCCATCTTCTTTGCCTCATATTTAATTCCTTCTGATCAAAAAGATGTTGGAGACTCTTATGATCGGTATAAATTTGAGATTTAGAGCCGTAAAGATAATGTCTCCAAATCTTCAACGCAAATACAACTGCTGCCAGTTCCATGTCGTGTGTAGGATACTGTCTTTCATGATCTTTTAACTGACGAGAAGCATAAGCAATAACCTTTCCACGCCGCATAAGTACACATCCTAATCCCAGTTTGGAAGCATCACTATAAACAACAAAGTCTTCGGAACCTTCCGGTAGTGACAAAATCGGTGTGCTACAAAGTCTTTCTTTCAAAATTCTGAATGCTTCATCCTGTTCCGCTTTCCATTCAAACTTTATATTCTTTCGAGTCAGCTTGGTCAACGGCGTAGCGATACGAGAGAAGACCTTTATAAACTTTCGATAGTAGCCGGCTAAACCCAGAAAACTACGTACTTCGGTTGGCGTTCTCGGCGGTTCCCACTTTTCAATTGCCTCTATTTTCGCTGGATCAACTCGAATACCCTTCTCGGAAACTACGTGCCCCAGAAATTGAACTTCTCGTAACCAGAATTCACATTTGGAAAATTTAGCATACAAATTCTCTTTCCTCAGCAACTTCAGGATCAAACGAAGATGTTGTGCGTGCTCCTCTTTGGACCGGGAATAGATAAGTATATCATCGATAAATACAATAACAAATTTATCGAGATACGGCTTACATACCCGATTCATTAAATCCATAAAAGCAGCTGGAGCATTCGTCAGTCCAAATGGCATCACCAGGAATTCATAGTGACCATACCGTGTGCGAAAAGCAGTTTTCTGTACGTCTTCTTCTTTAACCTACAGCTGATGATAACCAGATCTTAGATCAATCTTGGAGAAATAGCAAGCTCCAACTAGTTGATCAAAGAGGTCATCAATTCTAGGAAGCGGATATTTGTTCTTGATCGTGCGCTTATTCAGTTCCCGATAATCAATACACATTCTCATCGAACCATCCTTCTTTTTCACAAACAAGACTGGTGCACCCCACGGCGAAGAACTGGGTCTGATGATGCCCTTATCGAAAAGATCTTGTAGTTGCGTCATCATTTCTTTCATCTCTGGTGGCGCTAAACGATACGATGCACGAGCAATAGGAGCGGCTCCAGGAATCAGATCTATACCAAACTCTATCAAAGCTATAGGAAATAACTGAATCGGTACTCCGCACCCTTCTATATTTATCACAAAACTATCAAAAACTTCATTAACCGACACTTGTTTATCATTTGCAGTATCTACCATTAAAGTATGATCTAACACTTTAGGCTTTAAACAGAGATAAGCAGCAAATGAAGGAGACACGAACGATCGGTTTGCACCGGAGTCAAATAACACTTTAGCACATGTAGATTTATTAAAAATGTACCTGTAACCACATCCGGAGTTTCCTCCGCTTCTTGTGCTGTCATCTGAAATGCACGACCCCTTGTTCTTGGTGGCTCTAGTCTTGGTACTACCGGTCTGACAACCGCTGGTTTCCCTGATGTACCCCCTTGCTGTATTCTTCCCCTCGGACAATCAGACTGAATGTGATCCGGAGAATTACATGAGAAACAAAACCGCGTCACTCGACAATCTTTAACAACATGTCCGGTCTTCCCACACCTAAAACAAACCCGAGGATCAACTTGACAATTTCCTTGGTGGATACGGTTGCATTTCGGACAAGGTCTTTCCGCTGGTCGGAAAGGTGGACGGTTATCAAATCGCTGAAACCTGGACTTCTTCGGATCATACTGCGGTCCTTCCCACTTTCTTTTCCCCACATTCTTATCACTAGTACTTCTCCCTTTATCTTGTTCCACGGTTTCCGCGGCGTCTACTGCGGCGGAGAAAGTTTCTGGTCCTTTAGCAATCACAAAACTTCTGACTTCTGCATTTAATCCAAAGATAAACCTTTCAATCTTCATGGCCTCCGTAGCAACGTAGTATTCCGCAAAACGAGACTTTTCCAGGAAACGAGCGGTGTAGTCCCGAACTGACAAATTCCCTTGCTGCAAGTTCATAAACTCCCCTTCCAATTGTTTAACTGCGGCTTGAGGACAAAACTGTTTCCTGAAAGCTATAACAAATTCTTCCCAAGAGAAGGTAGAATATATGTCAGACCCTCCCGAAGAAATATGGGCTTCCCACCAGTATAAAGCATCGCCTTTTAACATTGTGGTTCCATAAAGTACTCTATCCTCTTCAGCGCATTTACTAGTCTTGAAGATAGCTTCTATTTCCTTCAGCCACTTCATAGCTTTCACTGGATCCCGATCTCTTGAGTAAGTTGGAGGCTTACAACTTAAGAACATTTTATAGTCACACTTCCTTAGTACTGGTGTGATTGTAGGTGTAATAGGCATCTCGTCTTCCTGACCAGGATCTGGTGTATCAGCTTCATTACGACGAGTTCGATCAAACATGGCTTATATACTGGCCTGCAGTCTTCCCATTTCGGCTGTTAAATCGTCCCTAGTAACAAATTCATTACCTCGCGGCGGAGCTCCACCCCCAGTTCTACCCCCAATTCTGCCTCCAATTCTGCCTCCACCTCTTTCTCCCCATCTTCCCCTTCCTCCGGCTGTTGGGTTTGTTCTATTCGGATTTCCTCCTCCTTCCCGATTCGTTTGTCTAGTACCACTTGCCATTCTGTTTATTCAGACAAGGTTAATATACACATAAGCACATACCCCATATAACAAGGTATTCCAGTTCAAACATGTACCTGTAAGATCACAATTACACTGGCCAGGTGTAAATCTGAAATTACCTTACATGATGTTCCTTCTACCTTTTTATATTTAACGCCCCAAGGTTCTACAATAATAGGGACATCCTACTTCACATGCAGTTTAAGTCTAGGTACAGATACTAATACCTAAATCCCTTAAACTAGGGCTCTGATACCATCTGTAACAACCCGGTTTCCAAATAGATAACAAATAACATACATTGTCTAACATCGTTACATAACAAAGATACATTATATAACAAATACGGTCCCGTAGTCTTTACAATCCAAAATAAGGTATTCCATTACAACTTTTCGCTAATTAAATATTATATCTAATAACAATGTTGTAAATGCAAAACACATCATAGTCTTCAACATATAAGTCTTCCCAAAAGCTAGCCACCGAATACTCTATTCACTTGTTCTTACCCGATCCATGACCTGAAATACATATTTTTAAAACAAAATGAGGGTTAGACCTAGCGGTCTAAGTGAGAAAATCCCGGTTAGTTTGAAACCATTTGCACAAACACCATATACATATCACAAGTATAAATACCAATTAGGACTCATGCATTATGTACTTCCCTGTCTCATTTCCATGGCCATATTAGTTGGTTGCAAGCCAACTAATAAACTAACTTCGCTGTACGACAATTATAGCCAACAACGCTGTACGAATATTACAGCCAACACACTGGTCCTAAGCCCGGCCAACGTATTCTCGTATAGTAGAATACTCATGTAAATACAATATCTCAATATATTATATTTCAGACATAAACACATAATCATATCATCTATCACATATCCATTATACACATGTATGTATTCCAGTTTGAAAACATTTTGAAGTAAAACTCACATGTTTGTTTATCAACACGTTTCCAAGCCTTCTTAACAGGTTCAGTCCTTTACCCAGAATTCACAGGATCTGTAACAATCAGATACAATATCTTTTTACAAAATAGAACACATACGACTTACTAAAGCTAAGAACTCTAGATAGCTCAATTCCTTCAAATGTTACCCCCAAGCTCGAACTTAAGTCTAGTCCACAGAATAGTCAGTTCTCATCCATTCCCTATCTAAGGGTTAACAAAATACAGGTTACTGGATACTCAAAAGTACCTAAACTCTCAAAATGATCAAATCAGCTAAAGTATTCCGGATACAATCAGAACTTTCCGGACAATCCGGACAACACATCTTTCCGGATAGCTCATTCAATCCGGATAGCATAACTTTCCGGACAACATGAATAATCTGGATAACACCCGGACACCAAAGCAATCCGGACACCATCCGGTATCTTAATTTAATCGGAAACTTAAGGAAAAGTAACTTACCCGGATACTTCGACTACCGGATACCTTCATGGAAAACTACCGGACACCACTAAAATCTACCAGACACCATCAAATAAACTACCCGGACACATTCATATTGTGTGTAATAACCAGGTATGTTATTGGTTTATTTATAAGGGTTACTTTAAATTAATTTTGTGGAGTTAGAAGTTAAGGGGTAAGTTTTATTTTTAATATGGAAGTGTAGGGGTGTATTTTGCCATATAGAGTGAGTTAAGGGTTTGTTTGGTATTTTTACCAAACTCTACACCACCACCGCCTTATTGCCTCACTAGGAGGAGGTGTCCTCCTAATTGAGTATCTAAACAAATATCCTAAGTATTGTGTGTGTGAATTCGGTTTAGAGAGAGAGAGAGTGAAATCGAAGAAGGGTCAAGAAGAAGAAGAAAGAATCTGATCTCCATACCTGGGATTTTAGTGTTTATGCAGTAAACTGTTCAGGTGTTCATCTGATTCCTTTCCCTTTTATATATTTAAGTTTTTAGAAGTTTATATTTGGGTTTTAAGTAATTTTAGAAAGGTATATGGGTCTTTGGTTATATTTAGAATGTCAATATGAGTCTAAAAATCATTTCTGGGTAAATATTGGACTGAAAGTCGTTTTTGCTGAGCTTATTAAAAAAGACGGTGAACAGTAATTTTTCAGGTTTTCGCAACAGTGGGTTGCGAGTTCTGAGGTTTTCGCAACAGTGGGTTGCGAGTTCTGAGGTTTTCGCAACAGTGGGTTGCGAGTTCTGAGGTTTTCGCAACAGTGGGTTGCGAGTTCTTTAGTTTTCGCAACAGTGGGTTGCGAAAAGTGAGGAATTCGCAAGCTGTGGGTTGCGAAAAGTGTTAAAATACAGATTTATTAATGAGGTGTATTCTTGTTAATTAACTATTTCAGATAGTAAAATTCAAAGATAATAGTGGGACTTGTTGAAGAGATTTTTGGAGAACTTTTGGAAAAGCATTCAGGTGAGTTTTATTTAAAAACGTTTTTCAACTGGAATACATATATATGTGATTTATATCTATATGAAATGGATATGTATGGATTGAGAATGTGAAACATAATGTGATTATGTGTTTTTATTGAAATGTTTATATACATGATAGTATATTGTAATTATATGAGTATTCTGCGAGAATACGGGGCCGGGATCCGAGGTGCGGACTGGTGTGTTGCCGGGTTCCGGTAAGCGGACAGGCGTGTTTATTGTAGATGTTGTACAGTAGAGTAAATTGACTAGTTGGCTTGCAACCACTAGTTTGGCCAATTGTGGAGGAATAAGGGGGAATGAGTGGATACGAAACGCAAGTCTTGGTTGGTATTTAATTACGTGTAATATATGTGTGTTTGTATAAAAAGGTTTTATTTAATTGGATTCTTGGCAAGTTTCAACTGGCAGGGATTTTCTCACTGGACCATTTGATCTAACCCTCATTTTTCTGTTTTAAAAATATGTATTCCAGGTGGTGGATCGGGTAAGGGCAAGTGAAAAGTTTATGCCGTGGATATCTCTTGTGAAAACTTTTGTGTTGATGACATAACTATGTTTTGAACCCATGAATTTGTTATTAATTAACATGTATTGTATTCCGCGAAAAATTTGTACTCGTTTATTTTTATGTTACCTAGACTTTGGGACCGAACGTGTTATATATATAATGTATCTTTTGATGATATTATGGCATGAATATATGTTATTTGTATATTTGGAAAGCGGGGTGTTACAAATGGTATCAGAGTCTTAGTTTAAGGGATTTAGGTATAAATATTCGTACCTAGACTTAAACTGCATGTGAAGTAGGATGTCCCTATTATGATAGAACCTGGGGATTGCTAAGTATAAAAGGTAGAAAGAACATCATGTAAGGTAATTTCGAATTACACTTGGCCAGTGTAATTATGTTTTTACAGGTGCATGTTTGAACTAGAATACCTTGTTATATGGGGTATATGCTTATGTGTATATTAACCTTGTTCGAATCTTTAGAATGGCGAGTGGCACTAGACAGAGGATTCGGAGGGGAGGAGGGAATCCGGGTGAAGAAAACCCACCAGTAGGAACAGGGGGAAGAGAAGGAGATCGTGGTCGAGGCAGAACTGGAGGCAGGACTGGAGGTAGAACTGGAGGTAGAATTGGGGGTGGAACAGGGGGCCGAACCGGGGGAAGAACTCAAGGTACAAAGTTTGTTACGCGAGAAGACCTGACTGCTGAAATGGGAAGGTTACAGGCTAGTATACAAGCAATGATTGAACGAAGTCGAAACAGTGAAGCTGATCCACCAGGTCCGGAACAAGAAGTCGAAATGCCAATCACCCCTACTGTCTTACCAATAACGAAGAAGTGTGATTATAAGATGTTTCTTGGTTGCAAACCCCCTACGTATTCAGGAGACCGGGATCCAGTGAAAGCAATGAGGTGGCTGAAGGAAATGGAAGCTATATTCAAGACAAGTAAGTGTGCTGAGGAGGATAGAGTACTGTATGGAACAGCAATGTTGAAGGGTGATGCCTTGTATTGGTGAGAGGCTCATATGGAATCCGAAGGAGCAGACATATATTCTACTTTCCCTTGGGAAGATTTTGTTTTAGTTTTCACACAACACTTCTGTCCACAAGCAGCTGTCAGACAACTGGAAGAGGAATTTATGAGTCTGCAACAAAGGAATTTGTTAGTTAGAGACTATACCGCTAGGTTCTTAGAGAAATCTCGTTTTGCGGGATATTATGTTGCTACAGCGAAATTGAAGATGGACAGATACATCTATGGGCTCAATTCGGAGGTCAGAAGATTGGTTACTGCAACAAGGCCATATACCTTTACAGCCGCAGTGGACGCTGCTGAAAATGTGGAACGAGATGACAGAAGAGATGCCAGTGATAGGAGTATGGGGAAAAGAAAATGGGAAGGACCACCTCACGATCCGAAAAAGCCCAGATTTCAGAAGTTCGATAACCGTGCACCTTTCCGACCAATAGAAAGACCTTGTTCGAAGTGCCACCGTGTTCATCAAGGAAACTGTCAGAGTGAGTCGCGGGTTTGCTATAGGTGTGGGAAGACCGGGCATGTTTCTAAAGATTGTCGCGTTACGCAGTTTTGCTACACATGTAATTCTCCGGATCATCTTCAGCCACATTGTCCGCAAAGAAAAATACAACATGGTGGATTATCAGGGAAACCAGCAATTGCCAGCCCCGTAATTCCAAGGATAGAACCGTCGAAAGCAAGGGGTCGTACGTTCCAAATGACCGCTTAAGAAGTGGAGGAAACTCCGGATGTGGTTACAGGTACATTTTTCATAAACTCTACACGTGCTAAGGTGTTATTTGATTCTGGTGCAAACCGATCCTTTGTGTCGCCTTCGTTTGCTGCTCACATGCATTTAGAGCCTAAAATGTTAAAACATGCTTTGCTGGTAGACACTGCGAATGATAATCAGGTATCGGTAAAAGAAGTATTTGATGGCTGTGTGATTGATATAGAGGGTTATGGTGTACCAATACGATTGTTTCCTATAGCCTTGATCGAATTTGATGTGGTGGTAGGAATGGATTGGTTAGCTAAGAATCAGGCTAGCATAGTTTGTGATAAGAAGATAATTAATGTTGTTTTACCTGATAAGAGATCAGTGGTGATTTATGGTGATCGTAGCAATCATCAGTCTTGTCTTATTTCTATGATAGAAGCCCGTAAGTGTGTCAGCAAGGGTTGCCCGAGTTACTTAGCCTATGTGATAGATAGTAGGCCTGAAAAGAATAGGTTGGAAGATATTCCTATTGTTAGTGAATTTCCAGAGGTTTTCCCTGAGGACTTGAATAGTCTCCCTCCTGATAGGCAAGTAGAGTTTGGCATAGACCTGATACCTGGAGCCGCTCCTATTGCTCGTGCACCATACCGACTTGCTCCTCCAGAGATGAAAGAGATGATGACGCAACTGCAAGACCTATCCGATAAAGGCTTCATCAGACCTAGCTCCTCGTCGTGGGGTGCACCAGTGTTGTTTGTGAAAAAGAAAGACAGCTCAATGAGAATGTGTATCGACTACCGGGAACTGAATAAGCGCACGATCAAGAACAAGTATCCGCTTCCTAGAATTGATGATCTCTTCGATCAGTTAGTTGGAGCTTGCTATTTCTCCAAGATTGATCTCAGGTCTGGCTACCATCAGTTGAAGGTTAAAGAATAAGATGTTTTAAAGACTGCTTTTCGTACGAGGTACGGTCACTACGAGTTCTTAGTAATGCCATTTGGATTGACGAACGCTCCGGCCGCTTTTATGGATCTGATGAATCAGGTATGTAGGCCATATCTCGATAAATTTGTAATTGTATTTATCGATGATATACTTATCTATTCCCGATCCAAAGAGGATCACGCACAACATCTTCGTTTGATTTTGGAGTTACTGAAGGAGGAAAAGTTATACGCTAAATTCTCAAAGTGTGAGTTCTGGTTGCGGGAAGTTCAGTTCTTGGGGCATGTTGTTTCAGAGAAAGGCATTCAAGTAGATCCGACGAAAGTGGAAGCGATTGAAAGATGGGAACCGCCGAAGACGCCGACTGAAGTACGTAGTTTTCTGGGTTTAGCTGGGTATTACCGAAAGTTTATAAAGGACTTCTCTCGTATTGCTACACCTCTTACTAAGTTGACTCGAAAGAATCTGAAGTTTGAATGGAAAGCAGAACAGGATGGAGCATTTAGGATACTGAAGGAGAGACTCTGCAGCGCGCCGATTTTAGCATTGCCTGAAGGTTCAGAAGATTTTGTTGTCTACAGTGATGCTTCTAAACTAGGATTAGGATGTGTACTTATGCAGCGTGGGAAGGTGATTGCGTATGCTTCTAGTCAGTTGAAAGATCATGAACGGCAGTACCCTACACACGATATGGAATTAGCAGCAGTGGTGTTCGCGTTGAAGATTTGGAGACATTATCTTTATGGTACCAAATGTCAGATTTTTACTGATCACAAGAGTCTCCAACATCTTTTCGACCAGAAAGAATTGAATATGAGGCAAAGGAGATGGCTGGAATTGGTGAATGATTACGATTGTGAAATTCTCTATCATTCGGGAAAGGCGAATGTGGTGGCCGATGCCTTGAGTCGTCAGGAAAGGAGTGGAACAATAAGAGTTATTTCGTTAAGGGCTGAACTTCTACCGAGTATCTTTGAAGAATTGCAAAAGTGTCAAATAGAAGCGTTTCAAGAAGAACATCTGAAGTCAGAACGATTAGTGGGGTTGTCAGAATTACTAGAAAAAGATGATCGCGGGTTGTTGTGTTTGGGGAGCAGAATTTGGGTGCCTCGTTTGGGTGGGTTACGCGATCGTGTACTACAAGAAGCTCATAAATCTCGTTTCTCTATTCATCCAGGTACGAATAAGATGTATAGAGATTTGAAACAATTTTATTGGTGGCCAGGGATTAAGAGAAGTGTTGCTAAGCATGTGGAAGATTGTAATACGTGCAAGAAGGTAAAGATTGAACATCAAAGGCCGTTTGGTCAGTTGCAGCGATTGGAAATACCGATGTGGAAATGGGAGCAGATTACTACGGACTTCATCACTAAGCTACCAAGGACTTCGAAGGGATTTGATTCTATTTGGGTAATTGTTGACAGATTGACGAAGTCTGCTCATTTCTTACCAATGAAGGAAACTGATTCGATGGAACGCTTAGCCAAATTATATATTGATGAAATAGTAACTCGACATGGGGTTCCAATCTCGATTATTTCTGATCGGGATAGTCGTTTTACTTCGAGATTTTGGAGAAGCTTTCAAAGGGAGATGGGGACGCAGATAAAGTTAAGTACAGCATACCATCCTCAAACCGACGGTCAGAGTGAAAGAACAATCCAGACTTTAGAAGATATGCCCCGGGCTTGTATAGTTGATTGTGGGGGATCGTGGGATAAACATCTACCGTTGATCGAATTTGCCTACAACAACAGTTATCATTCCAGCATTCAAGCGGCACCGTTTGCAGTATTGTATGGTAGAAAATGTCGAACGCCTCTGTGTTGGAATGAAGTGGGAGAGAAACAATTAGCGGGACCAGAAATAGTTCAGCTAACCGCGGATAAGGTTACTCAGATCCGAGAACGTTTGAAAGTGGCTCAAGACAGACAGAAAAGCTACGCAGATCGACGCCGGAAACCGTTAGAGTTTCAAGTTGGGGATTTCGTGATGTTGAAAGTCTCGCCTTGGAAAGGAGTCATTAGATTTGGAAGGCAAGGTAAACTTAGCCCGAGGTATATTGGACCGTTTGCAATTACAAAAAGAATTGGTGAAGTAGCTTACCGATTGGATCTACCGATAGAGTTAAGCCGTATCCACAACGCGTTTCATGTATCGAACTTTCGGAAATGTTTGGTTACGCCAGATCAGGTTGTCTCTCTACCAGATATTCAAGTTGATGAAAGGTTGAACTACGTGGAGGAACCGGAAGCCATAGTTGATCACAAAGTTAAAGTGTTGCGAAACAAAGAGATTAGGCAAGTGAAAGTTCAGTGGAAACATCATAGAGGTCAGGATGCGACATGGGAATCGGAGTCGGAGATGAGAGCCAAATACCCTCATCTTTCCGCTTGACTGAATTCCGGGACGGAATTCTTTTAAGGGGGAGATGTTGTAATAACTAGGTATGTTATTGGTTTATTTATAAGGGTTACTTTAAATTAATTTTGTGGAGTTAGAAGTTAAGGGGTAAGTTTTATTTTTAATATGGAAGTGTAGGGGTGTATTTTGCCATATAGAGTGAGTTAAGGGTTTGTTTGGTATTTTTACCAAACTCCACACCACCACCGCCTTATTGCCTCATTAGGAGGAGGTGTCCTCCTAATTGAGTATCTAAACAAATATCCTAAGTATTGTGTGTGTGAATTCGGTTTAGAGAGAGAGAGAGAGTGAAATCGAAGAAGGGTCAAGAAGAAGAAGAAAGAATCTGGTCTCCATACCTGGGATTTTAGTGTTTATGCAGTAAACTGTTCAGGTGTTCATCTGATTCCTTTCCCTTTTATATATTTAAGTTTTTAGAAGTTTATATTTGGGTTTTAAGTAATTTTAGAAAGGTATATGGGTCTTTGGTTATATTTAGAATGTCAATATGAGTCTAAAAATCATTTCTGGGTAAATATTGGACTGAAAGTTGTTTTTGCTGAGCTTATTAAAAAAGACGGTGAACAGAAATTTTTCAGGTTTTCGCAACAGTGGGTTGCGAGTTCTGAGGTTTTCGCAACAGTGGGTTGCGAAAAGTGAGGAATTCGCAAGCTGTGGGTTGCGAAAAGTGTTAAAATACAGATTTATTAATGAGGTGTATTCTTGTTAATTAACTATTTCAGATAGTAAAATTCAAAGATAAAAGTGGGACTTGTTGAAGAGATTTTTGGAGAACTTTTGGAAAAGCATTCAGGTGAGTTTTATTTAAAAACGTTTTTCAACTGGAATACATATATATGTGATTTATATCTATATGAAATGGATATGTATGGATTGAGAATGTGATACATAATGTGATTATGTGTTTTTATTGAAATGTTTATATACATGATGGTATACTGTAATTATATGAGTATTCTGCGAGAATACGGGCCGGGATCCGAGGTGCGGACTGGTGTGTTGTCGGGTTCCGGTAAGCGGACAGGCGTGTTTACTGTAGATGTTGTATAGCAGAGTAAATTGACTAGTTGGCTTGCAACCACTAGTTTGGCCAATTGTGGAGGAATAAGGGGGAATGAGTGGATACGAAACGCAAGTCTTGGTTGGTATTTAATTACGTGTAATATATGTGTGTTGGTATAAAAAGGTTTTATTTAATTGGATTCTTGGCAAGTTTCAACTGACAGGGATTTTCTCACTGGACCATTAGATCTAACCCTCATTTTTCTGTTTTAAAAATATGTATTCCAGGTGGTGGATCGGGTAAGGGCAAGTGAAAAGTTTATGCCGTGGATATCTCTTGTGAAGACTTTTATGTTGATGACATAACTATGTTTTGAACCCATGACTTTGTTATTAATCAACATGTATTGTATTCCGCGAAAAATTTGTACTCGTTTATTTTTATGTTACCTAGACTTTGGGACCGAACGTGTTATATATATAATGTATCTTTTGATGATATTATGGCATGAATATATGTTATTTGTATATTTGGAAAGCGGGGTGTTACATTGTGTCCGGAAACTGCTGTCGGTTTGTTCCATTTTACCCAGAAATCGACAGAATTCAAGCCTAGACATGAAGTCAATAATTTTACTCTGATAGAAACCATCTACTAGCAATTACACACATAAATTGTAAAGAAACATACCTGAAATCACTTCCAAATATACCAAGTTTGAATCCCTAGCTTTCTTTTCTTCTTTTGCTTCCTTTCTTCTCAAACACACACACACACTTACTGATTTTTAGTTTGTGAAATATCTGAATAGTCCTAAGGGTAATATCTAACCATAATTACCATTTAGACCTTGAACTAATCAAAATGACTAAAACACCTTTAAACCTCTACATTAACCGAACTTACCCTAAACCTTAAACTTTAAAGTTAGCTAAATTAACGGAAAAGAGGATTTTAACTAACGAACTTACCCGAAGTATTACAGCAGCTGCTCCCTCTCGTTCCTGTGTGGCTCTGCCACTGGACGTGGGCGGCAGACATCATGGAGAACGAAACGGAAGGGAGAAATTGTGGCCGGAGAAAAAGAACGGTTTTCAATCCTATGCTGCAAATGTTTGTACATTGTGTTAAAAGAAGTAGTAATCTTGAAAAACTGAATGTTGAAAAAAAACTGAAATACCATTTTAATTAAGTAGTATAGATATTATAAGGGTGTAAAATGAAAATGAATAATGTAAGGAATATAAAACAAATTAATTCGTACATGTTCATGATATTTAATAACATGATTAAATCCAAAAATATTCAATATTTGGCTCATTTCGAAGGTATTGACGAGACGATTACAATGGTATAATTTGTAAAAAAGAAATGTATTTTTTTTTTGAAAAGCAAGAAGGCAATCACATTACCAAAACCAAAACACAGTGCAGAAACAAAACAAACAACAAGGACCCAACGTAGCAGAGGATTACAACGAATAAACCAAAGCCACAAACAGCCAACAACAAAACAGACCCAAGTATTTTTTAATGCATTCTAGTTCATATACGATTATTTATGTAAATATGATAAAGGTGTAAAATAAAAAATGAAAAACTAAGGGATTAAAAATAAATTGAATAACTAATTCTAAGGATATAAAGTGTAACTTAGAAATTGAAAATTGTTTGATTTTTGAGAGACCGAGGAGAGGTGAGATTTTATGGTTGTACATCATGCTTCTTTTATTGTACGTGTTGAAAATAACGGTATGTTGAAAATAACCGTTATATTCTTTTAATAAAGTAGTATATATATATACTATTTGTGTACCCGCGCAATGCGGCGGAATGCAAATGTTTCAAATCTTCGTAAATTCAGTTTTTAAATATCAACTTTTTGCAAAATATATTTAAAATACCTGATAATTCACATGTTGTATTAAGAGCTTTTCGCAATTCAATGTAATGTATCGTAAATCCAAAAATGAAAATTAATCCAATTATATAAACTATTGACCCAGCGAAGTGTAACCGCTTTTGGGTTAATCTGAGCCGTTTAAACTAATCCCAACTTTCAATCTGGGCCGTTTAAATTCATTAAGCCATTCACTCGGTTAAGTCATTCATTAATCCTCTTAACCGGCCCACCTCCTATCTATTCGCACCCTACATTCCAGCCCACTACGCCTCTTCTTCCTTCTCCATCGCTTCACGATCAAAACAAAACCACTGCAGAAACCGTTTAACCTCCAATGTTTTCCTCTCACGTCTGCAACCTCCAATCCACCATCATCTTCCTCGCTTGGTTAAGATCCCCCTCACATAAACTCTCCCCTGATTTCTCTCAACTGCTACTCACAAACCCCTCTCCTCTCTTCACGTTCTCCCCAACTGATTTCAACTCAGTTTCTGCAGGTTTCTCTCTTCAACCCCCCCCCCCCCCCCATAAATAGATGGAGTTTCAAAACTCAGAAATCAAATTTTGCGATTTTTGGTTCTTGTTTGCAAGGAAAACGGTAAGTTGTTTTCATCTCAGGTTCTTTGATTTTTGATGTGTGTTTTGAATCTTTTTTTGTGGGTTGTGTTTGTATTTGTTAGTGTCAACTCATCTAATGGTTTCTCGGGTGATGACAGCTTCGAACATTTGGAGTTGGGAGATTATTGGAACTTTTGGATTTGCCATCTACTTGTGTAAAATCATGTATGTTTTTCTGCTTGTGTAAAATCAGGTATGCAATTGTTGTTAAGAGGTTCATATTTCTTTCATGATGTAACTTGGTACTAATCAAACATCACAAAGATAGCTGTTATGGTTCTACACCAACACTGCGTATGCTGGTATTTTTTTCAAATATATGAACACTGTTCACTTAATTAGTTGTTACTTAATATGAGCAACTTATTGTCTCAGTTTTCAAGGGATTTTTAAAGTTTTTTGCTTGATCTTATTGCTGCACCAATTAAGCCACAACACAGCAGCTTATTGCTACACCGATTAAGCTATAACACAGCAGCTTAGTGTTGCACATTATTGCTGCATCACTTAAGCCACAACACAGCAGCTTATTGTTGCATCAATTAAGCCACAACACAGCAGCTTATTGCAACGGACAATGTTAAATTCTTCACTGCTTTTTGGCAGATTGCTGAATCATTCATACAAAATCGCAAAAACAAAGTAGTTATTATATATACTATGGACCCAGGTGAGTCTAACCGTTTTTGGTTAGATCTCAGCCGTGTAAATTAATCCAACTTTTAATCTGGGCCCTTTAAATTCATTTTAGCTTTAATCCTATAACTATCCATAACTATCCAGCCCACTCCTTGCCCAAGCGGTTGCGATCCCCCTCACGCCTTTATCTCACACGAACAAACTCTCCCCTAAAAATCATCTGCAGTTCAGAAAACGTTAATGGAACTACCCCACTCCTCCCTTTTAAACTCTTCCCATTCACGCCCTCACTCGACCAATTTCTCTCCCACCCCTCCCTGTTACAGCACCTTCAACCTCCACGTTCCAACTTCCCACTATCGATGCCAGCTATAAATGGGATGAGCTCTGGATTACTTCTCATATTTGCATCAAAGGAAGAGTTACAGTTGCAAAATTGCAAGATTACGTTGCCCAAGTTCATCAGACGTCCATTCTACTCTTACTTCTTTGGTTATCGTATCCCTTAACTCTCGCTCCTCTCGACGAAGACACAAATCAGGTAGACGATTTAGGGTTTTGTTGATTTTTCTCTGTTACCGCATACCAATTGATTTTGATTTTTGTTCTGTTAAAATGAAAAATCCCTCGACATCGAGTGTATAAGTCAGTTGGCAAATGAGTTGAACGACTTTGCTTAAATACACAAAAGGCTCAAGTTCAAATCATGCGGGGGATCGACTTGAATCCGTCCGCTAGCCTCAATCGTTAAGTCACCTCTAAAATATTTGCCACATGTGGTTGCATAAGCCTTGAAAGGAGGCGGAAACAATTTCAATTATAAATGTGCCAAGATGAGATTAACTTCCATTTCCAAATCCAGAACTTAATACATTGCCATGAAATAGAAGTATTTGCAACACAAATCACATTTCACAAGGTTTGATTCTTGTTCTTTTTGTATCTAATAATGTTTCACTTTATGCTTAAAAAGCTTTCAAGAATGTGTTGTCTTTTAGGAATGGTTAGCTCAACTCCACCAAATAATGTGTTGCCTTTCTTCTGTTTTTAATTTTAAAAGTTCCTTGAAGTTGAAAAATGGCAACATATGGAGGTGACAACACAGAAACTTAAGGCAGGGGAGAAGAAGACTGTATACTTTGTGGATGAACTCACTCTTGATAATAAATTATAACACAAGCCTTGTTTCAAATGCCTCAATTGCCAAGGCATCCTCGATGTTTTTTGACCAATATTCTCACATTGTGGCCTCCAAGAGAAATGAGTGAAACGATAATATATATATATATATATATATATATATATATATATATATATATATATATATATATATTACAAGTCCAAATAAGCCTACACATTTCAGCTTGGACTTCATTAATGTAGTCAACACTATAACCACAAACAAAAAAATGAATAAACGGGATTTAAACGAAAATCTGATTTCTATAATTCAGATTACCGGGTAAGAGCCGTTTCCCACGCTTACCGGGTAAGACTCTCAGTCCTTGCCTTGACTCTTACCGATTGAAAAACATAGACATTGATAAGAAATTGTTTTTTTTTTTGTAGAAATCTTTGTTGACGGGTTCTTAATCAATCAAACTTGGCTGGTTCCGGAATGCAACAAAATCGGTAGAACCAAGTATTCCCCACTTTCCTTATTTTACTTGTACAAGTTTTGCAGTAGACATACTCACATATTTTTTGCTCTCTCGAGCATCCACGGAGGTACACTTCCAGATAGCAAGTTTCCAGTAAGATAACTAAAAAATAAAAATAACAAAACTCGTAAGGCATCATCAGTTTGTAATGATTTTGTTAAATTGTACTATAATTTCTTTGTATTTTTTTCTATAAACATTTACTTAATCTGTTGGTCCCGAAGGCCTATACAAGTTTGTAGAAGGGGGGGGGGGGGGGGGGGGGTTGAATACAAACACACATATTTTACTTTTCTAAATTGTTTATTGATAAATCATTAACAATTTACAGCTTGTTGCGGAAACAAGATTAAGGATAAACCTAAATCTAAACAAGTTGGAACACTAAGGTTTCTTGCACTAAGAGAGATAAGGAAATTACTAATAATAACCTATCTGAGATAAGAGATTTGAACTTGTCCAGAGTTAGCAAGTTACTTCAAAAGAAGTGAGTTCATCTCTTTATATACTGCATGCATTTAATGCAAGTCAGTATATACTTTACACGTGTCATCAGCTGGTTGGTTGCATGTCATTGACTTTTGTTGACAACCTTAGTAGCCGTAAGGATGAATAGTGTAGTATCAGAGTGGTTGTACGATTTCAGATTTTCGGAGGTTCTTTTCTGACATTTCGTACGGAGACGTGCAAGGGTGGTTAAGACAAAAGTACTTTGTACGGAGGACTTCATGATCAGCTTTCGTTGATTCAGCGATAACTGAAGTCTTGTACTTGATACTTCACGTTGAGTGGACAAATCTGAGTCTTCGCTGATCCGCATCAGTTCATTAGGAGACTTGTCGCTGGTTCTTGAGCTTGATCTTCGACTTCAGCGTAGAACCTTTGTTGACGTGAAACTTGTCTTCAGGGATCATAAGTAAACAACTAATTTATCAGCGATCATCATAATGACTGAACAGACTCAGAGCATTAATGGTGAACAGTTTCGCTGAATGTTTAACTTAAAGAGCGAGAGTTCCTATCAGCGGTACTGGAAGATCTTAGTACTTATCAGCGATAGTGAAACTCTGATACATATTGTTTACTTACAATTTTCACTAAGTATAAGAGAGGGTCATTATCAAATCACTGAGGGTTTGGATCAACAATCTCCCCCTATTTGATTATGACATAGCAACAAAGAAAATTGCTATTTAATGAAAACATAAGGATAAAAAGAACTCATAAAATATTTGTCCCTTTTACTGTTTTCTGGGATCTTTTCAGTACGGATGGAGTAAAGTACATTCGCTGAAATCTTTCTTTAAAACTTTGAATCAGGTTACAAAGAGAAATGGAAAGATTACAAGTACGAGCGAAATAAATTACAAGTACAAAAGGATAACTGATAAAATAGATGAAAGAGGCGATTTTATCAGCTTACAGAGGTTCTTCCTTAATGAGAAGT
The DNA here is from genome assembly GCA_033807775.1 of Saussurea involucrata. NCBI lineage: Eukaryota > Viridiplantae > Streptophyta > Magnoliopsida > Asterales > Asteraceae > Saussurea > Saussurea involucrata. The sequence goes on along the minus strand of CM066325.1, from coordinate 87,274,750 downwards.
TCATCAAGGGTCTTTTCAGTGGGGATCATCCAGTCAGGAACCGTTACGCCTCGTTTTCTTTTGTTCAGCGCTTCTTCAAAGATCAAGGGTTTTAGGTATCGTGCCTGAATGTCTTTTCTGAAGTCACACCAGTAGATGAGATCTCTGAGCTGTTCGATTGGAGTGATTGGAAGCTCAGCGATCCGTTGAAAACATTTACGTCCGTCGTAGTCGAGAAAGAATATTCCATAAGGATTACTGATGACTTTACCAGGGACGAAAAGTTCACATGGTGGCAAAGAAATGTCAAGGGCATATAGATCAGGGTCAGGACCAAGCACTTCAGCGCGAGAGAAACCAATTCCAGTTTCATTTTGTATGACAGGACCTGAGTTTGAATCTTGACGTTTCTTCTTTGGAGAGGCCCTTTTTCTTTTCAGCTTAAGATCAGGAAGAGGAGGAATGTCCACACAAGAAGATATCAAGTCGATCTGTCTGTTTATCAGCTTTTCGAAATGATCCTTGTACTTAGATTGTGACGAATGGATAGCTAACCTCATCTCCAGCCATTCAGAGAGACCATACCTTTTTACACTGTCAACGCGAAAGGCTTCAGATTGGCCATCTTCTCTGAAAAGTTTGATGTCAACAATAGGTACTCCGATAGAGGTTCTTCCAGAGATGAATACCTTGTTGATCTTCGCTGGACGATATCTGAAGTGAATTTTCTCTTTACACCAGATCAGGGTGGTCTGAGAAACTTCAGTTTTCTTTTCCACGATCTTCTGGGCTTCTTCCCAAAGCTTTCGTTGGACTTGAATGGGGACACGTTTCAGCTTGGGGTCTTTGACAGATTCTTGAGTAAGCTTGATGGCGTATTCTCTGTCTTTTTGGCGTTCAGCTCTGAGGTGTTCCTTGTATTCAGCTTTTGAAATTCTGAACTTTGGAGGAACTGAAGGCAGTTGATCACGCCTTAGAATGATTCACTGATCCTCGAATCGCTTTATTATTTCCTCTCTTTTCTTTTGTTCCTCTTCACTTAGCTTTTGAGGAGCTAAGGAAGGTCTGCGTTTGTGAGAGAGAGTCTGTTCCTCAGGTTCATCAGTCTCAGAGATCAAATCCAAGACTGGGATTATTTCTTCAGCGGCAGCTGGTATTTTTGGTGAAGTCGCAGTTGTGGAGCCTTCAGCGATATCCTCAAACAGGGGAGATGACTAGCTGAAACAGAGCGATCTTACCAGTAAGAACTTGGGTAGAAACAGATAGAGAAATTGTTCAAGTGTATAGGCTTGGGTAGAGGAACTGATAGTGTATGATAGAGGAGGGATGGAGTAAGAGATGTTTAATGTACCTGACAAACCGGCTTTTCAAGCAAGATCGTCAGATTGTCATCTTCAGCGACGCTTTTGCCTTTGCCTTTCTCAGCTCCAGAGGCTGAGGGCTTTGTCTTTGTCCGCTCCCCTGAAGGTTCATTTATCGAGATTCCCTTAAGAGCTTTAATCCTTGGGGCAGGTTTGACGATAAAGAAATCATCGTCATCTTCGTCATCATCATCATTCTTTGGAGAAGGAGATGGTTCATCATCAGGGATGTCGACGTCTTCATCATCTTCTACTTCAGATTTTTCAGCGTCTTCTTCGAGTTGCTCCCCCTCAGATACAGAGGCGAGCTTCTCGGTTCCCTCAGGGTTTTCATCTCCCTGAGGTCCAGCGGCTGCTTCCGCTTCAATAGTCTTCTCACCCTCTTCAGCGAAGGTGAGGTCTTCATTCTTCTCTCCCCTGATAGATTCATCATGGGAAAGGTCTTTAGCGCTCTTGGAAGGGTTTTCAGCGCTCTTCTCCCCCTCTTTTTCATGATGACTGGGGGAGGAATGGGTAGATTCAGCAGCATGGGTAGGTTCTCTGTCTTCTTGGCCAGAGAGACCTACGCGAACTTCAATCTTAGCTAATATGTATTCAAGGCCAGAAATAGCAGGATTGATCTTCTTCAGCTCTGTGCGATCCGCCGCTGTGAAGTTTTCAGTTTCAGGGACGGGTGCAGGAGCAGGATCAGGAGTATTGGCTTTGTTCAGCAGCTGCTCGACCATTGTCTTTATCGAACTAACATCGGTCTTTACAGAGCCTAAGTCAGTTGTCAGAGTTTGGATATTTGTCTTTACATCAGACATATTTCCCTCGAGTCTTCCAACAGATGTCTTCAGCGTTGTTAGTTCGCCGGACATGGAGGAAACTGAGTTTTTGAGTGAGGTGTAGTCTGTGTAGATATCAGCGAGCACCTTAGCGAAAACGCTGAGAGTCTTATCAACTTGCTTCAAGTCATCTGTGGAAGCCTTCTTCTCCACCACCGTTGTCAGCTTTGTCAAATTTTCTCCAGCGGTGGTTACAGCTGTAGAGTTGTTGGAGAGTGTGGTGGAGAGATCTGTCAGCTTTGTTTCCACGGACTTCAGAGAAGCGTTGATGTCTCCCAAATTAGGACCTGTAACACATAAGTACTTGTGAACAAAGGAAAGCTCAGAAGTTTCAGGTTTAGTTACAGTGTATATGGGTTGATTTGTACCTGCATGAGGATTGATGAACTCGTCAAAGTTGCGGATTCCTGAAAAATGTTCCATATCTTCCTCAAAAGTTCCGTGAGGAATGGTGATCTCTGCAGGTCCTGTCTTCATCATTCTTTGAGAAGCGTCAGCGGAGGCTTCTGGAATGATGGCATCTCCAGTATTCTTTGGAGGAGAGTCCAAGTGAGTAGAGGGAGAAGCGAAGGATAAGAATTGGGTTCGGGTACTGAGTTCAGCGTTGGATTCGCTGATAATCACTTCATCAGTCTTTGGAGAGACTGAAGAAGGTTGGGTAGGTTCCAAGTTTCTAACCTCAGCGTTTAGAGACGCTGAAGCCGGGATTGAAGGGATGGTTTGAATGGGTGTGGCAGAGCGTACCACAGAACTTTCCTTCAGCTCTGCAGAATGAGCTGAGGAGTCTTCGGCAAGAGATTGATGGGGCTGCTCCTTGATTTTTCTTGATCCTTTTGGAACCAAGTGGGATTGAAGAGTGTTTCCTTTTCTTAGAAGGAGAGGATTGTGTGGCCGGGGTATCAGCGATGGGTATAGTCGCTGAAGAAGCCACAGAAGTCGAAGAAGTAGGGTTGAGAGAGTGAGAAGGGTAGAAAGACGTACCTCATTTTCGACAGGTTTGAAGTCGAGCACGTTAGGGCCAACCTGAGAGAGTTTCAGGTCTCCCTCTTTCGGGTAGCTGTCCTTCAGGCCATATTGAAAGATGGCGCTGATGAATCTTGGGTATGGAACCCATGCAGGTGTGTCAGCGGCAGAGTCTACTCTTTGCAGCAAGTCATCATAAATGAGAGATGCCCAATCAATGTGTAGACCTTTCAGCAGAGCGTATCCCATTGCTTGCTGAGGTTGAGCGGCTTGATCAGAGGAGTCGGTCTTGGCAGTCATGCAGCTGATAAGGTGAGCGAAGATGAAGTTCATGTCGATGGGCATTTTTTATTTCTTCAGCAGGGTCAGCTTCTTCTCAGGCTTCTTGTCTCTGCCAATTTCCCATACCTAGCCCATTGTATCAAAAAATGCAATAAGAGCTTCTTTGTCAGCGTGCTTTTTATGGTCAGGGAATGGAACAAAAGGCTTTTCTTTTGTAGCGATGGGAAAGTTTAGAGCTTTGCGAATGATGGTTGGTGTGATCTTTATTGTGCCATATTCAGTATCGCAGAGGATACAATCAATTGTTTTGGAGGGATCTTTGGCGGATGGTAGCTGAGAGTGTCTGGCAGAGTACCAGAACTGGGATAGCAATAGCTGACTTGCAGGAGGTGTAATTGTCAGGGCTGTTGAAATGCAGCTATTCTTAAGGAAATTTACAGCATCATCCAGATGTGTAACTTGCTTTCAAGGAGGAAACTCGAAAAGCGCAGAGAGGTTGTTTATCTTGGTCCAGTCAAGTTGATCCATAGAAAACTTAACCTGTGGAGCCATGATGATATCCACTTCTTCAGAGTCAGTGGAGAAGTTCTCAGCGGTGGCATGAGTCTTGGAAGTTGCCATTTCTCTGTATTATCAGTTCAACCAAAGATGTTAACAAATAAGAATTATCTTAATGTGGAAAGAAATTTCCATTAAGATGTTTCGAATTTTATCCATTTCATTCAGACAAAAATGTCTTAATGAAGATTAGGGTTTTTCTTGATTTTTGACAGAAATGTAAAACCCATTGAATCTTGTTATCCAGTTTTCTATGAAGAAATTAGATTCTGGAAACGAATGAAGAACAAGTATAAGATTTTTGCATTTAAACTTGAAGAACAACCATGAAATGGTTGTGTTCATAAAACCATGAAAGAAATGATTTCATTTTACAAAGTTCTTTTGTTTGATCTTGTTAAAACAAGTGAGAAGATCGGAAACAAGTTATACGCATTTGGTAATAAATAAGAACATATTAACCTTGATGTTTGATAAAGAAGATGATGAACAGTTCTTGAGGTTTTTGAGAGCACAAATGCAACAGAGGATTCTTTCTTGCGGAGGAAGAATTGATCGCGTAAAAAACAAATATAAACCAAGAGTTTGTTTATATAGAGATTTTAGAAAGAGAAAATCTTTGAGCGGGAAAAGATTTTCATCATGACACGGACACGTGTTTGCATTTGATTGGCGAACGAACGAAACGTGCAAACGTGTGTCAGAAAGAAGAACGTGTCGGGGTTTATCCGTTGCAATGACGTCACAACTGTCCTTTCATATTCTTGGTTGTCTCTGAGGTTTTGAAAAACTCAGGGACTCTTTGAAAACATGAAGCACTGAATAGAAATATCAGTGAAGGTTTTAAGAAATTTCAAAAAGTCGCTGTTAAGGAAGAGATATTCAGCGATGTAATTTATTTTGAAATTTTGCATTTACATGCGATATGTCAGAGAGAGAAAACATACCTTGATATCAGCGAATCAAGTTTATTCAGAGAGAAGATGATGAAATGGATTATATAAGTTGATTTTATCCTATCGCTGATCAATGTGAATCGCTGAGGATTTTATCCTTCAAAGTTCAGCATTCCAAGCTCGCTGATGAGAAAGTTGAATCTTGTCTCATCAAGAGGTTTGGTAAACAGATCAGCTAACTGATAATCAGTTGGAATAAAATGAAGTTCTATATCACCGTTCATCACATGATCTCTGATAAAATGATATCTGATTTCGATGTGTTTTGTCTTTGAGTGTAGCACTGGGTTGTTGGCTATAGCGATGGCACTTGTGCTGTCGCAATAGATTGGAATTTTGGAGAGCTGAAGATCATAGTCTAGTAGCCGATTTCTCATCCACAAGACCTGAGAGCAGCAGCTTCCAGCGGCTACATATTCAGCTTCAGCTGTGGAAGTGGACACTGAGTTTTGCTTCTTACTTGTCCAACTTACCAGCTTTCCACCCAGGAGCTGACATCCTCCTGTGGTGCTTTTCCTATCCATTTTGCAACCTGCAAAATCACTATCTGAATATGCAGTTAGATCGAATCCTGAGTCTTTGGGATACCAAAGACCTAGATTCGCTGTACCCTTAAGATATCGAAAGATTCGCTTTACAGCTTTCATATGGGATATCTTAGGTTCAGCTTGATATCGTGCACACAAGCATGTTGCAAACATAATATCGGGTCGGCTAGCTGTAAGGTACAATAGTGAGCCGATCATCCCATGGTACAACGTAACATTGACAGGAACACCCTTTGTGTCCTTATCAAGTGTCAGCGGTGGTGCTATAGGGGTTTTCATAGCTGAACTTTCAGTTAAGTCGAATTTTTTCAGCATATCTTTAACATATTTTCCCTGATTTATAAAAGTTCCTTTTTCAGTTTGCTTAATCTGAAGACCAAGGAAATATGTTAGTTCACCCATCATGCTCATTTTATACTCATCTTTCATTCTATCAGCGAAACGAGTACAAAGCTCAGGGTTAGTAGAACCAAATATAATGTCATCAACATATATTTGAACTAGAATGATATGACCTTTCACTTTTCTAAAAAATAGATTTTTGTCAATCTTACCTCGCTCAAATTTTTCAATATGGAGATAAGTGGAAAGAGTGTCATACCATGCACGTGGAGCTTGCTTCAAGCCATAAAGTGCCTTATCCAGTTTATAAATATAATCTGGATGCTTAGGATCTGAGAATCCTGGAGGTTGTTCCACATAGACTTCTTCATTCAGCTTTCCATTTAGAAACGCTGACTTAACATCCATCTGATGTACTTTGAAGTTTTTGTGTACATCATATGCTAAGAATAGACGAATAGATTCAAGTCTTGCTACAGGAGCAAATGTTTCGTCATAATCTATGCCTTCCTCTTGTCTGTATCACTGAGCAACAAGACGAGCTTTGTTGCGGGTTACAGTACCATGTTCGTCCAACTTGTTTCGATAGACCCATTTAGTGCCTATCACAGTTTTGTCAGTTGGTCTTCGAACAAGTTTCCAAACTTTGTTTCTTTCAACTTCAGTCAGCTCTTCTTGCATGGCGCTGACCCAGTTTGGATCTTTGAGGGCATCATCTACCTTCTTTGGTTCAGTTAGTGAAATAAAGTTTACAAATAGACAAATATTACCTGCACTTCGTCGAGTCTGAATCCCAGCGTTTGGATCACCAAGAATTTGATCAATTGGGTGATTTATGGTCCATCGCTGAGCCGGAGCGTGAGATGCTGACTCAACTTGATCTTGTGAAGATGAAGCTTCAGCGACGTCGGGAGTATCAGCCAAGAGAGGAATGGATGTAGTTGTCATTATATTCAGTGATTGCTGAGAGGTAGATGGAATGTCTGAGATATTTGGATCAACTGCAGGTATAGTGTTTATAGGAACAGCTGAGACCCATGATGTTTCAGCTTCACTATTCTGCATGTTTGGAATGATAGTGGGACTATCATCTTCTACTGGATGAGCATGAGGAGTGGGAATATCTTCTGAATCACCAAGATGAGAAAACATCCATTGATTCAGTTCTTCTGTATCAGCGTTCGGTTTAGAGTTCGCTGAACGGGATTCGTCAAACGTGACGTGAATAGTTTCTTCTACAGTTTGTCTTCTTCGATTGAAGACTCTGAAGGCTTTGGAAACTGAGGAGTATCCAAGAAAGATTCCATCATCAGCCTTAGGATCAAACTTTCCAAGAGCATCTCTATTGTTCAGTATAAAACACTGACAACCAAAGATGTGAAGAAAGCTGATTGAGGGCTTTCTCCCATGAAAAAGTTCATAGGCTGTTTTATTGAATCTTTTGACTATCAGCGACCTGTTTTGCGTAAAACAAGCAGGTGAGAATCGCTGAGCATTGAACGTGCAGCTTCAATAATTGTTCTATTTATTCTTTCAGCGACTCCATTTTGTTGCGGTGTTCTCACTGACGAAAAGTTGTGAGAAATACCCTTACTCTCAAAGAAGGAATCAAGAGAACTGTTTTTGAATTCAGTCCCATGATCACTCCTTATTGAGCGAACGGTCAGATTGTTCAGGGTTTCCATCTTCCGAACAAAGGTGATGAGTTCTTCAGGGGTGTCACTCTTAGAGCGGAGAAACATTACCCAAGTGAAGCGTGAGAATTCATCAACTATGACCAGCGTATATTTCTTTCCAGCGATGGATTGTTTGTTAACAGGGCCAAACAAATCCATATGGAGTAGTTGTAGAGGAGATGACACTGAAGAAACTTGCTTTGATTTAAAGCTTGCTTTGGTCTGCTTCCCTTTTTCATACGCTGAACATAATGACTCTGTGGCGTATGAATGCTGAGGTAGACCAGTGACTAACTCTTTTGACGAAAGAGTGTTCAGTGTCTTGAAATTTAGATGAGAGAGCCTCTTATGCCATAGCCAGTTGACATCAGATGATGCCTTTGAGAAGAAACAGGAGTTCTCAGTGGTTGTTGAGTCCATGTTTATTACATAAACATTTTCCAAACGATAACCGCTGAGAGCTATCTTCTCCTTTTTGTCAGAGACAAAGCAGGATTCCTTAGTAAAAATTACTTTGTTATCCATGTCGCAAAGTTGACTGATGCTTAGAAGATTATGCTTCAGCCCTTCAACATATGCGACTCTTCTGAAGGAGGTTGTACCATTTGAAAGTACACCATACCCTCGGGTATGTCCTTTTCCATTTCCACCGAAAGTCACAGAGGGACCTTTCTCTTCTTTGTATTCAGTGAGCAGGCTTTTCTTACCAGTCATGTGTCTAGAGCATCCGCTATCGAGATACCAGATACCCTTCTTAACCTGCAATACAAAGGAAGATTAGTTTTTCTTAGGTACCCACTTAACCATGTATACACGTTTGTCAGTGGAAGTAGTTGGAATAGAAGGTTCAGCAGTCTTCGCAGCATTTGAAGATTCAGCTTTATCTTTCTTCACTTTGGTTAATTTCTTAACCTCAGTGGTAGAATTCACCTTGACCTGATTTGCACCAGGGTTGGTCTTCTTTGCCTTGGGGGCAATCTTCATCTTAGCTATCTTTTCAGCTTTGGTGGTTGTGGGGCACTTACTAGCAATATGATCAGTGGGTCCACAGTGATAACATTTCCTATAGCTAAAAGTAGTTCTAGGACCATTTGAATGCTGAGCTTTTAATTTTGAATTGGAAGAGCCAGCACCAAGTAAACTATTGGCTTTAGAAATGGGACGAACATTCAGTTCTTCAGATTTCTTACCAAGGACATCCACTCTGAGTCTAGGAGTAGATCGCTGAATAGATCCAGAGATCAGCTTCCTTGATCCAGAGGAATGTGTCACTGAAGCTTTAGAAGCATTCAGCTTTGGTACTAAAGTACCCTTTTGAGGATTTTGATAAATAACAATTCCTTTACCTTTGTCTTTAGAGACAGAGGTAGATTTTGAATAAACCATTTTCTCCTTGCCTTTTGAGGAGGTAGGAGTTTCCTCAGGGATTGGTGTAATGGACGATGAGCACTGAGAAGATGAAGTATCAGCGACTGAGGATACGAACGTTCCAAATTTAAGCATTGAACGCTCAGTGGTTGGTTTTGAAGTTTCATATTTGTAACCCAAACCACGTTTATCACTCAGTGGAATTTGAGACTTTATTATCTCAGTGATCTTTGTTGAGGATTTACACCATCCTTCAACAGTAGCTTTTTCAGCTTTTAATGCAGCGATAGCTTCTGCTCGTTCGATTTTGACTAGCTGATTTAAATATACTTGATCTTTAAAATCTTCTTCAATTTTAGAAAGCTTTTCTATTTGAAGATGACAGTTTTTAAGCTTTTCAGCGAGATCAAGGTTTTGGTTTTCAACCACAGTTTTGCCGTTCATGGCTTCGTATAAACTTCTAGTCAAGAGATCGATCTTACGGAGACTATCAGCTTCATCAATATTTGCAATATTGGTAAAGAAAGAAGGTGATACCTGAATAGCAGAGATTGAAGTGGAGGGAATGTCTGAACTTTCTTCCTCTTCTTCAATCTTGGCCATGAGACATTGATTTGCTTCATCATCTTCAGAATCAGATGATGATGCTTCTTCATCAGAAGCAGCCCAATCATAGTCAGCCATCAGGCATTTTCCTTTCTTCTTAAAGCTTTTCAGTTTCGCATATTTTTCTTTCAGCTTTGAGTATTTGTCATCTTTATTCCTTGGAACAAAGGATTTCTTTGTAAAAGCTGAGGGTCTAGAAACTTTCTTAGACCTGCACTCGTTAGCAAAATGTCCTATCTTTTCGCAGTTAAAACAAGTAGCAGTAGCCTTATCAACAAAAGCTGATGATTTAGGCTTGTCAGTTATGGAAAGAGGTTTGTTCTTTCTAAACATTTTCTTCTTGGCAAATCTCCTGAACTTTTTAGTTAGGAGAGCCAAGGATTCATCATCATCTGAAGAAACAGAATCTGATGACCTTTCAGAGTTACTCTCTAACTCAGTGATAGTGACCGAGGGTCGCTGAGTAGAAAGTTCCTCTGAGATTAAAGCAACAGGGGTGCTTTTGGAATCTTTTACAAGATTCTTCTTAAGATGGCTTGATTGCTCATGATTCAGCAACGTGCCATATAAGGTAGCAAGGGTCATTGATCTTAGATCCTTTGACAGCTTGAGACACATGGAATAATTGTCCCAGCTTTCAGGTAAACATTCTAGAAACTTTGTCAGCACTTCAAAGTTAGAATATTCCTTACCAATAGTTTTCAGATCTATAATTAAACAATTAAAACGTTGGTGAACTTCAGAGAGAGTTTCATTCTTACCAGAAATGAAGCTTTCGTATTGTCTTACCAGGTTGATCTTTCTTGAGTCCTGGACTTCAGACGTTCCTTCATACTGAACACATATTGTGTCCCACATGGCTTTTGATGTTTTCAGATTCATGACGGAATGGTAGACTTCGTCAGGAAGAGCCATGGATAGTATGGATCTGGCTTTTGTATCTATAGCCACTTTCTTCTTATCTTAATCAGTCCATTGATGGATTTCTTTAGGTACCAGTCTTTCTGGAATAGCAGGTCTATTCTCAGTGCCTGGAACTGCAGCATCAAATCTTACAGGGATGAATGGACCATTCTCAATATAGTAAGGCATAGTAGGGTCTACACCTTCTAAGAAGAGTGTCATCCTATTTTTCCATAAGTTGAAGTTATCTCTGGAAAATCTAGGGGGTTTTGCAAGAGAACCATTGTCTATATAATTTGTGTTTGTATTGGTGGCCATTTTCAGATAATAGCAAGGAAGAGAAATATCTTAGATTAGATCTTGTTTATGAGATTAAACAAATCCGCTCTGATACCACTTGTTGGTCCCGAAGGCCTATACAAGTTTGTAGAAGGGGGGGGGGGGGGGGGGGTTGAATACAAACACACAGATTTTACTTTTCTAAATTGTTTATTGATAAATCATTAACAATTTACAGCTTGTTGCGGAAACAAGATTAAGGATAAACCTAAATCTAAACAAGTTGGAACACTAAGGTTTCTTGCACTAAGAGAGATAAGGAAATTACTAATAATAACCTATCTGAGATAAGAGATTTGAACTTGTCCAGAGTTAGCAAGTTACTTCAAAAGAAGTGAGTTCATCTCTTTATATACTGCATGCATTTAATGCAAGTCAGTATATACTTTACACGTGTCATCAGCTGGTTGGTTGCATGTCATTGACTTTTGTTGACAACCTTAGTAGCCGTAAGGATGAATAGTGTAGTATCAGAGTGGTTGTACGATTTCAGATTTTCGGAGGTTCTTTTCTGACATTTCGTACGGAGACGTGCAAGGGTGGTTAAGACAAAAGTACTTTGTACGGAGGACTTCATGATCAGCTTTCGTTGATTCAGCGATAACTGAAGTCTTGTACTTGATACTTCACGTTGAGTGGACAAATCTGAGTCTTCGCTGATCCGCATCAGTTCATTAGGAGACTTGTCGCTGGTTCTTGAGCTTGATCTTCGACTTCAGCGTAGAACCTTTGTTGACGTGAAACTTGTCTTCAGGGATCATAAGTAAACAACTAATTTATCAGCGATCATCATAATGACTGAACAGACTCAGAGCATTAATGGTGAACAGTTTCGCTGAATGTTTAACTTAAAGAGCGAGAGTTCCTATCAGCGGTACTGGAAGATCTTAGTACTTATCAGCGATAGTGAAACTCTGATACATATTGTTTACTTACAATTTTCACTAAGTATAAGAGAGGGTCATTATCAAATCACTGAGGGTTTGGATCAACATAATCAATAAAAAATCTCATGATTTCTATCCCATGTGGGACATGCCCCTTGTGATTTCTATACATGCTATATTTTTGCACCTCTGTCATACCATGATCTTGAATAATTTGGATCCGATTTCCATTTCGTTTGATGTTTTAAACTACAATGAAACAAAAACACAAGTTTCACTTATATTACCTCTAAAAAGTGTACTAAGCAACAAAAAGAACTAAAAGGGGTACCCGTTCTCTGCATTAAGACACCAAGAAGCAGATGAAATTTACCGAGGAAAACCGTAGCTGGATCCAAATCCAAACTGATCTGGGCATAACTAAACCGCAGCTGGACCCAAATCTGAAACAGAAACACAATTTGAAACATAATTCCATGGAATTCAAGCTGGATGAACCATCCAGGACTGAAAAGACAACAATAAGACTAACAAATTCAACCCATAAAATAAACCAACAACAAACAACAGCCTCAAAAATATTTTAATCCTCAAGCTGTCACAAATCATAAATTGTTGGGAACTGAAGATATGCCAAGTATGGTTAGTACTGCTAAGTCTACATTACTACTGCCAGTTCTTCATTACTACTGCTGGGCAAGATTACTACTGCTAGACATGGTTAGTACTGCTGAGCTGAGTTACTACTGCTTGAAGACTGTGAAGGTTAATACTGCTGAAGGTCGTTAATGCTGCTGAGCCAAATCATCATTAATGCTGCTGAGCCAAATCATTGTTAATACTGCTGACTTGATTAGTTTGGTATGCGATACTTCTGGAGACAATGAAGGAATTGATCAAGATATGTTTAACGAAGATTCAGAAGATCAATTCACTTTTGATAGTTATCTTGTAATTACTTTTGTATAAATAGTATTGATAGATAGCTATTAGAATATACGGAGATAGACGATAGAAGATAGATAGTATACAGAATTCGATATTCATTCAAGAGTAAATTAACCTCAAGATTATAGATCCTATTTCTAGAGAAGTAGAAATCGTCTTGTTGAGCCTGTTCAACAAGATTGAGGTTTGGTGTAAAGCTTGTGAGTAATACTGTTTGATATATATACAGTGTATTGAATTTCTATTGATTGTTCTTTAATTGATTTAGAGTTCTATTCCGCAAGATTCTCTAAATTCTGTTTCTAAGAAGTTTAATTCTTGTTAAGAATCGATCCTGACAAGTGGTATCAGAGCATTGGTATCTTAGAAGCTATAGACAATTCAATGGATACTCACAGTACTCTTGTTTCAAAGGTTCCCATGCTCAAACCCAATAAATTTGACATGTGGAAACTGAGAATCAAGCAGTACATTCTTCTTACTAATTATGCACTATGGGACATCATAGAAAATGGCCCATGTAATGAAGGAAAGATTGGAGAAGATGGTGCAGGCTTTGACCAGTCCAAGGTTGAGTGTTATAAGTGTCACAAGATGGGACACTTTGCCAGAGAATGCAAAAGTGGAGGATCACAACAACAGGCTCCAAATGGAAACCAAAACAGAAGCTCCTCTCAAGCCTTTGTTTCTCAACAAGGAATGGGATTTGATTGGAGTGATCAAGCTGAGGAAGCCTGTCAGAATCAAGCTCTTATGGCAGAAGTATCTGATCTTCCCACTGAGGTACAATCTAAACTCTGTTCTCAAGCTTGCATTGATGCTGTTAAAAGATATAGGGATCACAATCAGGGTATGTGTGATGACCTTAAGAGGCTAGAGAAAGATGTGAAAGATTATGTTAGGATTGTAGAAAGGTTTGAGGAACAGATTAGAGCTTTTCAAGCTAATGAACTTCAACACCACTATGATACTAACTATTGGAAGTGGGAGAAGAATGAGTATGAGATTAAGCTGAAAGTGTCTGGGGAGGAGAATGAGAAATTAAAAGAAGAGCTTAAAAAGGTTAAACTTGATGTTGAAAAGTTTACCTGTGCTTCTAAAACCATGGACACCATCATTAAAGCTCAAATCCATGACAAGATGAAAGTAGGGATAGGGTACAATACCACACCTCCACCCTACAATAACAACTACATACCTCCCAAGTCTGATTTGTTAGAGACCAAGGATAGAAAGGAACCTGAATTAAAGATTAATATAGATCCTTGTGAAAAAGAAATAGTTGTTGAGGATGAGACTGACAAAGTAGACTCTGATGAGGAATGTGAGAGTCCATGTGTCAAGAACACTGAGATCAAAAGGACTGAAAAGGAAAAGGGAGTCCATTACAAACAGACTACAGTTGTGGCTCCCAATACCTGTAAACATTGTTCTTGTAAGAAATCTCAAGAGCTCAAGCCTCAAAAACATGATAATCAGAGGGGAAATCAAAGGAACTGGAATAACCAGTGGGCTATGAGACAAGGAGTTGATCTGAACAGAATTAACAGGCCAAAACCTTGTTTCATCTGTGGTAAGCTAAATCATTTAGCCAAACACTGTTATTTCAATCCTGTCAACCAAAGGTTTAATGCTCAAAGATCTTTTCAAAAACCTGGTGGTTACAGAAAGAATGGTGGCTATAAAAAGCCTGTGAGGAAACTTGTGGCTAAGAAACAAGTTAAAACCAAAAGTCACATGAAAAAGGCAGAAACAGAAAGTGTTAGAGTATGGATGCCTAAAGGTACTAATGATAATACTGCCAACTCAGTTAGTACTGCTAACAATGTCAGTACTGCAGGAAGCAATAATGTTGCTAGCAGTGTTAGTACTGCTAACACAGTTAATACCTCTTCAACAATTAATACTGCTTCTAGTGTTAGTACTGCTAGGTTAGTTAATACTGCTGAGAAGGCTAGTACTTCTGGAAGCAGTGTTAGGGCTGCTAACAAAGTTAGTACTTCTGCATCAGTTAGTACTGCTTCTAGTCCCATCATCAAAACAAAGTACTCAAGCACTGATGTTCCTCACTTTGACAAGCTCATCAAAACAGAATGTAAGTATTTTGATGATCAAGGGAGACCCAAGACCACTATGGCTTGGGTCCCTAACAAAAACTAATTGATTTATCAGATGTGCAGGGCAACCAACAGCTCAAGGGGAAGAGCATTTAGCATGTTGATAGTGGTTGCTCCAGGCACATGTCAGGTAACATGGCCTGCCTCAAGAATTTCAAATGAATTGATGGAGGACATGTTACTTTTGAAAATAATCCTGCAGAAGGTAAGAGAAGTGGTAAAAGTGATGTGTAAGATGACATTTGAGGATTTGACAAGTGATGCACAGTGCAGAGTTTCCACTGCCTGTGTTCTAGTAGTTAATACTGCTTGTGCAGTTAATACTGCTTGTACAGTTAATACTGCTCAGTAGTTAATACTGCTCAGTAGTTAATACTGCTTGTGTAGTTAATACTGCTTTGCAGTTAATACTGCTCAGTAGTTAATACTGCTAGTGCTCAGTTAATACTGCTCAGGAGTTAATACTGCTAGTGCAGTTAATACTGCTCAGGAGTTAATACTGCTCAGTAGTTAATACTGCTCAGTAGTTAATACTGCTAGTGCAGTTAATACTGCTAGGTAGTTAATACTGCTTGGTAGTTAATACTGCTTGGTAGTTAATACTGCTCGGTAGTTAATACTGCTCAGGAGTTAATACTGCTAGTGCAGTTAATACTGCTCAGTAGTTAATACTGCTCAGTAGTTAATACTGCTCAGTAGTTAATACTGCTAGTGCAGTTAATACTGCTAGGTAGTTAATACTGCTTGGTAGTTAATACTGCTTGGTAGTTAATACTGCTCGGTAGTTAATACTGCTAGGTAGTTAATACTGCTAGTGCTCAGTTAATACTGCTCAGTAGTTAATACTGCTAGTGCAGTTAATACTGCTAGGTAGTTAATACTGCTTGGTAGTTAATACTGCTTGGTAGTTAATACTGCTCGGTAGTTAATACTGCTAGGTAGTTAATACTGCTTGGTAGTTAATACTGCTTGGTAGTTAATACTGCTCGGTAGTTAATACTGCTAGGTAGTTAATACTGCTTTTGATAATCTAGGGCATATAAAATACCCCTGTGTGCCCGCCCAAGTTCATAACGACTCTTCGCATTTACTTCTTCTCTCTCGTTCTAACCTAGTCTCCCCAGAATCTTTGTGTTTTTCTTTCAAGAATCCTCAGGAATCATGGAGTTTGTGGATGAGCACAATGAAATAGCCATGCTTCAGAAGCCGAAACAAGCAACGGGTTTCCACGATATAGTCGATTTTCTCAAATCCTCGCACATCTCCTATGCCCTAACGGTGAGCCCAACAATCTATATCGAACATCAGACACAATTTTGGGAGAATGCCACTGTTAGTTTCGAAGAAGGGCAGAAAACCATTCGAACAAGGGTTTGTGATAAACCCTTGAAAGTCACTGAAGAGGTTATTCGCATTTCTCTTCAGTTGAATGATGCTTCAGGTATATCTTCTATTCCTAATGAAGAACTCTTTTCTACTTTACAAAGAATGGGGTATGAAGGTCCCATTGGTGTTTTTAAATTCTACAAGTCAAAATTTTTCAACCAATGGAGATTTCTTGTTCATACCCTGATGCACTGTATTTCCAAGAAAACTAATGGATGGAGTGAGTTCAGCAGTCCCATTGCATATGCCTTGGTCTGCTTATCCACTGCCAGAAAGTACAATTTTTCAGCAATGATCTTTAATGATCTTGTATCAAACTTGGAATCCAAAAAGAGCTTTTTCATGTATCCAAGGTTTGTGCAAGAAGTTCTTAACAAGGAATTGATGGACTTACCTCAGTTTACTGAGGTATATGTACCCAAATCCCCTAAAGGGAAGGTTTTTTCAAATATGAAAAGACTTCCTAGGGACTCGGAAGGAGTTGACACACCATTGTTCTCTACAATGATGGTTGTGTCCCACCCCTCTGAAGGTATGGCATCAGGATCAAGGCCCTCATTAGATCAACCCACTGATGACCAATCCCAACCTTCCATCTCAAAAGACATCCCTCAGTCCATTCTTGAACAACCCACTCCCACAATCACCAAAAGGTTTCAAAGAAGAAAGGTGCACAAGGTTCCTTCCCTTGATGTACCTACTCAGAGCCCTAAGCCTTTAAGCCCTCAGTTGGAGCATTCTCCAATTGAGAATATCAACAGGGAAACCACAGGGGTGTCTCCCAACCCCAAGAAGGTGGTCTCTAAGGAGAAGGATGACCATATGGGTGCTAAGGCTGCCACTACTTCTGCTAGCACAGAGAAGGACAGTGGTAACATAAATAAGACCTTCCCCATGGCAACTCTAAATGAGAAATCATTAGGAGGACCCAGGTGCCAAGAAACCAAGGGGGCAGTTAGTGCTTCTGCTAGGCAGAAGGCTTCTGCTAAAACTTCCAAGGATCCTTTAAAGAAGGTACACACTTCTAAACAAGGTGAGGATAGATATAACTATGAGGAATTGATGGAAACCATAGGGAATATCAACTTGGATGTTATGGCACAAAAGAAAGAGATTGAGCAACTTAAGACTGTGGTCACCTACCAACAGTCTCAAATTGAGAAGCTCAAAAAGATGGTCACCAAGTTGCTGAACAGAAAGAAAAAGGCAAGATTTGTGCTGAGAAGAAGAACTTCAACTGATGATGCTCCCAAAAAGGGGGAGTCAGAGTCAGAAGCAGAACTGAAAATGAAGGGTCCACAAATTGAGGGGGAGACTGTTCACATGGAGACTGAGATGGAAATGGATTATGCACAGTTTAAGGGGGAGTCCAGTGCACAGAATAAGGGGGAGACAGAAAAGGTGGAGGAGATGATTAAAGAAGCAGAAACTTCAAGAGCAGCAGAAACCACAGCAGCAGAAACTGTTAATGCTGCTGAGTTTGAAAAAGCAGCAGAAACAGTTAATGCTGCTGAAGACCTTACAGAGAAAGAACCTGAAATTGAAGTAGCAGCAGAAACTGTTAATGCTGCTGACTCTAAGCAAGCAGCAGAAACAGTTAATGCTGCTCAATCTACAAAGAAAGCAGAAACAGTAACAGAGAAGCTTACAGTAGAAGAAGTGGAGGTTGCAGAGGCTTTAATCAAAGCCAAACATGATACACCTCCAAATGCCAAGAAACAGGAAGAACCTAAGGATGCAAAGATGGTTTTCAGCAGAAAGAGAACAAAGTCTGTGGCCACTAAAAAGAAGTGTGTAAAGAAGCAAAAGGCAGAACCTGTTGAGAAACCAGTGGTAGAAGAGAAAGAAAAGGAAGAAGTTGCCAAGGATGAAGGACAAGGAGAAAGCAAGACAGGTCAATCCAGTAAGGCACAATCACTTAGCAATGAACAGTGTGACTTGTACATCACTATGGTTGATGCTGAACCAATAAAAGTGACTCCATTAGACTCAAAGCCTCCTGAAATCAGTCACTGGGATACATTGATAGATGAAAGAAAGGAGTATATCAGACTCAAGAGAGCTGATGGGCAGTTTGAAGTCTACAGAACATGGGGACAAGTCATAAGAAAATGCTCAAGATCTGACCTGGAAGAGATGTTCAAAGTAGGCATGCAGATCTATGGCAACATGTTGACAGAAAGAGGTATGTCTATCACAAAGATGGTGTTAGAATACCTATGCCTAATGTTCAGACCAGAAGTAGTTCAGCACATAACAGCAAGACCTTTTCAAGCAGTAACCCACTGGATGCTCTATGAAAATTGTGGAGTGTATGTTATATCAATTGACAACACATATCAGGAGTATTATCTGGTGGATGAAATATACAATCACAGCATGAAAAGACTGAAAGGGATGCTACATGTAAAGTTGGTCTGCAACAAAGACTCTGCTATGGGAAGATTCTTGGTAAGGAGGATTGCAAATCAGAGTCTAGGTTTAAGTCCTAATCTGTGTGTACATGATGACTAAGTTTTGGAAGCATCATCTGAAGAACTTGACTTCTTTTCCTAAAAGTCAAGTTAGGGGGAGATTGTTGGGAACTGAAGATATGCCAAGTATGGTTAGTACTGCTAAGTCTACATTACTACTACCAGTTCTTCATTACTACTGCTGGGCAAGATTACTACTGCTAGACATGGTTAGTACTGCTGAGCTGAGTTACTACTGCTTGAAGACTGTGAAGGTTAATACTGCTGAAGGTCGTTAATGCTGCTGAGCCAAATCATCATTAATGCTGCTGAGCCAAATCATTGTTAATACTGCTGACTTGATAAGTTTGGTATGCGATACTTCTGGAGACAATGAAGGAATTGATCAAGATATGTTTAACGAAGATTCAGAAGATCAATTCACTTTTGATAGTTATCTTGTAATTACTTTTGTATAAATAGTATTGATAGATAGCTATTAGAATATACGGAGATAGACGATAGAAGATAGATAGTATACAGAATTCGATATTCATTCAAGAGTAAATTAACCTCAAGATTAAATTAACCTCAAGATTATAGATCCTATTTCTAGAGAAGTAGAAATCGTCTTGTTGAGCCTGTTCAACAAGATTGAGGTTTGGTGTAAAGCTTGTGAGTAATACTGTTTGATATATATACAGTGTATTGAATTTCTATTGATTGTTCTTTAATTGATTTAGAGTTCTATTCCGCAAGATTCTCTAAATTCTGTTTCTAAGAAGTTTAATTCTTGTTAAGAATCGATCCTGACATAAATAGAAGGACAAACAAAACCATCCTTACTCCATAAAGAAAAGTACTTGCAAATACCAATGTTAGCATAAAAAATAAGAGATTTAAGCTCGGTCCCGACCAAAACCCATTGGAACCCATAGATACATCAATGTTACTAACTTTAACGGATGGAAGTGTGCAACATGTGCACAACTATTAACCAGATATATTAAAAATACTCTAATAGAAACAAAAAGTGGAATCATATGGACTCAATTAAATATCAACGACCGTTATGAAGATGACAATCTACAAAGCAACAACTTCAGACAAAAAACCAACATTAAAGACTATTAACCAAGTAATTCAAACCCAAGAACCAACACATCAGATGTGACTCGTAGAGAAAATTGATGAAAACTTGCCTAGATACTTACCAAATCACGTCACGTTTGCTACTTAGATAGAAAATCAATATTGAAATGGAGATATCAATGGACTCGGCATACCTCGTATGAAATCAATGGAGAAATCGAAATCAGTTTGAAACAAGTCTGCTATTTAGCTGCAAAATCAAAATTGAAATGGAAATCAATAGGGTTTGAAAGAGTTTACCAGAAATTAAAATTGAAAGGGAAATCTAAATCAAAATCGATATGGGGAGTCAGGGAGAGATCTCTAGGGTTTTGAAGAAACTGTAAAATAAAAACGTGAACAAATCTCACATTAGAAGGAAGAAAGTATGGTTGTTGCGTACTCTCGGTATGGGGCGAGACGTGAAAGGTAGAGTACTCTCTGGGTATGGTCTGATGGTTAAGGGATGGAGGCATGTATAAAGAAGGCATGCTTTAAACAGTGAAAGACCCATAATATGATAATAGTGATATTTAAATGATATGCATTAAAAACTTGTACATTATGCATGAAAAATAGTAATCAAGAGTTTTTTGAAATTCTTGCATTAAATGATGGTACCTTATGCTTAATGACTTGTATTTAAGACTTTAGGTCGACATGTATATATAAGTAGTATAGATATAGATATAGATATAGATATAGGGTCAGGTTTTGGTGAGAAACGTGAGAAGTGGTTATCAAACCGTTTGATGCACATAATGATGAGATGCACTGAGATGCATCAGATCAAACCCCATATCAAACCCCATATCAAACGTAATTCATGATGGGCTTGAGATTAAAAGTGAAATAATTCATAACTTGTTATGCTTCTCACGTTAACATACCTTCTCACATGACCATTCGCCTATGAGTTAAAATGATGTTATTAACCTAATTTTTGAAGGTTTAATAATTTATTTATAAAAATATTTAAAGACTTACTATTTAAAAAAAATAATGTTTTATTTAAAAAAATTAAAGAATTTAACCAATCAAAATATAAAAATCTAATGGATTTTTCTTTGAATATAAAAAGAAAAGAAAAGGGTGATTTTGCAAAATTATTGGCATAGTTCGTTGATGGTAGATAAATGACTAGTTTTTCTCTTTCTTTTTTTTCGAAAAATTAAAAAAGAAGGCGCAAAAGAAAAGAAAACAAAAGCTACTTACTTGGTTAATAATAAACAGAGAGGCGTCCTCCGAAACTCGTGGAAGAAAAAAACTTGGATCACCTTCAAAACCTGTAAAAACCCTTCTCCCCTTATTTCCCACTCTCTGTTCAGTTCATCCGTCTATACTGTTCTAAAAGGTGTCGTATATTGATTTCTCGATTCCATTTGTATTGACCATGATAACACTACCCATTGATTCGTCGTTAGATTTTATTCTCTCTCTTTCTGTGTTGAAATGTTTTATGTTACAGCATCATTTTATCTCAAAATTTTCATTTTTATTTCTTTTGGATTTACATTATCACTCTCGCGGTTATAGTTTTCCAACGAAATGGATTTGATCGTGAAGAAGTGACGTTTCCAAAATATTTATTGGATTTTATTTCCAGGGTTTTTTCTTGAATGAAATTTTGGGTTACCAATTTATTAGTTTTCATCTGGGTTTGTTTTGCTTATGAGATTAGAGGGTGGCTTGCTCTTAGTTTGTATGAATTTATGGCTTATGCATCTCTGTAAGCTGTTAAACCTAAATCTCATTGGAATATAGGAATTAGGATCATTAATATATTTTTAGGAAAACGCTAGAGAGTTTTATTCACGAACATGTACAAATGCTTATGTGTTGTTTTGGTGTTGCATTTTCTTGTTATGTTTTTTAAGTTGTGCTAATCAACATTTAAGGTTTCTGTCAGTGAAGCTGTGACTATATAATGTTTTGGGTTTAAAGATTAGGTTATGATGTTAATCCTGGAATGCTGAGCAAAGCACGTTCATTCGCCTGTTCTTTCTTTTTATTCATTATGTTATATAGTTAGTATCCTTTAGAGTTATTTATGTTAAATTGGACCATAACTTTTAGTTCCAGTTACATGGTATATTGTACTCTTATTATGAGTTCTGTTAGCCATGAGGATTTTGATTGAATATGATTTCTTTTCTTATGTTGGCAATGGATCATAGAAATATGGCAAGAATTAGGTTGACGAAGGGAGTTAAAGGTCTAATAGCAACAGGAGTTGTTGGAGGGGCTGGCCTCTATACTGCTTCTAATACCCTCTACAATGTTGAAGGAGGTCACAGAGCTATTATATTCAATCGCTTACTTGGGGTCAAGGACAAGGTAAAACTTTTGTTTTTTTTTTTGAACTCCCTTTTTGTTTCTTATGTTTTAGTGTCTGAGTTTTTCATGCCTTGTGAATTTTTCAAGTTCCTTTAGAACATTACAGAACCATAATTTTGTTTCTTTATGTTTTAATTCTGGATATGATGGATGTGCTCAACATGGGTATTATAAATATTACCACCTCATTCAGTTGTTCTGAAACATTAGAGATTACTATGAATTGTGTAATGATTGATCATCCACCATATTTTGGTGATTTTCTAATTCACGACCGATTACATTTACAATGATGATAATATGCGCAGGTTTATACCGAAGGAACACATGTTGTTATCCCTTGGTTGGAGAGGCCAATCATTTATGATGTTCGTGCTCGTCCACATCTTGTCGAGAGTACTTCAGGGAGTCGTGACCTCCAAATGGTAGGTTTATATGATGCTTATAATCAACATCTTTTATCTACAAAAAAATCTTCATGTTTAGTAGATTTGTTGTATTTTCTTTTATATTAATTGTTTTGGTGTTTAGATTTACTTCATTGTGTGGTAATTTATTCTTAACTGTGTGTACTATATAGTTTTTTATGTTCGTTTGGTATTCAGGTGAAGATTGGTCTTCGAGTCCTTGTAAGGCCTGAGCCGGATAAGCTACCTACAATCTACCGTACTCTTGGCCAAGACTATAACGAGAGAGTACTGCCTTCGATCATCCATGAAACTCTTAAGGTTGTTGTTGCACAATACAATGCTAGCCAGCTCCTCACCCAGAGAGAGGTTCCTTCACATCCATCCCTCTGTTTCTTATTATTACAAACATTATTTGTTATAGTCTTAGTTCTACTACTTTCTCAGTTTTTTGATATTATATAGAGTAAATTACATGTTTCATCCCCGTGGTTATAGGGTTTTACCAGTTCTTGTCCTTTATTTAAAATTCTAACGGATCATGTCCCTGTGGTTGTACTTTCACAACGAGTTGGGTCCGTAATGCAACCATAGGGACCCAGGTTGTTGATTTATTTAGGGAGCGAACTCTTAAAAAAACTGCAACCACATAGACCCAACTCATAAACAAAATGTAATCATAAGGATGTAACTTGTTAAAAAGCGCAACCACAAGGACACGTTCCATTGAATGTTCGAAAAAGGGACGAGGACTGTTAAAAACACTTAACCACAAGGACGAAACATGTAATTTACTTTATAATATATTCTATATTACCTGAATCCAAATATACTACATTATAAAACATTTAGGATTTTGTTCTCAAAACACTCGTATTTCTAAAATATTCTCATTTATCCTTTCATCGTTAAAATAGAGTTTCTGAAAATTTCTACTATCCTTCCCCAATATAAATTCAATCAACCAAATTTAAGATTTTTGGAAAATCACACATTTGATTCATTTATGAAAAAACAAAAAAGCATAAAAAAGGTAAATTTTAAACAATTCAATTTTCAGTTTACAATTAAATTTTACATTTTGTTGCATGGTACGAGTACACTTACAATAAACATAATATAGTGCTCTGGTCATACTGTGTTGATTGAATTATGTTTGTGTTCTGGGTGGTGAAATTTGATGTTATTTCAGAATGTTAGCCGTGAAATACGTAGACTTTTGATCTCTAGGGCTGCATCGTTTAATATTACCCTCGACGATGTGGCAATCACGGCTTTAACTTTCGGGAAAGAGTTTACACATGCAATCGAAGCTAAGCAAGTTGCAGCACAGGAAGCCGAGAGAGCCAAGTTTGTGGTTGAGAAAGCTGAGCAAGACAAGCGAAGCGCCATTATAAGAGCACAGGTCAAAATGCATCCTCTATTCTCCGAAAACTTTATATCTGTGTTTCTGGGTATCTCTATGTTATTGCTTTCTCTTAATCAACTTTTCAAAATTTATCATGTCTCTTTCTTTATACAATTTTCACTAGCCAAGGGTCTTGACATAAACAAAAGATCCAAGTCTTTGGGACTTACCGTCACATAGCCCTAGAAGTAGCAAAGCCCTTCCTATGGGTGGTTGGCACGGCATCAAGGGACTATAACGCCTTCAAATTGCTATAATTTCGAATGGCAAAGCATAATCATTTTATTATAATTTGTTGCATCACTGCGAGATAGTCTAACAAATTTCAATGGTTTGTTGTATTTACAAACACCAGGGGGAGGCTAAGAGTGCTCAATTGATTGGTGAGGCTATTGCCAACAACAAGTCCTTTGTCGCACTTAGGAAAATCGAAGCTGCACGGGATATAGCACAAACAATAGGGAAATCTCAAAACCGTGTGTTGTTGAGCTCTGATGAACTTTTGCTCAACCTTCAGTCGTTTAAAGTTGATTGCAAGTGAAATCGCACATGGAGACATTTCAACCAGTTCAAATCAACCAAATAATGTAGTAGGAAACAAACTTACATGGCTTCTATGTGACCACAAATATTTGAAGTAATACAATGCGTAGGAATCAAGTTGAATCGTGTTTACCGATTAAATGCCATGTCTCTTGACGCTATGCGGTTAGATGCTTTGGATTGGTTTCTTTATAATCATAGGTTTTCGAACCAACATGTGAGCATTTTGACTAATTTCATAGCACACTAAAGTTAAAGATCCGATAATGAAAAGTAAACCATATATTTAACAAGAGTTACCTCAAGCTTACTTTTGTGATTGTTATGTTGCTATTATATACCATGCATTAATCATGGTCAAGTGGGGAAAGGGCCGCATGGGTTTTCTTGTACAAGGTCTTTATAAGGGGAAATTGACTCAAATAGCCAAAGGGCCAAACCATAGTGAGAAAATGGCCACTTTCTCTCCCGGATCACCCAAATAGCCAGTGGGTCCGCACTCAGACCCGACCCGGGGAGTGCGGTCCGCACTGGACTCACTAAAAGACAAATTTAAAAAAAACGGTAGGTCCGCACCGGGTCGGGTCGGGTCTGAGTGCGGACCGCAATATGTGACACGTGGCGAGCCCCTGTGAAACCCTAATCCGGATACGCATCCGGGCCGTAATTGCGGACCCGGGATCGCAATTGCGGACCTGGTTTTTTTTCCTGTTTTTGACGTACGTTTTGGGCGGCTTTCATTGTTTTTTCCAAATTAATAATGCATTGTTAATGTTCAGTGGTTGAAGAGCAAGTATCATTTAGTACAGTAACCCATCCTCTGAATTGTGTATATAATGGTGGCTACTTTCAATGATGAAGAGCACCAACATTGAAATCAATTTTCCAATTCTGTAGATTTTTTTTTTCAGTTTTCTGGGTTTTTATAAAAATGAGTTCCTTACCTGATAAAATTATGCTACATATTTTGGGTGGGGGTTCTTGGCAACAGATCGGGTCGGAGTGGGAGTATTTTTCTGATATCCCGATGGTGCGAGTCATGGTGCCATCCAACATTACACATTCTAGGTTGGTTACTTATGTTCAAGGAAAATGTGGAATCAACCCGTATATTGGTATCACTAGAATGACGTACAAATATTCTGGCCAACTTTATGAGTTACGAGACACTAACGATGTTTTGTGTTTCTTGCGATCTGCTGCGGCTGTATGTGATCTGCCAACACTTTATGTGTATGTCGATCTCACGATGTTCAGCGGAAGCAATGTTGGTGGTAGTTCGAACAACGTACGGGAGTCGGATGTGTCTGCTGTTGAGCAGAGTCAATCTTCTTCTTACGTGCCTCATTTTCAGTCTGAAGATGAGCATGCGTATGGAGTTAATTCTGAATTTCTTACTGAAGATAATTATGGTGTTAGTGACCATAACCCCGAATTTGTTCTGGAGACCGAAGAACCGGTAGAAGAACGACATGAAGAAGAAGAAGAAGAAGAAGAAAAAGAAGAAGACGAGTCCCATGTTTACCATTTGGGTATTCCTGGTATTGATAGCGATGAAGAAGAAGAAACTAGTCCTACTAAATCATATGGTGGAATAAATTATTTCTTTGGCCAACCTCCTCCCCTTCCAGATAGGGGAGACGATTTCATAACACCTAATGAAGAGCCCGCAGCTTATAACCGTAGTACCATAATCAATATGGGGGATATATTCGGCACGAAAGACGACCTGACACTCGCTCTCGGAAGAAAGTTCGTTGAAGAGGGTTACGAGTATAAAGTGGACAGATCTTCAAATACCCGATTCGAAGCGATGTGTAAGGATGCTAACTGTGATTGGCGTATGTATGCTACAAATCTCAAAGATACCACTATGTTCCAAGTACGCAAGCCGCATGACGTACACGTTTGTTCAAGGACCAAGATGCATCCTAACCACCGTAACGCCAATAAAAGAGTATTGGGTAATATAATCATGCCTAAAGTACAGGATGAAAGCCGAAAACTACGTGGATCCGACATTGTGAACGACATCAAAGAGCAATTCAACGTAGATATCTCCTATTCGCAAGTGTGGCGTACCAAAGCTTATGTGCTAGCCCTAGTGTGGGGCGACCCCCAACATTCTTTTAGCCGACTCCCTGGGTATTTCTATAATCTGGAGCTTCAATATCCTGGTACCTTTACCCGAATACAGAGAGATATTACAGAACGTTTTGAGCTGTGTTTTTATGCCCTTGGTTGCGCGGTATATATTATTTATTTGTAGCCTCTTAAACAGTCTACACTTTCATTATACTATAATATTCTAACGTTTTCAGCATAATTTTTTCAGATCCGGTCGTTTACGAGCTATTTGCGTCCGGTCATTATAATAGATGGCGCTCATTTGAAGGGTCCTTACTTGGGCACAATGTTTTTAGCTGTTGCTATGGACGCATTTGGAGTTGGTAGGTCTGAAAGTGGAGAGGGTTGGACTTATTTTTTGTCCAACTTGAAGCAATGTATCGGCGAACCCGAAGGGTTGGTGCTCGTATTCGACAGGGCGGGTTCAATACGCCAAGCTATCAATACGGTGTACCCACGTGCCCATCATGCACTCTGTTGCCGCCATCTCATGATGAACATAAAAACCAGGGATAATAGGATTGACTATAGGAGGACTATGTTTTGGAAGGTCTGTAAAGTGTACACGGTGCATGATTTTGAAGTTAGAATGGCAGCTATACGAGGCGTTGTACCTTTGGGAGCTCCACTTTTGGACGAGGTTACGCCGGAAAGATGGTCTAGGGCCCATTTTCCCGGAATGCGTTACAACATAATGACTTCAAACAGTGTCGAGTTGGTCAATGCACTTTCTCGTTACGCTCGGAGGTTACCTATCGTGTCCCTTAGGGTGCGTTTGGTATGGTGGACAACGTGGGACAGGACAGGACAGGACATAACACACTTGTCCCATGTTTGGCATGACCACATATGGGACACGCTAGAACTAACTGGAACAAAGATGGGACATGCTTGTCCCTCCCCACCCCCTGGAACAAGAGAGAACAAGCCTTATTTTCCCAAGATACCCTTTCAAGAAAACCCAAAACCTAATCTCTTGTGTGTTCCCATCTGCATCGATCGTCTGGCTTCTTCTCCAATCGATTTCTTCAAGAAAAACGAAAACCTAACCTGCGATTTCTTCTCCAGTTGATTTCTTCTCCAATCGGTTCCTTCTCCAATCGGTTCCTTCTCCAATCGATTTCTTCAAGAAAAACGAAAACCTAACCTGCGATTTCTTCTCCACAGACCCATCAATCCCTGATTTTTTAATTTTGTTCTGGTTTCCAATTTCCATTTCTACATTTAGTCTCTGATTTCTGTTTTCTCTCTTTGATTTCCTCTGTTAGCAAGAAAAATGGATGGTATTTTTTCGTCAGCAAGAATTTTGATGTCCTCTGTTAGAACAAGAAGAAATTGCATTTACGTAGTTAAAAGAGATATGCCATCAATATTGTTGCTTCATGTTCAAATCATGAAAATAAGTTTTATGTTTTTGAGAAACAAGTTATATGAAGTAAATTAGAAGCAGCGGTCCAGATTATTTGGTAAAAAACACTAAATAGTTCACTAGGGGTAAATTGGTCATTTAGCCAGTCCTGTCGAGTCGAGTCCAGTCTTACCAAACGCTGAACACCTGTTCTGTCATGTCCTGTTCTGTTCTGTCCTGTCCTGTCCTGTCCTGTCTGTGTACCAAACGCACCCTTATGGATTACTTCCGATCAATGCAACAAGACTAGTATGCAAAGCGTCGGAACAAAGCAAATTATCATATATATATATATATATATATATATATATATATATATATATATATATATCAACGTACATAGAATCTACTCTTATTACAAATAACTCAAAATATTTTCAGAATTTTGACTATTTGTTTTTCTGCAGCGAAATGGGTGGATGTTCTCACCCCATATGCAATGACAAAAGTTAAAAGGAGACAGATAAAGTCGGCAAGGTTTAATGTCCATGAAATTGGTCATGGTTTATACGAAGTTTGCGATATGCGTAGGGACGCCAAGGTGGCTTACAATAATCGTAGTTGTACTTGTATGAACTGGCAAATCTCCGGTTTACCTTACAGTCATGCAATCGCCGTTGCAATACATCTCCGGTGTACAGATGTCACCCACCTGGCGCTTAGTTAATTCACGACGGCTAACTTCAGAGGAACATATGCAGAGGTCATACATCCGGTTGGGCCTCCTGACACGTGGGTTGTTCCAGACACACCACTTATCACCGTTAAACCTCCCTTGTTCCAGAAACGCGTTGGTAGACCGAGCAACCATGATCGTATCCCATCCCATGGCGAGGATCCGACACCGAGAAGATTTTCTCGGTGTAAACAAAGCGTACATAATCGGTCAAACTGTCATAATGATTTTACAGTAAATCAAGGAAGTCAATGAGCGTCTGGTAGCTGCCAACGTCAAAGAGC
Source organism: Saussurea involucrata (assembly GCA_033807775.1). Taxonomy (NCBI): domain Eukaryota; kingdom Viridiplantae; phylum Streptophyta; class Magnoliopsida; order Asterales; family Asteraceae; genus Saussurea; species Saussurea involucrata. The sequence continues at coordinate 87,245,930 of CM066325.1, read as the reverse complement.
ATCCGGTAGCCGCCAACGTCAAAGAGCATCTGATAACGGCCAAACTCAACCAGAAACGACTCAGGAGACCAAGTACTAAAGTTATAGACATCAGACTTTCGATCTAAACATTAATCTGTACGAGTAAACCTGTTCGTAGTCTCAATTAATGGTTGTTATGTTCAATTGTTGTTGGTTCCTGTTTTGCTTAACAATGATGATTCTATCTAATTAGTTCAAACAATATATAATGCGGAAGCGTTTTAACGAACTAACAGATATAATGAGGTAAGATAACACACAATGTCAAATATATGAAGTGTAAATAACACAGATAAATAGCTCAATGATTCACTGTATTTGATATAATAAGAACACCAAGAACACCGAAAGGTTTGATAAGAATTTGTTCTAAAGGTGTGTGTCGTGCAAAGCTTAATAGAAGAACTCAACATGAGTCTTCTATTTATACTACTTCTAAAGGGGACAAGATCTGGACAAATAGTACTGAAGGTACAAAGACACTATTCAGGTACTGTTGAAGGTACAACGTTAATTAAATGCGCCGGCTTCTACTAAGGCTATGACTCATCAGAGTTTGACACGTGGAGTTGTCAGGTCACGCTTTGTACTATTGATCTTCAGGGTCTTCGTACAGCAGAAATCGTGAGAAGCACGATTGTCCTTGTGTACCACAGAAGCTCTGTCAAGTATGACAGAGGCTCTGTGGCCTTGTCCGCATCGAAGAGTCTTCTGGCGATTCTCTTACTTCGGTCTTCTCGGTTACTCGGTCAGAGCCTCTGTCGAAGACTTCTATGTTTTGGTCTTCTCGGTCACTCGACAGAGCCTTTGTCGAAGACTTCTATACTTAGCCTATTTTTCAATACTTCTATAAACAGAAAGACTGGAGCTAACAATCTCCCCCTAAGTATTGAAAAATAAAAAATTGAAAAATGCAAGGTTTTCTAAGCTAAGTACATGACAAGAGGTGAAACAATGTACCTCAAAAGATTTTACTTTCTTTCATACAAAATTATGCCAGAGGCACTTACACTTGATTACATTTATGAAAGGAAAGATTTGCAGAGGTTGGTAGAGGATATCTGACTTTGGCGTCTTTGAAGTCGTTGAAACTTCTGTTGTTGAATCCTAACTCTCTAAGCTCGTGATAGAAGCTGATGCAGAGGTTTCAGAAGTTGATTGTTGAATTGATGACTTCTATCAGTCTATCTGCATTACCCCGATCCATTTGCTCTGTTCCTCTGTGCTCCACGAGGCTTGCTTTGAACTCTGTCAAAGTACTTGTTGCATACTTCTGACAGTCCATCTTTATGAATAGTCTTATGAATAGTCTAGACTTCCCAGCAGGATCTTGGTAGACTAACCCAACTCTTGGAGATGTAATGATCGAGTTTGGTATGGCAGAGGATGGGCAGTCGTCTTCTGGTGGTCGGAGAGCGAGGTTTCTTACTCCGAGATCTCGTGCTAATTGGAAGTCGACAAGGCTATACAACATAAGCTTCTCATGCATTGCTTTCTTGATCACCCTGTATGCCCTTCGATGTGCATCTGTTGTGAAGTTCTCTTTTGTCCAGAGGAGAAGGTCGGGTAGGTCGTAGGGATTTAGATTTCTCAGATCAGCATCTGAGAATCGATTCACTGTTCTGTTCTCCCTTTTGACCTTATATATGTTATAGGAAACCTTAGGTGTAGTTCTGGTTTGAGATTACTTACAGTATATGACCTTGTCGATTTTTTCAATTGAGAAGACTTCATGTTTTGGCTTGGGTTTTGTTCTTGTGAAGATGTTTTCGAGGTCAGCACGAAGTTCGGGATCTTGGACCATTGGTGGCACTGGATCTCTGGCAGTTCTGTTGTAGAGATACCTGTACACCACTTCTTCCATTTGAGGTGGAGGTGCACCAGGTGGAGGCATGGGTCTGCGCAGAGCATCCATTTTCTTCTTAATTTCTGCCACTCGATCCTCTGTAAGTTTTTTCTTTGGATCCAGAACAGGTATGTTTGACAGAGGGGTGGCACCTAAAGCCCAATCTTCTTCTTATGGTTTTGGTGTAACATAAGCATCGAAGGAGCTTTTCATGAGTTCCTCTATTGGTTGATGCTTATGTTTCTTCTTCTTGGGTTCCTCTGTCATTATCCCTTTGCCTTTGTCTTTTGCCTTCGGTTGAAGATCTTCTTGTAGAGATGGGGTTGCCTCTGTGGGTTTTGTCTTTTGGATTTCTGAGGGTGCCTCTGTAGTTTTGGGGGTTGCCTCTGTAGGTTTTGGCACTTGTGTTTCTGAGGACTTGGTTGGTGATGTGGGTTTTGTTGGTAAGGCTTCTGTGGTTTTACTCAGATGTTTTCTTTTGTGAGCAATGGTTTTGGTTATGGTTTTGGGTGTGGGAGATGGGGGTTTTGTTGTTGCAGCTTCTGGTGTAGGGGATGGTAGTTTTGGTTCTTCTGGTGTTTTTGGTGTTGGAGAGGGGAGTTCTTTTGGTGATTGGGATGGTTGATCTTCTTCGGAGGATGTTAGAATTTGGAATTCTTCACGGGTTGGGACATCTGCTCCGAATACAGAAGATGTTTCCACAGAGGTGGGTGTTGCCTCTGTGGTCTTCTGTTGTTGATCTTGGTTGGTTTCAGGTACTTGGGTTATGATTGGAGTTTCTTCAGAGAGTATTTCCACAGAGGTGGTTGTTGCCTCTGTGGTCTGTTGTTGGTTTCCTCCTTGGGTTTGAGTTTGGGGAACTTGGTTTAGGGGTTCTACTGATACTGGTGGTTCTGGTAGACCTCTGTTTGCAGCTTTTTCCCTTTGTTTCTCCCCCTCAGGATGATCTGATGAATCGTCAGAGTCATCATCAGAGTCATCCTGACCCTTGTTTTTGGTACGCTCTGCTCTGCACGATGCTTCAGGCTTTTTCGGTGGAGTTGCACCTGCGGCTAGGAGTTTTGCGCATACGTCATCACAGAGGCCGAGAAGGGTCTGGACCTCTGCTTCTGTCTTGAAGCGCATTTTTCCCACACTTGTCCTGAATTCTTTGGCATAGTTTGCGTTGGTAGCAGTGAAGGCCCTGATAAACTCTGTCACTTGGTCGATCACCCCTTGGCCAAGTTCTGTGAGCTGAGCTCTGGTCATGTAGTCGGACGGCTGTATGGCTAGAGTTTCCCTTGTCGTTTGCTCTTGAACTTGCTCTAAGGCCTTTTTCAAGTCTTCTGGTGTAAGGTCAGTGGGGGTTGATGATTGTTCTTTCAGCTTTTCCAGCAAGTCTTTGACAGAGCTTTGGAATGCAGAGGTTGTGGCTTTCTCAAACTCAGCAGCAGCAGAGGTTGTTGCAGCTGTTCTCATCTAGGCTAGAGCATTTTTCACCTCTGTGGACAGGTTGTCCATTTTGGTGTTCATATCAGTAAAGGCCCGCGTAGTAACTTCTGCAAAAGAATCAAAAGAGCTTTCAACTCTTTCAATGTGGTGTCCACAGAGGTGACAAGGGTTTGGAACTCATCCCTTGATACATGTGGACTTGGTGTAACCTCTGGGGGAACACATTCATCCCCAGAGTGTGTCTCTGTTCCTGAGACGCCTTCTGACCGTTGGTCCCTCCATTGGCCATTTTTGTAGACGGAGCAGAGGCTCTAGTAGTACACCCAGAATACGTTGATACTGCAGAGGAGGTAGAGCATCTTTCGATCGTCCCTTGGCCTTCTGGGAGGAGATTCTGCGATCAATGGTGTTAACCATTTCCTGCATCATGAGGGTGGAATAGTCCAGAGGTAGATCATAATATACCGCGTACATTATGGTCTAGACTACCCACCTTTCCCGTTAGGCACCGATTTAGGATTGAGAAGAGGGTATTCCACAAAGGAGGTAATCGATTTCTTCTGAAGTCATTTCTTTTCCTCAGGGTTGTGTTGTACCCCAACATTTCAACAAAACGGCAGAGCTCTTCGTCTGTAGGTTCCTCTGCGTACTGCTTTATACCTAGTAGTCCTCTGGTTGGTAGGCTGCACTCTAGTGAGAACATGGTTCTGTTGAATTTGAGTTCGAGGTGCTCGGATTTGTCTGGTTTGGAGATGTAGCCCTTGATTTGTCTTTCTGCGGGGTCAAATCTGCTGCTTTGCCAGAATTGATTTAGGTATCTTGTAGGGATTTTATTGACAGTTTTGGTTAGTAGGGGGTAAAGGTAATGGTTTTCCAAATTGTGAAGAAGGATGGCATGTGCTTCCCCAAATGCGGTTTTTGAGGGAACCAGGTAGTAGTTATTGGGTTTTAGGGGAAGAACACTTTCAAAGTGTTCATGGACGATGAAGTTTAGAAGATGGGTTGTCGGAGCAAAGTCTGCTGTGTCGCCGGAGTTATCCTGTTGAAGGTTTCCGGCTATCTCTTGGTTCTGAGAATGCTCAGAATGGGATGGGGAGTTCACCGGAGCGTTGGAGGTGGACGCCATTGGATTAATCTTGAAGAAAGAGAGTAGAAAATGGAAGTTGCAGGTTTTGTAAGGTTCACCGGAGAAGATGAAGAGAGTAAGTTCGTAAACGTTTAGAGGTAGTGGTAAGTTGGGTTTTATACTGAAGAGAATGGTAGAATCTGAAGAGGTAAATAGGTGAAAGTGAATAATATTTGCGGTCCGCAATCGAGTACATACGGCTGGGTTCAACTTTCCAGGAGAACGTGTGCCATGTACGTCCAATCAAAAGATGCCACGTCATTGATGTCAGAGCACGATTAGATGGCGTGTGCGGCCCATTAATGCTTGGCGCGTGAGCTTTTCTACTTTCAGAAGACTGTCACTCGCAGTAGATAACCCGTTCTTTTACAGAATTTACATAAAAGGCCAAGTATTAGAAACGACAGAAGCTCTGTTGTGGAATGAGCTCTGTAGTCTGAAATCTGCCTTTTATATCTTCTGATGCTTGTATATTTTCCAAAAACGTTTGAAAAAATCATTGGAGAGGATCGATAGACTTTTAGTACAAAATTTACATTTACAGAGGTTTTGAGGCTTGTGTCAGAGCCAGCAGAGGCTCTGAGAGTGAGAATTTCTTATAACTAAATATTTATGAAACTTTTTGATCATCTAAAGTTTTAATTGTTTTAAACATTGTTTCTAGGACATATTTGGAAATTTATGTCCTGGAAAACTGTTTTGGAAATAGATGTTGTGCGAGCCATTTACTTTTAGATTGTCTATGTTGGGCGACAACGACTCTTTGGTGGAGTAAGCTATTTGCCCATAAGACTTTCTTCCAGTATCCTTGTGTGTGCATTTGTACGTACAAATCTTTAAAGAAGATATTTAAGGTTGATCGACAGAGATTCCGTATGAAATTTGCAGTTCTAGAGGATCCGGCTTACAGAGGCTCTGTTGAGCTCAGCAGAAGCTCTATGACCTTAAATTTCCCATAACGGAACGCTCGCAAATCTTTTTGATCATTTCTTGTTTGGAATGTCTTAAACAGAGTTTATAGGACGTATTTTGAAATTTGTGTCCTAGAAAACTGTTTTCAAAAAGGATTTGTACGAGTTACTCACCTTTGGTTCTCCTTTGTTCGGCAAAAATACCTGACTTCTGTAGATATGGTTGATCATATCTCTTCTTTGGCTCCCCCTTGAATGATCAACCTCTGTAGATCAGTTCAAGGTCTCCTTCTGCTCCCCCTTGACCTATGCTTGGATCAAATGAGATAAGTTGTGCACAGAACATAGGTCAAGGTTATCAGAGGTTCTGTAGAGATTGTCATACTCTGAGCAATCCCACAGAAGCTCTGTTAGTTACAGAACTTTTAATGATTAAGAATTTACATACAGAAGAGTTTAAATATATACATATTTACAAGAAGATTAAATCGTACTTACAGAGAGTTCAACTCATGTTAATCATTCCCAACTTACCCACCAAGAAAAGGAATCTTTTCTCATTTAGTGCCTTGGTGAATAAGTCTGCAAGATGGTATCCAGTGGACACAAAGTGCATTTCGATTGTGCCATGTTCAACATGATGCTTCATAAAGTGATAATGAATATCGAGATGCTTTGTTTTTGAGTGCTGTACTGGATTGGCAGAGATTGCTATGGCACTTTTGGAATCATAGAGGATGGGAATCTTGTATATGTTGTACCCATAGTCCTTGAGCTGAGTTTTCATCCACAGAACTTGAGAGCAACAGCTAGCAGCAACATATTCTGCTTCTGCTGTAGATGTAGACACACAGTTCTGCTTCTCCGAAGTCCAGCTGACTAGTTTACCACCCAGGAATTGACAACTTCCAGAGGTGCTCTTACGATCAAGCTTGCATCCTCCATAATCTGAATCTATGTATGCCTTAAGACCAAAACCAGAGTTCTTCGGATACTAGAGTCCAAGATTTTTGGTCCCTTTAAGGTATCTGAAGATCCTCTTTACGGCAATATAGTGGGATTCCTTTGGGTTAGCTTGATATATTGCACAGAGGCATGTGGCATACATTATATCAGGCCTACTTGCGTTTAAGTATAACAGAGACCCAATCATACCTCTGTAGAGTTTGCACTCTACAGATGTGCCATTTGGATCTGAGAATAATTTATTTCCAGTGGCCATTGGGGTCTTCATTACAGAGCCATCAGAGAGTCTGTATTTTGAAAGTATGTCAGAGACATATTTAGCTTGATTTATAAAAATTCCTTCTGATGATTGTTTTACTTGGAGTCCGAGGAAGAAAGTTAATTCTCCCATCATACTCATTTCAAACTCACTCTGCATGAGTTTTTCGAAATCTTTGCACTGTTGTGCATGTATACCCAAAAATAATGTCATCCACATAAATCTGTACAAGCAGAATCTCATCACCTTTTCTTTTGTAAAACTGAGTAGTATCTGTCGTACCTCTGTCGTAATTATTATTGAGAAGAAAAGTTGAAAGCCGTTCGTACCATGCTCTTGGAGCCTGTTTCAGTCCATACAGAGCTTTGTCGAGATAATAGACATATTTTGGGTACTTGGAACTTTCAAACCCTGGTGGCTGTTGGACGTATACTTCTTCTTGGATTTCACCATTCAAAAAGGAAGATTTTACATCCATCTGAAAGACTTTGAAACCTCTGTGGGCAGCGAAGGCTAAGAAGATCCTTATTGCTTCGAGCCGTGCGACAGGGGCAAAAGTTTCATCGTAATCAATGCCTTTATCTTGGCGATATCCCTTAGCCACCAATCTTGCTTTGTTTCTAATGACCACCCCATCCTCGTCCTTCTTGTTTCTGAAGACCCATTTCGTCCCTATGGCTTGTTTCCCTCGTGGCAGAGGTACTAGGGTCCATACCTTGTTTCTCTCAAACTGTAGAAGCTCTTCTTGCATAGCATCTACCCAGTTTGGATCATCTAGGGCTTCAGAGATTCTTATTGGCTCGATCACACTGATAAAATTTGTAAAGAAACAAAAATTAGTAGTGGCTGATCTTGTTTTGACCTTTTCAGAAGGGTCACCGATTATAAGGCTTGGAGGATGGCTTTTCGTCCACTGTGTTGTTCTTGGAAGATGGTCATTTGAGTCATCAAGATTAACTTCTGTGGTTGCACACTGCGGTTCTGGTGCAACCTCTGTTGTTGATGGTTCTTCTATGCTTATGCTTGGTTCTTCAGCTTGTGGGAGGATTGGAATAAGAGTTGGAATTTGTTCCTCTGAGGAAGTAGAGACTGAGTCTTCGTTTTCCTCTGGTATTGATTCCTCTGTAGTCGCTGGAGTAGGTATTTCAGGAGCCTCTGTGGTTGAGTCCTTGGTTGTGTTATCTTCAGCTTCTGTTCGCTCCCCCTCAGCATGTGCATCTGTATGATTCACAGAAGAGGATGAAGTATTTAATGGACCAGTTAGAGATATACCTGACTCAGTCTGGTTTGCAGAAGATGTTTCTCCAGAGGCTCTGACGGCTCCAGAAGAGGGATCAATATCATCATGGAACGTCTCTTCAAATAGAAGATTTAAGTCTTCTTCTCTTGTCTTTGAGATGCCAGAGGATTCCTTCTTTAGACCGAGTTCTGAACTGATTTGTTCAGAAGTCTTTAGAAAGGAATCGTCAAAAGATACATTGATGCTTTCTACGATGGATCGAGACTTCAGAAGGTACACTCTGTAAGCTTTTGAAGTGGCAGAGTATCCTATGAACTTTCCTTCATCTACTTTTATCTCAAACTTTCCTCTTGCTTCTCTATCATTTAAGACGAAGCACTTGCATCCAAATACATGAAAGAATTTGATGTTTGGTCGCCTTTTATTGATCAAATGATACGGTGTCTTGATGTGCCTCTTTACAATGGTTGATCGATTTTGGGTGTAGCATGCGGTTGATACTGCTTCTGCCCAAAAAGACATTGGTAATCCAGATGCTGTCAGCATAGTTCTTGCAGCCTCCACAAGCGTGCGGTTCTTTCGTTCAACCACGCCATTTTGTTGTGGGGTGCGTGCAGCAGAGAAGTTCTGTGATATGCCTTCTTCTATAAGATAGGTTTCAATGACAGAGTTTTTGAACTCTGTGTCATTGTCGCTTCTTAGTTTCTGAATCCTGCACTCATACAGAACTTGGATTTTTTTCATCAAATTTATCATAATTTTTGGAACATCTGATTTCTTTCTAACAAATTCAACCCATGTAAATCTTGAGTATTCGTCGATCAAAAGAAGTATATATTTCTTGCCACCTAGGCTCTGTGCATCGATTGGACCGCAGAGGTCAACATGAAGCATGTACAGAGGCCTAGGGCAAGACACATCAGTCTTGCCATTATGGGAAGCTCTTTTGAGTTTTCCCATTTCGCAAGCAGAGCACAGATGATCTTTATTAAACTTAACATTTGGCAGACCTTTGACTAGATCAAGTTTAACAAGCTTATCTAGAGTATGAAAGTTAGGTGGCAGAACCTGTTGTTCCATAACCAGGCTTCTTCGCTTTTACAGGCTACAAGGCAGAGCTTGTCTTCCTTGTTATTGGCACAGAAGTTCATGAGGTAGAGATCGCCTCTTCGTTCGGCTCGCAGAAGTTCAACTCCTGTGTCGTCACCTTGAAGAGAACATAAGGTTCTTTTTAACATTACGTCGAAACCCGTATCGCAGAGTTGGCTAACACTGAGAAGATTGTGTTTAAGGCCATCCAGATATGCAACTTTGCATACGGTTATGTTTTCCTTCTTGATGACTCCATAGCCTTTAATGTAACCCTTTTTGTTGTCGCCAAAGGTCACAAACCACCATCGTTTTTCTCTTTGTACATGGATAGTAGACCTCTGTCGCCAGTCATGTGCCGCGAGCATCCGGAGTCTAGATACTAGATTGGCACATACTGCTTCTGCAAGACAATCAGAGAGTTTTAGGTACCCATATCTAAATGGGTCCAGCTTTGTTAGGGGTTTTCAAGTTTGCCTTAGCATTCTTGGGTTTGGTTTTAGCTTCTTTTGAAGAACCATTTTGTTTCTTCTTACCCTTGAATTTAGTGTTCTTTTTGGGTGTAGAGAGGAAACAGTGTGGACTTGAGAAGTGTTGATTTAATCGATACATGAGATCAAAACAATGACAATAATGAATGTGCGAAGAGATTTGCTTGAACTTTTCATTGAAAACATTAAATGGGGGCACAGAGGCATTACATTCTATCCTAACATTTGACTTCCTATTACAAGAAGACCTATGTAGTCTAGATTGTTGTTTGCAAAATCCTTTGTTGAGAGCAGCCTTCTGTGAACCCCTTCTGTGGTGAACTTCTACAGGTTTCACTGTCACAGAAGAAAAAGATTTGTTATTTTCAGCCCATTTACCCTTTTGTTGCCATGTTAGTTTTTCTTTAATAGGCTTTAAGGGTTTTGAAGTCTTTGAACTTGGTGAATTATGAGAGGACGTTTTCCTTTGTTGTTTGATTTTCTCAAGCTCAAGGGAGGTTTTGGCTTGTATACACATGTCCAAAAAATCTGGATAGATAGGAACTCTTGTGATTTTCTCCTTGGGAGGAATAGTTCTGTTAAGAACTCCAGAGGGTAGTTTAAAATCCTGTGTGTCACAAGGTCCTATCTCTGACTTAGAGTCAGTCTCAGATTTGTCAGAGGATGAATCATCCTCATATACAGAGGTTGAGTCACTTAGTTCTCTTTCGACAGAGGCTGGATTTTCAGAGAATGTGTCATACTTGCTTTCATTATTTTCCAAGTCAATAGAAGTATCCATTAAGGTTTCATCAGAGAGATTTTGATCGATAGAAGGTGTATAGAAGTTTTCGTAAAAGTTATTTTTCCCGATTTCCATCAACTCTTTTCAGAGATATCTTTAAGTTTTTCTTCTGAAACGTTAGGCTTGAACTCAGGTGCTTCTGCTGATAACTTCTTTTCAGAGTTTTCATGCAGACAAAGGCAACCTGTGTTTGAGTCTCGGGGTTACCAAACTTGAATATACCTATCTAATCTTGAGTTTTCAGATATTTCTTAGGTTTGGATTCTCTTTTGACAGAGGCTGAAGATGGTAAATCCGTGTTTTCAAACCACACATTTATCTTTTTCAAAGGTTTCCTTATATGAGGTTCCCCAGAGACTTTTCGCCTTTTGCTAACAGAGAGTAGATTTGGAAAATAAGGTTTTGTTGTACTTCCAGTGAGAAATAGAGATGACAGAGATTTGTTTCTTTTGTTTCCGGTGTATGGATCTATATCACAGAAGCCAATTCCCCGTCTCCCTATTTGTGTATTAATTTTCTCGTACACCTTCTGTGCATCTTGGTATTTCTTAATTAAAAGATCTTTTCTGAGTAAATCTTGACAGAGGACTTCTCTTTCCTTTTGAAAATAATGTTTAAGAGCTAGAATGTTCATTCTGTCGGTCTCAACGTCCACTAGTTCTTTAGATTTTGTTTTTAATGCAGAGTTAAGTTCAGAAATCTTTTCTTTCAAAGGATTTAGGTGTTTGTTCCAATTTGTTTCAATTTCTTCCTTTTCTTGAAAGATTTTAGCCTTTTCTTGAGTGAGAAGTCTAGCTTCTCTCTCAAAGAAGGTAAGCTTCTTTTGAATACTTTCGCAGGTTTTTTTAAGTTCTGTGTATTCAATGTTTGTTGGTTCTTGTTTTGCTTAACAATGATGATTCTATCTAATTAGTTCAAACAATATATAATGCGGAAGCGTTTTAACGAACTAACAGATATAATGAGGTAAGATAACACACAATGTCAAATATATGAAGTGTAAATAACACAGATAAATAGCTCAATGATTCACTGTATTTGATATAATAAGAACACCAAGAACACCGAAAGGTTTGATAAGAATCTGTTCTAAAGGTGTGTGTGTTGTGCAAAGCTTAATAGAAGAACTCAACATGAACATTCTATTTATACTACTTCTAAAGGGGACAAGATCTGGACAAATAGTACTGAAGGTACAAAGACACTATTTAGGTACTGTTGAAGGTACAACGTTAATTAAATGCGCCGGCTTCTACTAAGGCTATGACCCATCAGAGTTTGACACGTGGAGTTGTCAGGTCACGCTTTGTACTATTGATCTTCAGGAACTTTCGTACAGCAGAAATCGTGAGAAGCACGATTGTCCTTGTGTACCACAGAAGCTCTGTCAAGTATGACAGAGGCTCTGTGGCCTTGTCCGCATCGAAGAGTCTTCTGGCGATTCTCTTACTTCGGTCTTCTCGGTTACTCGGTCGAAGACTTCTATGTTTTGGTCTTTTTGGTGACTAGGCAGAGCCTCTGTCGAAGACTTCTATACTTAGCCTATTTTTCAATACTTCTATAAACAGAAAGATTAGAGCTAACAATTGTGTTTCAAGCAACTGTTTTTAAGTTCACTGTTGAGTTAATCTACTTTATCGTGTTTGTCAAGTGTTCTTGTGTGTAAAATAAAGTAAACATTAAAGCATCATTCTATTGAGACGAAGAAAGCATTGAAACCGATATAGTGGAGGAAATCTAAAGAAAGCCAACAACAACCCTTGGAGAAATCTACTACGGGTAGATATTCTGCATTTTGATGATCCAGGCAACCTTTTCCCTGATAACGTCCTCTATTCCCATGTAGCTTTCTCTGATTTCTGTTATGTCCTCTTCTAGTTCCTGAATCTGTCGTTGCACATCCCGAAGCTCGCACTTCCTTTGTGCCAGATCTTGTTTCTTCTCCACTAGACACTTCTCCTTGTCTTGCTGAATCGACCTGTTCTGGTTCTACATCCCTTTTATCTTTTCGATTTCGGTGTTCGCCTCATCAATGGACTTTTTCACTTTGGGAGCCATTTGTTGAGTTTCTGGAAGACCCTCCGGCTGGGTAGAATGAAACATTGGCGGTTCATTCAAGCGATGATCAAGGTAGTATTGCTCCCATGCACAGTCTCATTGTTCTTGCTCCTCAGTTGTGAATGGATAATCGGCCGCAGTTCGCCTAAACTGCGCCCACTCCTCTGTTGTTTTCGGTACCATCCAGGTACTCCGGAATGCTCCATCATTCAATGATTGGTTCTCATTTTCTCGTGAAGTGCCAGCCCCATTCGTTAACCTTTTCCCGTTATAGCGTGAACCTCCAGCCATAGTGTTACGAAAGGTAGAGAATGTTTCTAAACGTTGTAGAGGGTAGAAAGGATAGATAGCAAGTTGTGAATTACTACTTCATCAGACCACCTACTTATAGTCGTGAAAAGCTAGGTTCGTAATTGCGGATCTGAAAAGCTTGGTTCGTAATTGCGGATGTGAAAAGCTAGGTTCGTAATTTCGGATCTGAAAAGCTTGGTTCGTAATTGCGGATGTGAAAAGCTAGGTTCGTAATTGCGTATGTGAAAACCTAGGTTCGCAATTGCGATGCTGTGGCTTTAAATACCCATGTTTATTCCAACTTAAAAGTCACAACACCCAAACAACGTTTTTATACCATAATACTCTCGTCTTTCACCAAGCACATGGCTGGAAATTCATCATCTTCAAACCCACAGTCTTCACAAATAATGTCGCCGAGACTGAAAAAGCGGTAGAAAAAAGTGAAGCGGAGTTCGAGCAACTCACTGAAGAGTGGAAACAAATGATGGCCAGGAAGGATGGACACCTGAAAAGGATGGAAGAGGAAGAAAAGGAGATAAAAAGGTTGAAGAGGGAAATAAAAGATAAGGAGTCCCGTATTCGTCGAGAAAACTTAGAAGTCCACAACATTGTACAAGAGTTCACAATTCTTCTAGCGAAGATAACTGATAAGCAAAACTTCGTCGATGAATGTAAAGCACTGTATCCTTAGTTGGTGCTAGTGTTGTTGGAGTTTCTATGATGTTGTTTCATGTTGTACTTTGCAGTTTCTTTGTTGTTGTTTGATGTTGTACTTTGCAGTTTCTATGTTGTTGTTTCATGTTTTACTTTGGTCCTTAATAAATGCTTTTGGGTTCCAAATTAATAGAGTGATAGAACATCAAATCATCAGTCCACATGAACAGTACAAAATTATTTAAATGTCAAACTTCGGCTACACGATGCTTGGGTTTTTGACAATCCCCACCGACTTCTTATATGCTCTGGTGAGACGAGTCTGGAAGTGCTAAGCTCCACTTTATCGTTGTACACTTCAATCACGGTATGTCCATCAACATAATGACGTATATTGGCTACATCTTCATCGGTAGTCAATTCTACCAATCCAGTCAACAGTCTGCATTGGGCCTTTTAAAATACAACTTATAATATTTTGGTTCGTTGTAGTCTAGCTCTTTCATGATCTGTTGAAGCAGTTGCATGGAAAGATCATCCACGTCTAACATGTCAACATAAATTTCTAGACCACAGAAGTAATGTCTTCTAGGTGTTTTCGTGAAGTAACCTTGATGGTGGACTTTCATGGTGAACAATTGTGGATGTGCATCTGTTCATGAAAATTATCAAAGTTAGCCTTATAACACCCTGTTGTTTCACATAAGCAAAACCCAAACAAACATACATACTAACCGTATAACTCTCTGCCAGTGGCTGAAAGCGACTGAGATAAACACCTAAAGTTCCAGACGTGAAGATTTGGTGATGCCATGTAAGAAGACGTTATTGATACACACTCTGTTTTCGTTTATGTGTTTTACGAATCATCTAGCGCTGGGTATTTATTTCGAATTTAAAAAGCTAGGTTCGTAATTACGGATGTGAAAATGTAGGTTCGGAAGTGCGGATGTGGGTAGGTTCGCAAGTGCGGATGCAGATGTGAAAATGTAGGTTCGCAAGTGCGGATGTGGATAGGTTCGCAAGTGCGGATGTGGTTCCATGTGGCTATAAATACTCCCGTGGAGTGGTGGAGAATTCAACGATCACCGAAGCATCGGTTTCATTGGTCTCATGGTAAAGGAGAATTGCTACTTCTTCTTCTAATCAATTGAAAAGTCTGAATTATAAGAAGAAGAAGTATCCATTGAATTCTTCTTTACCACGAGAACAATTAAGCCCGATGTTTTGGTTATCGTTCTGTATATACTTTTATGTGTGTTCCAGTTGTAGATCACCATTCTGAGTATGTACTTTATCGCTTTCTAGTTGTAGTTTCAATTAATGCCGTTTATGTAGCCTTCATTGTTCACATGGTAAAGGAGAATTCAATGGCTACTTCTTCTAATCAATTGAATAATCAGGATTATAAGAAGAAGTAGCCTTTGAATTCTCCTTTATCATGAGAACAATGAAGCCTACATAAACGGTTATCGTTTAGTATGTACTTTTATGCGTGAACTTCAAGTTGTAGATCAGCTCTTTCATAAGTATGTACTTTATCTTTTTCTAATTGTAGTTTCAATTAATTCCTTTTATGTTATTGTGCGTTTGGTGTAACTTTTTGATGTTCATGTGTGTAGAGATATATGCAAGTAAAGACCAAGTAACAGAAGAGTAAAAAAGTTGAAAGTAAACACTAAATAATTAAAGTTAAAAACTAAATAATTAAAATTAAACACTAAATAATAAAAGTTCAAAAGTTGTAAATGTTTTAACAGTTGAGCCACTGATTATCCGTTTGTACTCTCATGGACCAAAATATTTCCGCAATTTCTCTCCGCCAAGCACTGATATCTGCGTGGTAGTCAGGTCATCGTCGATAGGCCAAATCTGACATAAATCGACACGAGTAGGGACCACAATCGTCGTGCACAACAACCTGTTGGGGAACATTTGGTGCAAATTCCCATCTGAACCGCATCGCCGCCTGGTCAGCTTGTGTACCGTCTCCCATGCCAAAGAATACAGATGGGATAACTCTCTCGAATGTAGTCATCATGTCCGTGATTTTTGTTCGCAAGTGCGGGACCTGATAACTGTCATATAAGGTCATGACCATGGAGTTTAAACAGAATTCCCCGACCAACTAATGAGTGTTGAGGATGCGGATGGGAAAAAATACGTGAAAAACATAAAGTTAACATTAGTTTGATGGTATAAATTCATAATGGTTTCTATGTTAGAAAGATGTAAACAATTTTACATACCCTGGTCACATTCCCTGCCCAAGCCGGATATCTGTCCGTCCCCCACATTGACCCGTTGACAACGCCAACTAGGTAACCTACGTCCCCTCTCAACATAAACGCCCTCCAATCCGGGATGACAATACTCCAATCGTGGGTTGGAGAACGTGCTGAAAGCATCATTCGAACCCACACCTCGATATGCTACAAATAAACCATAAAATGGTAAGCATGAGTCACGTGTTTGTACTATTAAAATTGTAATACTATAATAATATATTAATGTACTAACCGACTCTTCAAACCATCCGTCAGAGTCATGGCCCAATATTTGCCCCCACCACACACATAATGTAACACCCCCTTCTCGAGATGGAAAAGAAGGTTACGTTCAAACTTAAAACAAACCGCTAACAAAAGCATACAGAGCATTATTAAACCTTAAAAAAAATTAAACATCATCAGATATAACAATTGTCTCGGACGATACATTTTCTTTCTTACAAAACTTGTTCTACAATGTCAACTAAACCTACAATTTCTTACCAACAAACCTCTTAGATCAGAGAATACTTCGGATCCCTTACTCCTTAGGTTCCCTTCGAATACCTGCCGCGAAGAAAGAAATGCGGCTGAGCCAAACGCTCAGTGCACGGATACGATAGATAACATACAAATACTCGAACCAAACACCGAATAATAATAAAAATCAAGATTTAGGCAACGAACATACTCTAAAGACGAAACTCGAAGTCTTCATGAAAATTAGATTGAGTATAAAACACATAACATACAGATTCAACGACAACATATGAGATACCCACAAGTAGGGAAACAAAAATTAAAAGACGTTGTATCGTGCAAATTGATTTTAACATGCTTATCAAGCCATAGCAAAATGAATATTTACAAATTCATAATATCAAAATCAGTAAATCATGTCGAAGATCAAAACTGTCAAATCACAACAAATATTGTCAGCTAAATATCAAACGAATTTTAGAAACTTAACTCAAAATCATATCATATGATTGTATACCGAGCTCAAACAAATAATCGCGTACACTTGCATATCAACCGACGTGACAAGTGTCAGACATCTGGCCACAAAGGCCCGTACGTTGGGTAGAAAATCCACACGTACTAAATGTGAGATGCGACGTTGGGCACTACCCCGACATCCACCCTACAAACATATCACATAAACTAGGGTCGACCCATACGCCTCCTAAACAAAATCACCCATCACACCATGGCCAGCTCTCACCAGAGCACAAAAATAAATCAAAAGGAGACGTCGTGGACTAATCACACCGCCACGGTGGTGTCACGCCATCGGTGCCACAAAGACGTGCCTATGGTACCCCCATAGGTGGTTAGTAGCTCGGTATACCATAATACATAAACTTCAAAAGCATGTCACAGCACATGTGATCACACTAGATGCATAACAAATCATACTCATTACAAAACAAATCAAAAAGGTATTTTAATGTACCAAAAATATTGACTGTTCTCTTTAAAAACTTTATAATTCCGAACACACTTTATTGGACGACTTTCAAATCGAAAAAGAGTTTAAATAATACGAATGTGGTAAATCATTAACATAACTTTATGTACGAACCTTTACAAATATCTTAAAACAAAGATGTATGGCGAGTCAAATCCGAACGTAGACTAGGAATTTGACACTCGCAACATATCGAAATCAAGTCGGACTATTTTCAGCACTTTACACGTTTAAAACTCCAAAATTTTCTCATACTTCAAGAAGGTTTTTTGAAAACTATATCTAAACAAAAGTTTTACATAAAAGTCTTGTGATTCCAAAGAATCAAGAACGAACTGAAACGGATTTAAAATGAATTATATACGAATTTTTGAAAACAGTCGCGCAGTTTTGGTCTAAAACGAGACCAGTTTCGGAAAACATAGATTTTAGACGTCTTAGAATAAAAAATCACGGTTTGTTCGTGTGACAGTAAATCGTAGTAGACATCTCCAGCTTTTCAGAAACATATTGTATGCCTTAATCCGATAAACGAGCGAATTGTTACGATTTTTATAAACAACACGAAATTTTCAGAGAGAAATTCAGCAAACTTTAAAAAAATTATAGTTGCATTAATAATCGACCTTTTCATGATCAAGACCCATTACCATTCCATGACCCATATTTATCGCTTGCAAACCCAAAATAGAACTCACCCTAGGATAGACAAAATCTAACGATCCACTAATCGGACGGGAACAAAAACAACTTGATGGAAGAATAGCACATCGTACACAAAACTGAACGAAAAGAATTGAAAGAAAAACAAGGAAACCACACATATATGTAGCGAATCAAATAAACGTAAATGAATTAACACATATACTACGAATCGAATAAACACAAAGAGAGATACATAAGAAATCCGTACATATATACAACGAATCAAATAAACGTAAACAGATTAAGACATATATAATGAATCGAATGAACGCAAAGAGGGGGAAAATAAGGAATCCGTACCTTAACCAATGATAGATCCTTTAGATGGCTTCAACAAATGCAAATCCTTTAAAATCACGACCGAACTTCAAATACGCATGCAACTTTAAACCTAATTGATCATGTGAATTCTCGTTTCTATTTTTTTTCTTTGGTCTCCTCAAAGATTTAACTAGTGAAACCCATAGAATTATAAAACCTAGAATCCTAGTTTGGCTAAATAACTATGCCGTCAAACCCTAATATGATAAGAAGTATCTTTTTTTAATATATATATATATATAGGGGTGGTATTTTTTGCAAACCAGTGTATTTGTACAAACTCGTACAAACCATACCTAGCTTCATGATTTTGTAAATTTGGCTTCATGAATATTTATATATATATTTTGGCTTCATTAATATATAATTTGGCTTCATGAATATATCATTTGGCATTTTTAACTAATTTTTTTACAAAAATAAGGGTATTTTAGGGCTCCACCGAAAAAAATTAGTTAAAAATGTCAAATGATATATTCATGAAGCCAAATGATATATTCATGAAGCCAATATATATATATATATATATATATATATATAGGCTGGGTATCTTTTGCAAACACGCCACTTCCAAGTAAAGATTAAGGTTATCCAAAATATTTGAAGTATTGCTTATTGACATAGATAGTCCCTCTAGTTTCATATGATTTTCATATTCGAACCAATACATCTATGAGAATAATATTTTTCTATAAATTACGTGATATTACAATCTACCCCCTTAAAGAAATTCCGACCTCGGAATTCATGTAACCATAATATCAACCCATACAAGTCTTCTAAATTCTGAGCATGATGGTTCTACACTACCTTACCTCGAGGTAACGCAAAATTAAACAACATATTGGTCTATAACTACTTAATTAATATATCTTAATCTCCAAATTTACAAACGGTAAAGTTATTACAATCCGCCCACTAAAATAATTTCTTCATCTAAGTTCATCACCCAAAGTCTCAAAATCTAATACTCACAAGTTACAATTCAATCTTATTACAAGAGATAAATGACCTAACTTATTTCAAAATCTTATTTAACATCTCAACTTGAATAACTCTATTAACAATAAGACGGTGTAAAAATATCCACCAAAAATCACCAATTTATAAATATTATATATCTTAATTTTAACCACAATTGCACAAGTAATATCGCCTTAAAAAATCAAATTCTAACTCAAACCGTTAGGCTTCAACATTCATATATCTCCAAAATAAACTTCTTTAAATTATAAAGGTTGCAACCCGTAATTCCATCATTGATCATATATATATAAAAAAGGCCTAGAAACGATAAGTATCCTTATGAAAAAAACTTACCGCAAACCACTTACCAACGTCCCATTTCAACTTATTTTTTATTTTTTAAAGATATTCTAGCCAATTTTCTTATTTCTCAAATAACACATAACTATTTCATAAATACCACTAAGTACTAGGTATACAACTTCCATACAAATAATCAAGGTCCCCAATTACAACTATATCATCTATTTAAATGTTCTAAAGCATAAACTCTTAGACTATTGGCTTAGCAAAACCATCCACTTATTCTTGAAATTAGATTGCCTAAGACATTAAAGCATCATCTACATATATTAACCACGAACATTGCATTCAAACACTTAAATAACATACCACCTATTACAATTCCAACAATGAAATTCATAAACGTAAATGATAATATAAAATCAAAAATCAAGCCAACTAGGGAACCATTTAGGATAACAAAACTAATTCAACCACCACGCTTCCGCTACACCACTTAGATATCTTCACGTAATCTACCCATATTCACAGGTCAAACCTATTTGGTTTTCTACAAGATAGAACCTAGAGCTCTGATACCATTTGTAACACCCCCTTCCCGAGATGGAAAAGGAGGTTACGTTCAAACTTAAAACAAACCGCTAACAAAAGCATACAAAGCATTATTAAACCTTAAAAAAAATTAAACATCATCAGATATAACAATTGTCTCGGACGATACATTTTCTTTCTTACAAAACTTGTTCTACAATGTCAACTAAACCTACAATTTCTTACCAACAAACCTCTTAGATCTGAGAATACTTAGGGTCCCTTACTCCTTAGGTTCCCTTCAAATACCTGTCGCGAAGAAAGAAATGCGGCTGAGCCAAACGCTCAGTGCACGGATACGATAGATAACATACAAATACTCGAACCAAAAACCAAATAATAATAAAAATCAAGATTTAGGCAACAAACATACTCTAAAGACGAAACTCAAAGTGTTCATGAAAATTAGATTGAGTATAAAACACATAACATACAGATTCAACGACAACATATGAGATACCCACAAGTAGGGAAACAAAAATAAAAAGATGTTGTATCGTGCAAATTGATTTTAACATGCTTATCAAGCCATAGCAAACTGAATATTTACAAATTCATAATATCAAAATCAGTAAATCATGTCGAAGATCAAAACTGTCAAATCACAACAAATATTGCCAGCTAAATATCAAACGAATTTTAGAAACTTAACTCAAAATCATATCATATGATTGTATACCGAGTTCAAACAAATAATCGCATACACTTGCATATCAACCGACGTGACAAGTGTCAGACATCAGGCCACAAAGGCTCGTACGTTGGGTAGCAAATCCACACGTACTAAATGTGAGATGCGACGTTGGGCACTACACCGACATCCACCCTACAAACATATCACATAAACTAGGGTCGACCCATACGCCTTCTAAACAAAATCACCCATCACACCATGGCCATCTCTCACCAGAGCACAAAAATAAATCAAAAGGAGGCGACGTGGACTAATCACACAGCCACGGTGGTGTGACGCCATCGGTGCCACAATGACGTGCCTATGGTACCCCCATAGGTGGTTAGTAGCTCGGTATACCATAATACATAAACTTCAGAAGCATGTCACAACACATGTGATCACACTAGATGCATAACAAATCATACTCATTACAAAACAAATCAAAAAGGTATTTTAATGTACCAAAAATATTGACTGTTCTCTTTAAAAACTTTATAATTCTGAACGCACTTTATTGGACGACTTTCAAATCGAAAAGGAGTTTAAATAATACGAATGTGGTAAATCATTAACATAACTTTGTGTACGAACCTTTACAAAATATCTTAAAACAAAGAAGTATGGCGAGTCAAATCCGAACGTAGACTAGGAATTTGACACTCACAACATATCGAAATCAAGTCGGACTATTTTCAGCACTTTACACGTTTAAAACTCCAAAATTTTCTCATACTTCAAGAAGGTTTTTTGAAAACTATATCTAAACAAAAGTTTTACATAAAAGTCTGGTGATTCCAAAGAATCGAGAACGAACTGAAACGGATTTAAAATGAATTATATACGAATTTTTGAAAACAGTCGCGCAAGTTTGGTCTAAAACGAGACCAGTTTCGGAAAACATAGAATTTAGACGTCTTAGAATAAAAAATCACAGTTTGTTCGTGTGACAGTAAATCGTAGTAGACATCTCCAGCTTTTCAGAAACATATTGTATGCCTTAATCCGATAAACGAGCGATTTGTTACGATTTTTATAAACAACACGAAATTTTCAGAGAGAAATTCAGTAAACTTAAAAAAAATTATAGTTGCATTAATAATCGACCTTTTCATGATCAAGACCCATTACCATTCATCACCATATCATGACCATGACCCATATTTATCGCTTGCAAATCCAAAATAGAACTCACCCTAAGATAGACAAAATCTAACGATCCACTAATCGGACGGGAACAAAAACAACTTGATGGAAGAATAGCACATCGTACACAAAACTGAACGAAAAGAATTGACAGAAAAACAAGGAAACTGTACATATATGTAGCGAATCAAATAAACGTAAACGAATTAACACATATACAACGAATCGAATAAACACAAAGAGAGAAACATAAGAAATCCGTACATATATACAATGAATCAAATAAACGTAAACGGATTAAGACATATATAATGGATCGAATGAACGCAAAGAGGGGGAAAATAAGGAATCCGTACCTTAACCAATGATAGATCCTTTAGATGACTTCAACAAATGCAAATCCTTTAAAATCACGACCCGAACTTCAAATACGCATGCAACTTCAAACCTAATTGATCATGTGAATTCTCGTTTCTATTTTTTTTCTTTGGTCTCCTCAAAGATTTAACTAGTGAAACCCATAGAATTATAAAACCTAGAATCCTAGTTTGGCTAAATAACTATGCCGTCAAACCCTAATATGATAAGAAGTATCTTTTTTAGTATAATATATATATATTTAAAATCCACGCCATTTCCAAGTAAAGATTGAGGTTATCCAAAATAATTTGAAGTATTGCTTATTGACATAGATAGTCCCTCTAGTTTCATATGATTTTCACATTCGAACCAATACATCTATGAGAATAATATTTTCCTATAAATTACGGGATATTACACATAATATATCACGATGAGGTACACAACTAAGCCTTAGACCAGGTGGGAAGCTGTCATTTATGTATAGTTGCTCAACAAGAGAGGTGGTGGTAGGACCGCTCATCGATGCAGCCGGCAGCCTACGAGTCCCAATTGGACGAGGCCTAATGGGGGTAGTAGCAAGAGGCTGCGTGTACGGAGACGACTGCCATCTCGAAGGCTGCCGTATGCGTGCCCCCTGCCAAGGGGCTCCTGTATCTGAGGTGGTGTCGGGTCTACGGCAGGAGTGGTGAACATAGCTCCTTGGCCGAACGACGTTGACATGCCCACCCCAGCTAGATGAAAAGGCGTTGACATGGCGCTCCCCCTGTTTGAAATGACGTTGACATAGTCGCGCCTGCTGGATGAAACGTTCTGTCCATTCCATGTTTAATGAAATTGTTATAAAGCCAAAAGAATGGCAAACGAGTAAAATCAATAAAACATAATAAACACGTAGATTACCGAGGGCATCATCGAGGGGGATGCAGGGAAGGACCTACTGAAAGTAAGCAACTCATAATCCAATCGGCCATCCCCGGAGTAGAAGCGCGTGGCTGTGACGAAATCTGCGTACAAGTACCAAAATGTTAAACCGTGTTAATAAGTTTGCATACTAATTACATAAATAAAATTAAATACTTACATCCCACTGTTCCATTTGATGGTGCATCTCTTTCAAATGATCATACATCCCTGTTACGTTGGTATGAAAGGTCTATATCCCACCAACATCGGTCCAGAGACTAGCAACCTGGTCCCAAAGATCATCAACACGGCTCTCAAGCCCAGTATAAGCCTGCTGGACTTGAGTCAACCGAGCCCAATGTTCTGAATAAGGGTCATCGGCCGACATCTCCCAAGGGTGAATATCTGAGAAACGGGGGGTGTGTTGGAGGCCGGAATTGCTGATGATACTGGAATCCCTGATTGTGTCCCATGTCACCAGCATCGTAGTCCATACCATCGTAGTCCCGTCGATCGTGGTCATCATCGTTGTCGTCCTCATCGCCGTCGTCCTCATCCTAGTCATCATCGTCGTCGTCATCATCATCGTCGTCGCCGTCGTCACCGTCACCACCGCCTTCACCACGGAAAAACCTCTGGCTTTCCCTATACCACCACATTTCCTCCTCAGCAGCTGTCGCGACAAGACTCGCTCGTGGGTGGTCAGCCGACTAATATATTCAAGATTTGACGAAATATTAGAATTTAAGGGGTTATCTTCTTTCATATTTTTAAGTTTCTAAAAATACTTACCGTCGCCACATTATATATATCCATCACATGCCCTGGATGAGGGTAACTCTCCTATCCCAACGAATTCCCCAAGGAAGCCTTTCTCGCTGGTAGAAATAGTTAACCCCGCGAGGAAAAGTCTCTAAAATCCATACCTATGGATTACAAAATATTAAGCCTGCAAACTCATTAACAAATGTAGAAATATTTAATATTATGGTAACTAACGTTGAACGCATGAATAAAGGTTGTCATCGTCATCTTCGACTTCTTTTCAACTCGACGCGCTAGGCAACCATTCATTTGCTTAAATGTTGCCTCCCAGGTATGACTGCCCCAAGGAAATCGGTTCCAAGCTCGAAGATTCCCTACTAGGCTAAGGACGGTCGTGGAAATAGGCAAATGACGCTGTCGGCCAAGGAAGAACATCTCCGCCATCATCATCAACGACACTCAGACATCATCCTCGTCCAAGTAACCGTCTCCCTCCGTGAGGGACAAGGATGAAAACACATCACATACCATGCTAATGGTCACTTTCCCATCACGTACCCCTTGTGATCATCGGAGGGGGGGGGGGGGGGGGGGGGGCTATCTGCGTCTTTAAAACGATATGACAAAGAAAAGGGTCCATGGCAAAGTCCTCCATATCCAACCACGGACCAAAACAGGTGGTGCGGAAAATATCTAGCTTATATCTTTCAACACTTTAAGCTTTGACATCACTATCAAAGAAGCGCTAGAAAAATCCTGTGTATATCAATTTTCAAAGTTTAGGGGCCTAAAGTGTCAATTTTTAAAGTTTAGGGACCTACACCATCAGTTTTCAAACTATAGGACCAAATCTGTTAAATTATAACATAACAGAATCAAGGAAATTCATGAGGCTAGTTGCGTACAAAGTTGGCCGAAAATCCAAGTTTAGGGGCCTAAATTGTCAATTTTCAAAGTTTAGGGACCTAACCGTCAATTTTAAAACTATAGGGACCAAATCTGTTAAATTATAACATAACAGAATCAAGGAAATTAATGGGGCTAGTTGCCTACAAAGTTGGCCGAAAATCAAAGTTTAGAGTGTCAATTTTCAAAGTTTAGGGACCTAATTCGTCAAATTTTCAAACTATAGGGACCAAATCTGTTAAATTCTAACATAAAATAATCATGGAAACTCATGGGTCTAGTTGCCTACTAAGTTTGCCGAAAGTCCAAGTTTAGGGGCCTAAAGTGTCAATTTTCAATGTTTAGGGACCGAATCCGTCAATTTTTCAAACTATAGGGACCAAATCTGTAAATTCTAACATAACAGAACCAAGCAAATTGATGGGGCTAGTTTCCTAGAAAGTTGGCTGAAAATCCAAGTTTAGGGGCATAAAGTGTCAATTTTCAAAGCGTAGGGACCTAAACCGCCAACTTTCCAAACTATAGGGACCAAAACTATAACTGTTAATATAACTTAAGGTTGATGTGGACTTTTAACAACTAAAGAAACGTATCTCAAGACCAATCAACACAATCGCAAAGAAAAATAAGCAAGACAAGAGATTTGGTGACGCAGAAAACCCCAAAACGAGGGAAAAAATCGCGGTCGACCTGTGAGGGTCGACAGTGCACTATAATCGCCAAACAGGGGCGAAAGTCCTTTTGTAACAGGTGTTTTGTGTACAACAGATTACAAATGAATGTAAAAATAGACTTAGTCGTGTGTAAATGACGTATGTCGTGTGTAAATCGTGCGAAATAAGCTGATGTCGTGCGGTTCGAACTGTTGTCGTGCGAAGGTGTTTCAGCAATATTCGTTCGAATGCCTTGTAAATCACTCCGTTTTCGATGTAGAATCGCTTAGAAAGTAGATGGAGCAGAGGTAAATCAGATTAATCCAGATGAGATTCCATAGCTTTTGAGTGTTGAGCAGGCCTTTATATAACTTTCGCCGGTCATTGAATGTGTCTTTATGGCTTGCTTTGTAACCGCTGTCGGGCTTTAAATGCCAATGATGACTTGTCCGTTACTGGCCGTTTGCACCATGAATGCCCGTGGACCTGCATTAATGAACAAAAGAAATGGTGTTGAGTGTTAACGGTTAGTATTCTCGTACGACCGTCATAAGTCTCATACGTTGGTCGTACGGAACGTACGAGTAGCATAAAAACGTACGACCGAGCATACGTTCGTAAACATCTTGTAAGACCGTATCTAAATGCAAGAGGGGTCTTGTGGAAATGTTATTCGAGTTTTCTAGTGTCGGTCGTGAGGTGTGATTTTTTACCCAAACAATAACAGAACCAAGCAAATTGATGGGGCTAATTGCGTAGAAAGTTGGCCGAAAATCCAAGTTAAGGGGCCTAACGTGTCAGTTTTCCAAGTATAGGGACCAAAACCGTCAACTTTCTAAAATATAGGGACTAAATCTGTAAATTGTAACAAAACAGAATCAAGCAAATCCATGGGGCTAGTAAGTTGGCTGAAAATCCAAGTTTAGGGGCCTAAAGTGTCAATTTTCAAAGTTTAGGGACCAAAACCGTCAACTTTCCAAACTATAGGGACCAAATCTGTTAATTTCTAACACGTGTAAAGGGAAATTTATTTTATAAACTATTGCTATTTTTACAAGAATAATACATAGTACAATAATTACTAAAAAACATAATCAACAAAAAAATTAAATTTCAACAACACAACATATAGTAAAAAAACTAATGGGAACCAAAACCTTGTATTTCAAGAACACATACATACTACAACAACACAATACATACATAATTAAATTACAAACATCAACACAAAATTACATGAACGGAAACGAAAGAAAAACCGCAAAAAACCAACGGAACGACAAAAAACCCTACGGGTCCACAATCGCACTTCGCGGCTCCGTATCTGCACTCGCACTCGCAATGGGGTGCGGGTGCGGCGTTGGAAATTTCTTTTTTTTTGAACTGAAACTGATAAAATACACGTTTTTGGGGAGAAAACGGCGTACCTCGTCGGCCATTGCGGATGTTTGACGACTTGGAACGTGTTTTCCACTTGCTTTGACTTCACGTGGAGAGGAAACCGTCAATGAGGCATGTGGGGTGGGGGGGACCGGTTCTAGACAAGGGTTTAAAAAAAATACCAAGCGGGGTTTGGGTGGGGTTTTAAGGGTTTAATTATTGAGTTTTGTCAGGTCCGCACTCGCACCCATAGGTCCGCACTCGCACTCTTCACATTGCGAGTGCGGACCTGCCATCTGATCTACTTCGGCTTTTTCCTGTTTAGGGTATTCTAGGGTGTTAACACGTTGTGGATCCCAGATTAACAAACAATCAACAATTAATCAACATAATCAGTAATAGCCAGCCATAAATCTCACTTGTATTGATAGATCGAATGAATAAGATTCAGTGGCAGACTGTAGCCGTACAAAGGTTTTGCAAAACAATAATAATGATCATTAACCTAATACTAGGTAAAACACAAACTATTTATACCCATAGGGTATTTACAAGAAATGACAAGACAAGTCCCTGAACTTCTAATTCCATACATATTAGGACCTAACAATCTCCCCCTTGGAATAGAAGTTCGCGTTCACGCCAGTCTGGAACATAGCGCTTTCGGATAGCAAAGAGCACTTCAAAATATCTGATGCTGCTTCTGAATTCAAGCCGGTCTTCAATGGCTTTGAGAAGATCTTCGGCAAGGTACTCGCGAAGATTGACATACTGCTCTGGAGGAGCATTCTTGACTTCTTCTTTTAAAATCTTCTTCAGATCAGACTGGATTTTCACCAATGTTCCCTCCCTAAATTTATGCACTTCACTTTTTCTGATGAACCGTTTCTCCCCTTTTCCGTTCAGATACACGAACCCTGTTTCTGGTTTAGAAAGTAAAGAGTGTACCTGTGCATCTTCAGGGAGGTTCAGATTGGGCTTTAAGATGTTGATCTTTTTCTGATTACTTTCGAGTCCCAACTGAAAGTCTTCGATGTATGATAATGTGATCGTGCACTTCATAAATCTTTTGATAGCTTCGAGGGCTTTGGTGTAGGGTAGAGGACGAATAGTAAGAGTCTTCAAAAATCTGAGTAGTACTGGGAAATCTCTCAGGCAAAGATGTTTGAAATCGGATTCTGAGAAGGTCCAAATATTTCCGTCATCCCTTTTTACTGAGAAGGTCGGAAAGACACCTTTAACGATTCTGTCAGATTCAATACTCACGATTTCGGTGATTCTGTGCTTGGAGTAGACCTGATGTCTCATTCTGCCTCTTTTCATAACTTCCACATACTGCGATCTGATCGGCTCATCAAGGAACGTGGCCCCATGACATTGTACAGGGTCAAGAGAGGCCTTATCCAGTGAGCGAATATTTTCTTCTGAGATTCTTCCAGATACGGTACTAAGATTCGAAACCTTTCCCAACGAGCTGGTTGAGGATGTTGGGGTGGAACCGCTTCTGGAATTGACACAATAATTTCAGATGAACCTGCATTATCAGTAAGATCAGCCGAAGCGGTAGATACCTGTTCACCCAGAAGAAGAAGTTGGTCATAATCAAACTCTGTCATCAAATCGTCATCGCCCTGTATTTCCCACAAGGCATCAGTTTCTGTCTGAATAGCAACAATCGCTCTTTGCCTCCAATCGGTTTCAAATTCCGGATCGCCGGCCGAGTCCTCATCAATAAGCTCTAGGACGTGCCGCTCCGAAACTGTTGGCATTAACGTGTCTTCCGATGGACCTTCGGGCTTTTCAACCGTCGGGTCTGCTGACTCTTCTAAGTTGTCTCTGACCGGTGAAGAAATCTCCATGTCCTGAACCATTTCGGACTCTGACGGTTGTTGTTGTTGTGGTTCAGTTGGAGTTACCGTTGAAGTTTCTGCCGCCACGGATGACAGCTCGGTCAGTCTTATTCTCTTCTCCCCCTCATGTTGATCACGGTCATCCGGATCATCATGTCTTCGTTTGGTACTCTGGACCTGACCCTTACAGGTGTCTTCAAGGCTGGCGACCCTCTCGGTGAGCCTGTCGAGTGCCTGCCTGACATCGGACAGTTGGGCCGTAATTGAGTCGGTCGGAGCGATAGGGGGCGGTGGTTGGGTTTGCGAGCGGAGAATGCTCACTAAATCTGCATCAGCCGGGGCGGAAATGTTTGAGTCGGTCAACAGCTTGTCCAGTAAGGCGGCTTTGAGATCATCAACGGACATGTGCTGGACAGCCGGAGCGGTTGACGGTTGGGATAGTCTGAGTTGAGGAGTCGGTTGAGGAGCCGAAGATGCCGTGGCTTTACTTGTGATAGATCGACGAATGAACGCCAAATCCTCGGAAACCTGCTTCATAATGTCCGATTGGACAGCCTTTAAGGCACCGTCCACGTATTCCTTGGAGACGAACTCCGGGAAACTAACTCCGGTGGCACTTAGCCATTCCGTTGTAGTAGCTGCGGCGGATTGCACCGCAGTACCGCCTACGTTCACGGTTGGCGTGATGATAGCCGTGGTAGGACTTCCGCCGTATCCTTGCGAACTACCAAAAGGTAGAGTCGCTCCGGGCGTTCCGATCGAGGCACGAAGACTCTCGACGTTAGCAGAATCAATGACCCGTGTCCTAGCCAAAGAAATGTCAGAATCAAAGGGATCTAGACTCAATTGTGCATCCAAAGAAGGAGAGACCGGGGGAGGCTGGTCTCTAGTTTCAACACCAGAACTCTCCAAGTGAGAGACCGGTGGAAGTTGTGCTCGATCCCCGTGAGAAGTTGAAACAGGATCCTTTTGAGAGGAAACGGGGTGGCTAGGGGGGTGTGCAAGTGCGTCGCTGGGCCCACGACGTCTTCTTCAATATCCCTATGCAACGAATGCAAAGGAATAGTAGATGTGGCTGTCCGGCCATATGAAGGCTGGTTGGGGGTAACCTGTGAAGATTGCCCCATCACACGCTCACAGTCATTCTTTAACTTACTTCTCCTTTCACGCACATGCTCACTTTCAATTTCTTTTTCAACTAAAACTCCATCCGCTCTCCTTATCTCTCCAATATTGGCTTGGGGGTTAGTTGCATCATCATCATCGTCGTCAGATTCGGTTTCCTCACTGTCGGATTCCTCAGACCCTTCTTCGTGACCAGAGGCCGAGCCTGATTGAGACTCGGATCCGGATACTGATTCGGAGCCAGAGGCGGTGCCGACAGTTGTTCCGGAGGAAGAACCGGATTCGGAGCTGGAAGAGGAGGCTGCCTCTTCGGCTGTGTGTACTCGGGAAACTCCTTCCACCTCCACATCGTGTAGGGCGGAACCTTCAGCAGGAGGTGAATGAGGTCTAGATCGAGACGTACTAGCATCGCGTGATGACCGCCCGGTACTACCCACGCCTGAACCCCTCACTATATTTTCTCTCTGCGCGCCCCGTCCGACAGCCCTTGCTGGTCGGACCCCTCGTCCTCGCATACGTGGACCCTCACGTCGCTCGGCTCGCGCTCCTTGGGCAGGTCCAGCCGGATCTGGCTGGTCCTTAGGAGCGACTATGTTGTTTTCTGTCCTATATGCTATCACACTTAGTGCCGATTGGTCCGCGATAGCTAGTAAGGCAGCATGAATAACCATAGGAACTATACCTTCTAAGACTCGAATATTTTGAATACGAGTCATTCGAGTAGCGAGTAGTACCTCGTGATCAGCGCGACGAGGAATGGCGAGGTCGAAAGCCATGTAGTGTGCGACAATCATCTGAAGGAACCGAGGATAGGGAAGAAATGAAAGCCGTCTGTTTCCGTCTAACTTCTTCTGGACTTGAGCCACAAGCTCCGTCCATAGTAGCTCTGCGTAGTCAACGTTTCGGCTGTAGATCACCGCATGGAAAAGGAGTAGCATGTTGACTGACGTACGATCAATTCCTTTTGTGACGGCGGAGAGACACCTGTTCAGAATAGTGAACAGGGTGTACCAGACAGGCTGAAGGTGCGTGCGAGTGAAGCTGGATGGTTGATGAAGGCCGCCAAGATATCCGAGGGCCTGAATGTCTCGGCACAGCGTATCATCTGCGATTTGTGCAACGAAGGCTTCTTGACCTGGAACGGCATTCGCGACCGGTAGACCAAGGATGGTGCGGAAGATATGACGCGTGATGGTGAATTCAGAATCACCTATGCGAGCGCGAAGTGCAAAGTGTCGGCCGCGAGGGATAAGTTCGAAAGATCGCCAGAGTTGATGAACGTAGATGGCTGGAACCGAAGGATGAGCCGTCAAAGCTTGGTTGAGAGCATGGCGCTTTAGAATCTCTACTATCACTTGGCATTGGCAGTTAAAATTCGTCGGTACCAAGTGATAGTTGTTAGGTACCAAAGGAAGGTTCGGACCTTCAGGGAGTAGAGGAGCAGGTTGAGCCATATACCTGTAAAATTATCTAGATAGTCAGAAAAGAGCCCATTGTCAGATAAAAGCTAATCTTGAGGTCTGTATTCTCGGATTTCGAACACCGAGAGTCGGTACAGTGCAAGACCGTTCACGACTCGAGTCCTGTAGGATCCGAGTTTAATGAAAGCAAAAAGGAACAGTTGAGGTGCATATAGGCAAATCTTACGGAGCTCACAAAGATCAGTACTTAAAAAATTGGAAATACCAGGGCCTAAGAGCACCGGGAGTTAACCTACCGGGACTTTAAAACCCTAAGGTACCGGGACTTGGAACTACCGGTACATGGAAATACCGGGACTCAGGACTACCGGTACATGGGACTATCGGGACTTAGAACTACCGGTACATGGAACTATCGGGTCTTAGAACTACCGGTACATGAGAGTACCGGGACGTAGAACTACCGGGACAAGTCTACCGGGAGTCGGGACTACCGGGAGTCGAGACTACCGGTGTCGAGACTACCGGGAGTCAACTACCGGGAGTCCGAAAACCCTAACAGTGTCGCGATGAAGATCGATGAAATCGATCGTGAGTAGTGTTCTACAACTCGATTAAAGTGATAAACTCAATAAGAATAGAGATTAGGGTTCGTACCTGAAGATTGGTGAGGATTGGAGTCCGATTGAGGAAGAAATCACAAGCAGAGGGTATGGTACCGGGAGTTTTGGGGTGCGGGAGTTTTTGGGTGCGGGAGATATGAAAAATATGAAAAAATTCAAGGAAAACCTTGTTTATATATTCCGGACCCGATACCGGGTGAGGTTGGTACCGGGTCCTGTAACTCTCCCGGTTCCATATATTCCAACTGCTAAAACTAAGATTTTCAAAAAAAAATTAGTCTTTTCCCCCTCAGATTTTCAACCTGACATCGCTCCCCCTCAACTTTTCAAAAATAGCAGCCTTTTTTTTAATAAAGAAGCAAAACACACAATTGAGAGATAAGAATAACTAAAAAAAACTTTGACAAAATGACAAAAACTCCCCCTAGACTTGGCAAACGGATATTTCTCCCCCTCGATTTCTCAAAAAAATTTGCTTTTCCACACAGAGATAGAATACGTACCTTTGGAACTAGGCATTCGAGGAATCATCTTGAAAACACACAGTTAGAAGCACGGGAATAACAAAGACTAGACGAATAACGTAAAGACACACGAAAAACTGGAAAAACAAACGAAAGGAAACACTACCCGGGAATGTACAGAAAACAAGTCACTGATGTGCTTGGAACACCTAAGCTACGCGGCGTGATAAGTGTATCTGTAAGAGATACAGTTATCCCGTTGTGTGGGAAAGGTGATTCCAGTACAACTGAGACTCAAACTTTCAGATTAAGCATACCAAGCTTGTACACTAGGGCGAAAAATCGCTTTTCGTCCAACGCCTTGGTAAACAAATCTGCTAGTTGATTTTCCGTACACACAAAGTAGAGTTCCACTGTACCTTTCTCCACATGGTCTTTAATGAAGTGGTAGCGCACGTCTATATGTTTCGTCTTTGTATGCTGCATTGGATTGCTTGTGATGGCGATAGCACTTTTAGAGTCACAGTAGATGGGGATGTTCGAGTAGTTGTACCCGTAATCCTTCAGTTGTGTCCGCATCCAAATCACTTGGGAACAGCAGCTGGCCGCGGCTACGTACTCCGCTTCCGCCGTGGAGCTGGAGACGCAAGTCTGCTTCTTTGAGGCCCAGCTAACCAGCTTGTCGCCTAGGAACTGAACGTGTCCCGTCGTGCTTTTCCGGTCGAGCATACTTCCCGCATGATCAGCATCAGAATACGCGGTAAGTTCGAAACCTGTATCCTTCGGGTACCAAAGGCCAAGATTAGCAGTACCTTTCAAGTAACGAATTATACGCTTAACTGCTATCATATGAGACTCTTTAGGATTAGACTGAAATCTAGCACACAGAAAAGTAGAAAACATTATGTCCGGTGGACTTGCCGTCAAATACATCAGCGAACCAATCATTCCTCGATAGATAGTAGTGTTAACTGCCTTTCCGTTAGGATCAGCGTGCAACTTCGTACCGGGGGACATAGGAGTACTCATGGGTGAGCACTGTTCCATCTTGAATTTCCGAAGAATATCCGCGATGTACTTAGACTGATTGATGAATATCCCGGTCGACAGTTGTTGAACTTGAAGACCGAGAAAGAAATTCATCTGTCCCATCATACTCATTTTAAAATGTTTTTTCATGAGGAATGAAAAGTTGCGACAGTATTGCGGGAAAGAGGAACCGAAGATAATATCATCGACATAGACTTGAACTAACAGAATGTGCTCAGCTTCCCTCGTTATGAAAAGAGTTGTGTCGATCTTACCTTTCGAGAAGCCAGAGATCAGAAGAAAAGTCGACAGTTTATCGTACCAGGCTCTCGGTGCTTGTTTTAGTCCATATAACGCTTTGTCAAGTCGATACACATGGTTCGGGTGATCCGGATCTACGAAACCTTCTGGATGGTAGACATACACCTCTTCTTTTAGATCGCCATTCAGAAACGCCGTCTTCACATCCATTTGATATATTGTGAAGTTTTTGTGTGCGGCGTACGCGAGAAACATCCGAATGGCTTCGATTCGGGCCACTGGTGCAAACGTCTCTTCGTAGTCGATCTCCTCTTGTTGTCTATACCCCTTAGCGACCAAACGTGCCTTGTTTCGAACCACGACACCATTCTCGTCCTTTTTGTTCTTGAAAATCCATTTCGTGCCAATGATGGTTCGGTGCTTCGGGCAAGGGACCAAACGCCAAACTTTGAGACTCTCAAATTCGTTGAGCTCTTCTTGCATGGCCATTATCCAGTCCGGGTCGTGTAAAGCATCCTTTACTGATGCCGGTTCGACATTGCTCAAGAAAACCGAGAAGAGGCACTCATTACCGGTTGCCGCACGGGTTTGAGTATTGCTCAGCAAAGCAGGTGCAGCGTCATCTTCAGCTTCCGAGGTAGCTCGAGTCTGAACTGGAGCGGTCGGACTGCCAATAATTTGCTCCAGAGGGTGCGCTCGAGTCCATTTCCTCGTGTGGGGTATATAGGATCCGAAAGAGGTTCTGAATTATCCGCATCGACGTAGGACCTAAGGGGTAGATTCTGAACAGCTTCAAGGGATGGAACCGGATGCAGTCTTGGAACGGCCGCAGGTGGAGCTACAACAGTGGTTGACGAAGATGTGGCAGTGTCGTCCGAGCCGTTGCTTGCTCCAGGGGAAGAAGTGGTTGGAACCACTGATGAGGGAGGTGTCGCCGTCGCAATTACAGGTGAAGTAGGTGAGTCCTCCGAGGATGTATCATTGGGGGTCGGAGGGGGACCGGAAAGGTCGGTCGACACCACTATAGTTCCATCTGCATTCAAAGAAGCATCAGTAGAGACTGGGGGAAAAAATAAATCATTATAAATTTTTTGAAACAGAAGATCTAACTCAGAAGATTGTGACTTCGACGTATTGGACGACGATTATCTACTGTTGTATGCTTGGGTTCCGATCGAGAGAGATCAGAAGCCAGCACTCCAGTAAGCGCGGGTTCCAAACTGTTATGTCCAGAAGCCAGGTCGACCAATTCGTCGAAGGTCACATTAATACTCTCGATCACACTCTTGGTCCTTTTATTATAGACGCGATATGCTTTGGAAGATGTCGAGTAACCAATGAAGATCCCCTCGTCCGCCTTCGGCTTGAGCTTGCCGAGATCATCCTTATCATTCAGAACGAAGCATTTGCACCCAAACGCATGAAAGTATCCGATGTTGGGGGTGCGCTTATTGATGACCTCATAAGGCGTCTTGTTGAAGCGCTTGTGGATGATGGATCTATTTTGAGTGTAGCACGCTGTCGCGATAGCCTCGGCCCATAGAAACATAGGAAGAGCGTACTGAGTCAGCATGGTGCGCGCCGCTTCCACCAAAGTGCGATTACGACGTTCCACCACGCCGTTTTGTTGTGGAGTCCTTGCTGCCGAGAAGGTGTGCGAAATCCCCGCCGAAGTGAGAAAATCGTTGATGGTACGATTCCTGAATTCCGTTCCGTTGTTCGTGCGAATCGTGACTACGGACAGCTGAAGGTTATTTTGAACTCCCTTGAGGTGGTTGATTATAACCTCGGGCGTCTCGTCCTTTGAACGAAGGAACTTGACCCAGGTGTACCTTGAGTAGTCGTCCACCATCACTAAGACGTACTTCTTGTGACTTATGCTTTGAACGCGCATAGGGCCGTAGAGATCCATGTGGATCAGTTCTAATGGACGTGACATGCTTGGAACCGGTTTTGGCTTGTGAGACACCTTCTTCATCTTACCCATCTCGCATGCAGAGCAGAGATGTTCTTTCGCGAATTTTAGTTCTGGCATACCCTTGACTAGTTTACCCAGCACCAGCTTATTGATGTTCTTGAAGTTGAGATGCGATAGCCGTCGATGCCATAGCCAGTTCTGTTGAGTAGTCGCTTTGGACATCAGGTAAACTGCTTTACCGGTTTTGACTTTTTGGTTTGGATTTGTGTGAACCATTAGAATTAAAAATATGGTATGAGCCAACCCAATCATTTGCATATCTAGAGTCAATCAAGTCATTCACACCACAAACAGAACAACAAACATATTTACGCGAAAAACCAATCAATTGATGAACATTGTCAAGTTTAACAGGAAATTTAAAACCATGTTCAACAGAATTGTTCCAACCAAATTCATGTTTGTCGTTATTATTCCTATTATTCAAAACAGAAGTAAATGACTTGTTCTTCTCAGGGCGCATCTTAGCATTCTTCTCTACCCACTCTCTTCGAGCCGCTTTCCCCCGACCCGTACTATCTGAAATTACATTAGTTTGAGCGTTAGAGAAATTTGAGAAAATGGGTTGTTTAGAAGAGCCTTTACCGGTTGTACCATGTTTCTTAGACCGACGTTTATATTTGGTTTTTGAAGTGGTCCTGGAAACGGTTTTCGAATTCGAACATTCGCCCTTCTCAAAATTAACCAGTTCTGGCAATTTTTCTAAAAATTTAGAGTGACTAGGAAGCTTCGGATCGAAGTCAAATTTAGAAAAATCATCGTCATGACAAGGAGTGGAGTTCATAAACTCAGAAAATCTTCGTGCAGAATCAGGTGAAGTGTCTCCATCAGAGTCAGATAAGGAGTTATCCGCAAACGGATTGTCAAAAATTTGTAAAAGGTCCTTTTTAACAAAATCGGATTCGATGGCCTTACCTTTATCTTTAACGCTCAAATCTTTAGTGTTGTTGTCATCAGACACTCCCATAAAGGCTTTGCACGACGAACTATCCGAAAAGATCTGAGCATCATCAAACGAGATTGTTTCAGGAGTGACTGGCGTCATTGGGGTATCCACATAATTCCCCTTAGCCATTCTCAGCGTTAAGGCTTCAGATGCCAAAACAGCCAGTTGAGATGTCAACTTGTCAATCTCGGTTCGATAGGACTCTCTTTCAGATTCGGATAGTGAGTCGGGTTTATTCTGTTTGAGCCTGTCAATAGAATCTAAAAGTACAATCCTTTTGGTTTCATAAATGACCTTATCTCTTATAATTGACTCTTCCAGTTTAAAAATAATGTTTTCCAAAATCAGAGGTGGAACATAACGTTTCAACTCTGTTTGAAGTCTCAACTCATTAGAGTCTTCATTTGCGGTTGCCGGAACAGGAGGTGAAGTCTCAACCGTTTTGGCGAGAGAGCAGATGTCAAAATAGTCATTTGAGAGATAAGGAATTTTGCTTTTTAAATACGATGCATTAAGCGTTTCGTACACGAAAGGAATTTGTACATTTATGTTCTTCCTAGGTGGCGCATCATCCGATTTCGTGTTATTTTCCGAAGAGGAAGTATCCGTTTTAGATTTTGCCTCTATTGGAGGTAGAGGTATGGCGGTTTGTCTTTTAAAATCCTCAAACTCCTCATCTTCCTTAGATGCCTTAGTCCACTTGATTTTGTACTCTGGATATATCTTGTCTAAGCCCATGAAATCAAATTCATAAAGAGTGGGAACCTTTGACAAGACCTTCTTTAGGTAGCACGGATTATCATATCTGAGTCCCCAAAGTGAGTTGTAATATTTGAACTCCTTGGGCTTGTTCAAGTGAATGGTTTGTTTAGATTGACCAAGTTTATAAAGTGTGGATTCAAGATCTTTAAGCTTAGTGGTCAATTTTTCATTCTCTTTCAAAACATTATCTTGAACTAAAATGCTTTTAGAAAATTCCTTTTGAGATTTCTCTAACTTTTGAGTATATTCAGATATTTGGGTCTCAAGAAGTTTAGCACTTTCTGAATAGGCCGAGCACTCAGTTTGATAATTATCTATCACACATTTATCCTCAGCCTTTTCAATCGCTAGTCTGCCTATGGTATCATATTTTAACTTAACCTCGGCTTCTAGCTTAGAGATGTGGGCGTCTTTGGTCTTTACCTTATTTTTAAACGAATCCAAAGTGCGCACCATTACATGCATTTGATTTAACAAGTTAGCATTGGAAGAACCACATACCTGGCACTCGTGTTTGTCCTTCTTTTCGTCGGAAGAATCATCTTCGGAATCAGTATCTTCCGGATTCAAACCAGTGTAACACATATGAGCTTCCGCATCTTCATGCTCATCATCAGTCTTGAGCAGCCAGTGATCGTCTTCCGCCATCAATGCTTGACCTGCCTCTTTCTGTCTTGCTAGAAGCATTTTGTTCTTGTAGTACTCAGCATTACGTACTACAGGCTTTCGGCAATCTTTGGCGAAATGACCTCGCCTCCCGCAGTTGTAGCATTTCACGGGTTCATCATCATCTCGATCATCAGACTTTCCTTCAGTGCGCTTCCCATCGTCATTTCTCTTTCTTCCATCATCATTCTTGCGTTTCCCATCGTTTTTGTCCTTGTAATCCCGTCGCTTGGAGTTAGTGGAGTATCGCTGGTTGTTATTTGTTGGCTTCTTGAAGAACTTTTTCTGTGCGTACTCCCGTGTTAACAAGGCGACAGCTTTCTTGATGCTATCAAGCTCAGGATCAGAATCACTTTCTGGTTCGTCATCTTCATGTTCGGATTCACTCGGAGCGTCTTCTCGATGAGAACTGCGTGAAGACTGTTTTTCCTTCTTGTGTGACATTAAGGCAAGAGGATCTTCCTTTATCTTCTCTTTAGACTTGTTATCTCCCATCAATTCGGCAACATCATCTTCATCTTGAAGTAACATCTCGTATATCTCGTGCAGCGGAACATTCTCTAGTGAACGGTTGTGGCGGACGTGTTGAACAAAGCCCTTCCATTCAGGTTGAAGGTTTTTGAGAAACTTGATGTTGCATTCTAGATTGGACTTGAAGATATTGTTCTTGTGCAAATCATTCAGAAGTGTACATAAACGTTCATATGTCTCAGTGAGGGATTCGCCTCTTTTAGCTTTGAAGGATTCATACCTAGTGAAGCAATTAGTGATCTTCATCTGATTTCCTTCTCGACTGCCTTGCGTTATCTTGGCTAGCTGATCCCACATTCCTTTGGTCGTGTCCTTGTAGCTGTCGATGCTACAATAGATGTTGTTAGGAAGACTATATACCAGATAAGTTTTAGCCAATATGTCACCATCGGCTTTACGTTTCTCTTCTACCGTCAGTTTGTCATACGGTTTGGGCATTTTGTGGGCAGGAGGTCCACCTTCAATAGCTGGAACATCCATTAATGGTGGAACAACAGGGCCCTCCTTGAGCGAGCGAAGAATCTCCTCGTAAAGTGGCTTGGTTTGAATGAAGCACAAAAATCTGTCTTTCCATACATTGTATTCCCCGCGATATAGAACAAGAGGCTTGAACTCAGATCCGATAGCGAGTGCGTCTTGTGAAGCCATTGAGATTGCAGTGGTGATCGTAGGACGTGGTGTGATTCAAAGGATTTTGAGAAACCTAACGCAAATTCTAACAGAGTGTAGCCTAAGACAATTCTACTGGATGACACTGAATAGTACCGGGAGATGGCAGTACCGGAAGTTAAAGTACCGGAAGTTGAAGTACCGGGAGAAAATAGTTCCGGGAGTTATCTCTACCGGGAGATGACTACACCGGGAGTTAATACTACCGGGAGATGACTACACCGGGAGTTAATACTACCGGGAGATATCAGCACCGGGAGTTATCACTACCGGGAGATGACTACACCGGGAGTTACACACTACTGGGAGATATCAGTATCGGAATATTTACTACCGGGAGTTATCAGCACCGGGAGTTATTACTACCGAGAGATATTAATATCGGGACTTCGAAACCAAATAGAAACTAGAAAAACTTACCCGGTTCGATGAATTCCTGCAGTCTTGAACAGAGATAATCTGCATGTACTTAGTACTAACACAGAAACTAACACAAAAACACACGAAAACAATACTAGAAACGAATCAACTAGCACTTTTGACCAGAAAAATTAATACTTCTCACGAACAGGGAGCAAACACCAAACAGATCAAGAATTTTAAAAATCAAGGATTTTTACTCAACCAGGCGATTTGAAAACACTTGTATATCTTAGAAAACTTATAAGAAGAATTTATCTAGCCTCAATTTTAGGTTTTAACACCAAAATCGAAGCAATCAAATTCTTGAGATGAACACAGTGCGTGCGATGAATGATCAAGAAAAATAAAAAAATACCTTTGAATCAACGTCCTTCTGCTCTGATACCAATTGTGGATCCCAGATTAACAAGCAATCAACAATTAATCAACACAATCAGTAATAGCCAGCCATAAATCTCACTTGTATTGATAGATCGAATGAATAAGATTCAGTGGCAGACTGTAGCCGTACAAAGGTTTTGCAAAACAATAATAATGATCATTAACCTAATACTAGGTAAAACATAAACTATTTATACCCAAAGGGTATTTACAAGAAATGACAAGACAAGTCCCTGAACTTCTAATTCCACACATATTAAGACCTAACACACGTGTCTAAGTGCGGTCCGCACTTACCGGGTCGGGTCTGAGTGCGGACGACCTATTGGCTAAAATGGTGATCCGGGGGAGGTTTTGGCTATTTTCTCAAATAGGTTTGGCCCTTTGGCTATTAAAGTCAATTTTCTCTTTATCTGTGTTTACATTATTATTTTAGGGGTTGTTTACTAAATTTTCTATTACGTCTTATATGGATAAATTTGTCTGTCCGGATGAATTGACGGTGTGGTTTCTCTTTTTTATTTGAACCAATAGTCTGAATGACAGAAATGACTGATTTACCCCTAAGGTATAAATTATACATTTTTTGATAAATAGTTGTTTATTTTTTTGAAGACATAATATTTTTGAAACACAAAAATTATTAAACATCAAAACACATTCGGATATTTATTTATATCATCCAAAAATCAAATTCATAAATTCATAAAAATACTTAAAAACCCGAGTTCAAACACAAAGTATCCAAGTTCGAAAACCAATAGTTAACATTTAAACATTATTAACCAAACTCTTTGCAATATCCATCACGCAAAGTAGTCAAATATTAAGTGCTATTAGCATCCCATTTGGATATATCCAATTTTTCTTCTCCACTTCTTTTAACTTCTTCTTCGTTGGAAAATACAGTGTCCTCGTTGCACTCCATAAACAATTGGTCTTGAATATTATATTTTTCTTATAAAATTATGTATCGCGAATCAAACAATTACCACAATTCTTTGCGCTGTGAATGGAAAACAGGGGCGCAGCCAGAAAACTTATCTAGGGGGAGCCTAGAAACCGTGTAAGAAAATTTACAATTTTAATGTTTAAAAAGATCCTATTAAGAGATAAGTTTTTTTTTA
This sequence comes from Saussurea involucrata, assembly GCA_033807775.1. Lineage (NCBI taxonomy): Eukaryota > Viridiplantae > Streptophyta > Magnoliopsida > Asterales > Asteraceae > Saussurea > Saussurea involucrata. Next base: position 87,205,088 of record CM066325.1, on the reverse strand, counting down.
TAAATATCTGTCTATAAACGCTAATTGTTAAAAAAAATGACTAAACAACATAACTATGTTTATATTTAAATAAACAAAAAATGATATGTCTACAAGTGTAGATAAACATATAAACAATAAAACCTCTCGAAAATACATGAAAACTATTATACAAAACATTTTTATTTAACAAAACATTTAAAAATTTTGGCACTTTTAAAGGAAGAAAAAGAGTAATTTAAAATAAGTAATCATAGTTTATGGGTAATAGAGTTGGAGGCCATCCTAAAATAATTTTTCTTTAGTTTCCAAGGGGAGCCTTGGCCCCTTCTGGTTCTAGCTAAGCTGGCTCCGCCTGTGATGGAAAACAAGTCATCTATTTTGGATACTAGAGTGTTATCCATGTTTTCAGTATTTACATATTAAACGCATTCACATTTTGTGTGAGTATTGATTTTGGTTTCATATTAAATAAATGCTTTAATTAATGAGTTTTCATCACAAAAAATGATGGAATTTAAGATTATCGGGGCCGTCCCTGGGGGATAGCTGGGTCGGGTGCACACCCAGGGCCGAAAGGAAATAGGGGCCTAATTTTTTTAAATATACTATATAGTAGTAGTTAAATCAAATTGTAAATAAAAAGGACAAAAAGTGTAACACCCCGATTTTTGTAAAGTATTACGATGGGTTTTATTGATAAATGGAGGTATAAATATTTGATAGATTAATTTTAGAGTTTATCCCCGAATAAGTTTCGTTATTTGTTTTATTGAAATTATAAGTTAAGGGTAAGCTTTAATTTTAATATATATATATGTGTGGAGGGTTAATTTTGTCATTTGATGGAAGTTTAGGGGTTAAATTGGGTAGGTGATGAAACTAAATTCACCACCACCGCCTCTTTATGGTCAAAAGAGAGAAAAGGAGATATTTAGAAAAATATCTTGGGGTGTGTGTGTGTGTTTTTTGTTTGGCAGAGAGAAGAAAGAGAGAAAGAATAAGGAGAAAGAAGAGAAGGAAGAATCAAGTTTATTGTCAGTTGCAAGATAGCAAACATATCTTAATCGGATCTCTTCTAGGTGCTGTTTGATTTGGAGTTTGATTGTGCAGAGAAGTGGATATAAGAACCCTAAGGTGAGTTCATTCACTTTTTGCTTAAATTCATGTTTTCTGTCAAATTAAATGTTAAGACACTTGTATAAACTGTTTTGGGACTGTATGGTTATGTTTAAAATAAGCTGAATGGAACAGACATGGTTTTGGATTGAATTTCTAAGCTGCAGGTCGAAGTTTCCGGGTAAAAAGATAGTATCCAGAAACCTCTGTATGAAGGTTTCCGGACATGGCAAAGTTATCCAGTAAGTCTTGATTTTTGTAGTTTCCGGGTGTAATTAGATACCGGATGGTATCCGGATTACCTTGGTTTCCGGATGTCATCCGGATTGAATATGTTTCCGGTAAGTATCCGGACAGTGTTAGTATCCGGAAAGATATATACATCCGGTAAGTTGTGTGTATCCGGAAAGTTATGTTGTCCGGATAGTTTCATGGTGTCTGGAAACTTTGATTGTCCGGTCACCTTTGAGGTTCCTGATACTTTTGAGTATCCGGTAACTTGGTGTTTTGTCGACTCTTGGATAAAGTATGATTGAGGAATGGAAATACAATCCTAGTAGCTTGAACATACATACTGTTGGATGATAGTGTGTTAGGCTTAAAGTTTGCTTTAGTATTGATATATGTTTTATATATGTGATTTACGCATACTGAATGCTATGAGGAATCTATAATAAATAATAACCTGTGCGAATATGGTTAAGGGTAATGAATTCATATACACTAGATTTGTTGGATAGTGTAGAATAGGCAAAGTATAAATGTTATTCCTTTGTTTATTGAAAGGGAGGAATAGACCAAATGTTATTCCCGTGTGCCCTTAAGACATAGACAAATGTTATTCCTGTGTTTATTGAAAGGGAGGAATAGACCAAATGTTATTCCCGTGTGCCCTTAAGACATAGACAAATGTTATTCCTGTGTTTATTGAAAGGGAGGAATAGACCAAATGTTATTCCCGTGTGCCCTTAAGACATAGACAAATGTTATTCTTGTGTTTATTGAAAGGGAGGAATAGACCAAATGTTATTCCCGTGTGCCCTTAAGACATAGACAAATGTTATTCATGTGTTTATTGAAAGGGAGGAAGAGACCAAATGTTATTCCCGTGTGCTCTTAAGACATAGACAAATGTTATTCATGTGTTTATTAAAAGGGAGGAATAGACAAATGTTATTCCCGTGTGCCCTTGAGATGATGGAATAAACACTAGTGTTTGGTAATCACATGGAATAGGCGTGTGGTATTAATCGTTATTCCAATGTGTGAAGGAAATCGTGGAATAGGTGTGTGGTACTAATCGTTATTCCCGATTTCTAAGGAAGAAAAAGGGATTGACATGAATGATTGTAATCTCTACTTCCTTTCCAATAAATGGGCATGTGTTATTGCGATTTTTTGGATAAGAGCATTAATCTAAAATCCGTGAAGATTCGTAGTGTGGGCTCTGGGACATGATATAATGAATGACCTAGGGTCAGTTATAGTCATGGAATCGGGTTTAACCCCGTCATCTAATGAAGGTTTCGCATGTGGTAAGAAAAAGGATAAACCAAGTTTGTTATGCTTTGTTTACATTGTTTTTTTATAAATATTATTTTGAAACCGAATGTTCTCACTAGGCATTAGCCTAATCGTTTCAAATGATGTTTTCTTACCAAGTACTAGCTCGGGAAAGTAAAGGGATGTGAGACGAGAGCTTTTGGATTAGCGGAGAAGTCAATGAATATTGAGGTTTTGTTAGATTGCTTAGATAACCTAGTTAATCTGATTATAGTGACATGATTAGATTAATAAGTTATTTGAAGAATTCTATGTTTGTAAATATGAACCTCATAGTTAATTCTCCACTTACGTATAAAGTTTAAAAAGGTTATGTTTAAAATCTTGTTATAAATTTAAGGTTTAAATTAGCCCTGATTTTAGGGTGTTACAATATGGTATCAGAGCATTAGTTTAAGCGAACTAGGTATGCTAGTGAGATACCTAGACTTAAGCTGAGATGAATTAAGTTACGATGTGAGAGATATTGATAGAAGTACTAAGACGGGATAGTCTTAAAGTCGACGGAAATACTTGGAATTAGTACGGTAGCGATGGTAACGAGAATTCTCATGTATAATATATTCACAATCTCAATTAGCTACTGTTATTATGAATATATTACTACACTAATATACTTGTTTATAAATTGTTACAATGACTAATGATCGGTAAAGTATGTTTCGTATGTGTAACCATTTCTTATGGTTATCCCTTTGTGTTATATCAGAACAATGGTGAATACGCCACCAAGGTCCCACTAATTCTATGAAGGATAGAGCTGTAAATGATTGGGGGTTGGAGGGACAACCCGGAACTGGCGGAACCCATGAAAGTTCGCCGAGGCAACCTCTAATAAATGGATCGGAAAGTCAAACGCATAGAACGAGTACTGGTACTTCTGATTCGGTAATGACGGAATCTACTATGGAGTCCTGTATAATGGAAAATGTGATGCGGGTCATGAATGTTGCATTGACTCAACAACATGAGATATTTATAAAAATGTTGAATGATCGTATCGATGAGTTACAAAGACCAGAGGTGAGTACCGGTGTTGTAATTCCACCAGTTAATCCAGTGTCGAATACTGATGATAGAATAGAAGAAGTTTATGTTGGACATAGAGTTGAAATAACTCAAGTGGGAGAAAAAAGAAAGTGGGAAGATAGACCAGAATCTTGCCAAAAGCCGAAAACTTTTGCTAAGAATCCTTGTATTGAATCCCGTCTAGAAACCAATTTGTCTATTAAATGTTTCAAGTGCGGAGAAGCTGACCACAAGATTAAAAACTGTCATATTCAAGGGACAACTTGCTATGATTGCAAGAAGCCTGATCATTACCGAAGGGACTGTCCAAAACTGAAGAATAGTGGAAACTAAAAAAAAAGGGAAAACACAACGGTTGAACGTTTTATGTGATGGCGGACGAAACTAAGGAATCGTCGACTGTATTTTGATGCATTCTTGGTTAGTTCTAGATATAAGTATATGTATACTATGTAATGGTAGTACTAACTTGTCTTTTGCACTTTAATCTTTTGTTAAAAGTTTGCTATACCAGTTACTATTTTTGGAAGATACTTTGCAAGTTGATCTAACAAATGAAAGTTTACAACCTTTGGAGATTTCTGAGTGAAAGTGGGATAACTTAACCATTATCCACTTATTTCGTTTAGTTAGTTGAACATTTTTTTGACAACAATGGTTTCTTGAATCTAAGAGCCAGAAGACAGTAGGAGATTTAAAAAGCTTATGGTATTGATGGAATAATAGCTAATGGTTTCAAAATTCTTATCTGTAGAAATCAGGATTCAATCTTACAATCAATTAAGAACAATCAAACAGTAAATGATAGAGAATTGGATCCAAAAGTATTGTATTCAATCAAGAACAGATTACAAATCTAGAGAGAGAATCTCTCAAAGATTACAAAAGTGAATACAAAGATATGCGGGAAAGTTATGCCAAAGATTAGTTAGCTTACAGTTGCTAACAACTATATATACTGTAAGGAAAAGCTAAAGCTACAGTACACATACATGAAAGTCTAATAGGAATATTACACGTGTCCTATTTAACTAACAAAATACAAAGGAAAGTATCCTGTCATAAGTTCTGAACATGTTGTTCAGAACTTCTGAACAATCTTCTGACTAAGCATATCAGAACTTCCTTTAAAGCACTTGGACTTTTTCAACTTCATCTTCAGAAGTTCTGAGTCTCCTACTCAGAACTCTGATCCTTCTGTTCAGACTTTCATACTTGTAATCTTTTCGAGACTTCTCAGCCAGAGCTTCTCAGTCTTCTTACTCAGAACTCTGAATCTTCTATCCAAAACCAATACTTGTAACTTTTGACAAAACTTCAGATCTAACATTATCTCCTTAGATGATTTGAGTATGTCTAAAGTTGATATTGAAGATTACACCATGAATAAAGGATTTGAAGCTTTCATGGATGGTTTTGATTATTATTTCTAATGATTGTTTATTAGTTAAATGTTTCATTTGATGGAAAAAGAGATTTGTAGTAGTCTAAATGTGTTTATGTCAAGTTTTCATGCATTTTCTTCATCAAAACGACCTGGGTTTGAGTTGGGGTGTCAAAGGGTTGAACAGGGGATGTTGCAGGTGCAAAATGGTTGTCGAGAGACTTGCGCGGCCTTCTGCGCGACTTCAGGCCGCGTGAGAAACCGCGTAACTCACTGTTTCAACATTTTTCAGTTTTTGTTTCTTGCGTACCGATGTCGTTTCAAGGTGTATTATAGGGGTATGTGTACTCGTTTTGAGTGTAGAGTAGCATTTGAACCCATTGAACATGTTAGTTTGTGACAATTCCAAATTCCAAGTCTCGGATTTGAAGTTGGTTGTCGGTTTCGATCCGTTGTCCGATTTTGTTGATTTAGGTGATCAATATCAAGGTGAGTTTTCTTTTAACCATTTTCGAATTGGAATTCATAGATTTTGAAATGGTTAATATGTATTATGTGTAGTAATTTTATGTTGTTCGAAAAGAGAAAAGGTGACGGAAAAGGGAGATATTGATACAAAGACGTAAAGAGGAAGGGAAAAGTAATAATGAACAAATTCTTTTGAAAAAAAAGAATGGAACTGTAAACAGATAGGATATAAGTCGGGAGATGACGATGTTATGCTCATAAAAGAGTTTTAAGTATTGCACGACGAATTCGTGTCACTCGGTTAGTAAGATGAATTCCTCAGACGAAATTTACTAGTATTATGATGTGTTCATGGCAATGAACCGGTATCAAATGGAAGATAATGTGGGTATTCAAATCCCATTATTGAATTAAGTCATAAGATTAATTTCAAGGATGATGGTGACCTAATCCGATTCTAGACTAGTTTGCCTCCTAGTAACCGTGTCTTAATTCATTTGTATATGGAAAACAGAAATTAGATAAGTGGGATTGATGAAGTGCGAGTTATGATCCGAAAGCATACGGAGGACCTAGGAAAACCTCTTAGTGTCATGCCAAAGTTGAACTTTTGTAGTGGTGTTAGAACTTCAATGGCACATTTATGGATAACCTTGTCCGGTAGTGGGATTTGGATTAATAACCAAAGTAGACCGATAAAATTTTAGGTCATTTTCAAGTTGGGGAGCGGGTAAAGTTGAAGAATATAAGATCCAGAAAATGTGGAAAGTGGAGCCCTTGTTTTTCTCAAAATTTTAATTGTGAATAAGTATGTAAGACTAGAGATTAAAAGGGATATATGACATATTTTATGTTGGTATGATGTGAATCCATTTACGGAAGTAAGAATGGATGAGGAGAGTCGTTGTGTGAAGGAACTGGAAGAGATTCTAGAGAGATCAATTGAGAAATTACAATATAAGAAGGTGGTTATGTTAAAGGTACAATAAAGGTGCTAATGTGACGTTAGAGTCGGAAAAAGGATATAGAGATTAGATATCCTCTTTGGTTTATCTAACTTTGATTTCGAGGACAAAATCATTTTCAAGTTGGGGAGTATTGTAACACCCAGATTTTTGTAAGGTATTACGATGGGTTTTATTGATAAATGGAGGTATAAATATTTGATAAATTAATTTTAGAGTTTATCCCCGAATAAGTTTCGTTATTTGTTTTATTGAAATTATAAGTTAAGGGTAAGCTTTAATTTTAATATATATATGTGGAGGGTTAATTTTGTCATTTGATGGAAGTTTAGGGGTTAAATTGGGTAGGTGATGAAACTAAATTCACCACCGCCGCCTCTTTATGGTCAAAAGAGAGAAAAGGAGATATTTAGAAAAATATCTTGGGGGGGGGGGTGTTAGAGCATTTTTATAGCTATCAAGACAGTATCAATATCTTGTACTGTTCTTCTTGGTAGAGGCATGGACATGTCATGGCCCTACTATATAAAGAAGACTCCTTTGTTATTTCTTTAACACTTGTAGCATTGTGTCATTTGTACTCATTGATAAATATATGGATGACTTTTGCTCTCTAGATTCTCTCTCTATATTTGATTGCTAGATTCTGGGTTTATCAATTGGTATCAGAGCTAAACAGAAGATTCAAGCAGAGTAAGAAGCAAATTGAAGAAATTTTACACTGAATTGAAGGATTCGGACCATACATCTGTTACTGTTCATCGAAGATTTCGAACCATTCGTCGATTACTGTTCATCTGAAACTCATCACTTTCTATCATTTTTGATCTTTTTGATCGATTCTTGGCATTTTAGCACTCGGATTTAGTCCCTGATCATCTTTAATTCTCGGATTATTACCAAATTCTGCTCAAAAATCATCAAATTGATCATTTTTCATCACTTTTGTTCGAAAACCCTATCTTACTGATTTTGGATCAAAATTCGATTAAATCGATCGAGTTAAGATCTGTGATCAACTAGAAAAGTGTGCGACAATTGATTTCGAACAAATCTGTGCAAATCTCGATTCAATTGATCAAGAATTAAAAAAGTTATGGCTGAATCAGTGATTTTTGGGGTGAAGTGAGGGTTTCGGATTGTTCTTGAGAGTTTCGGATTGTTCATATGGGTTTCGGACCATTCAAGGGAATTTACCTGATTTCGAATCACATAGATAATCACAAGTGTTGGTTTCGGATCGATAATCATACGAAACTATTGGTTTCGAACTCAGCTTTGTCCGAATTCTGTGGTTACGGATCAGTCTTCGTGTTGGTTTCGAATCAAAGTTGATTTGGATTTTGGTTAAGTGTTGATTTCGAATTCAGTTAGGTTCGAAATCCTTGGTTCCGTATCAAGTGAGGTTCGAAATTCTCGGTTCCGTATCAAGTGAGGTTCGAAATTCTTGGTTCCGCATCAAGTGAGGTTCGAATTTTCGTGGTTTCGCACCCAGTTAGGTTCGAATTCCGGGGTTCCGTATCTTGTTAGGTACGAAATCAGTGGTTCCGTACCTAGTTGCATCCGACTTCCGTGGTTCCGTATCCAGTTGCATCCGACATCTGTTAGTTTCGGACCTAAGTACATTCAAATTCTTGGAAGTTTTAGTTGCTTTTAAGTTCATTATAAGTGTAATTTTTGTTACACTTACTGCTTGATCTTCTGAACGATCATTTTCTAGCAATCGACAAAGATGTCTAGAGAATTACTGAGTATGGGTTCAAAGAGTAAGCCTCCAGTCTTAATGGCCGAAGAGTATTCTCAATGGAAAAAGAGAATGACTCAATTTCTTAATCATCAAAACAGAGAACTCATGTTGTCCATTCAAAATGGTCCCTACAAAGCATACATAGATATTGGTGGTATTGCTGAAACTGCTACAAGTCAGTATGTTCCTCCAAGAAGAGTTGAAAAAGAATACATATATTACAATGAAGCTAACAAAGCTAAAGTTGAAATTGATGAGTTAGCTTTGACATACCTAACACATGCCATTCCGAATGATATCTACAACCGAGTAGATAGTCGTAATACAGCTAAGGAAATATGGGATGAGTTAGAAAGGCAGTTTGAGGGATCATCAAAATCCATGAAGACCAAAAAGAATCAAAGCATCAATGCTTATGAAGGGTTTAAGGCAAAAGATGGCGAATCATTGAAAGAGACCTACAATCGCTACAACATCATCCTTAATGATTTGAGAAGGAATGGAGTCGACAAATCAGAATCGGAGATAAACTACAAGTTTATCAAGAATCTACTACCAGAATGGGATTCATACTCCATTCAGCTCCAAATGTCTAGGGATATGGATGAAGAAAAGTTGACTGACATTTTCAGTATTCTTGGTCAACACGAAGATAAAGTAAAAGCAGTTAAGGAAAAGGATAAAAAGGTCGAAGAATCTTTAGCCCTTCTGAGTGAACATAGGAAGATTGGATCTGTGAAAACAAAAGCTTTGATTTCTGGAATAAGCAAGAAAAAGATAAGTTCTGATGATGATTACAATAGCAGTTCTGGAGATGAAATGGAGGAAATTGCTGAAAAGTTGGCTTTGTTAACAAATAAATTTCAAAACAGGTTTGGCAAAAAGAAGTTTTATTCAAGAACCAGATATGATTACAACAAAGCTAACAGATATAAAAGGTTGGAAAAAAGGAATGAGAAAAAGGAGGAAGAGAAAGAAGAGAAAGAAGAGAAAGAGGAGAAAGAGGAGAAAGTTGTGAAAAAGGAGAGGGAAGAAATGAAGGATAGAGATGACCGAAACTGTTATAACTGCGGAAAACCCGGTCACTTTGCCAGAGATTGTACGCTGAAGAAAGTCAAGGATTCTGATTACTATAAGAGAAAAGCTCACTTGGCAAAAGCCAAAGAAAGCGGAAAGCCAGTCCACGCTGAGGAAGAGATTTGGCTCATGGATTCTTCTGATGATGAAGAAGCGCAGTTTACTGAAGTAAAGTACAGTCTAATGGCAAAGATGAATGAAGAAGACCAGGAATCCGAGGTATCATCTCTATATCCTTCCAATAATTCTGATAATAATGATAATTCTGAAAATGAGTCTGAAACAAAAGATGCTAGATATGAAGAAATGCAAATCGTGATATTTGAACTTAATGAGAAATTTGAAAAAGCTCAAAAGAAACTTGAAGATGAGAAAAGTTCAAAGTTGAAATATCACGATGAAGCACTTCTTTATAAATGTTTAGCGGAAGATAAAGAAAAAGAAAAAGAAGTTATCAGATCAAAAGTTAAAATGCTTGAAACTGAAATTTCTAAGTTAAAGAAGAAAATGAAAGATATAAATGATGAAAACATAGATTTTCAGTTCAAAATCAAAGTTCTTTCTGAAGAAAGAAAAGATACTTTTGCAAAGATCAAGGAACTAGAGGATTTAAATTATAAAAGAGGTCAGACTGAGCAAACTCTGAAATTATTAACTAGCAACCCAAAAGATACTCGATTTTATAATCCAAAAATGGGTCTAGGATTATCTGATGTAGAGGTTCTTAAAAATGCACCTGAAAATCTTTACACAATTGAAAAATTGGGTTAAGGTTTAAAGGAAACTCTTAAAACTAAAGAACCTGAAATTAAAAGTAAGGTTTTGAAGCAAACAATTATAAAGGAGATTCCTCCAATTTCACAAGCTTTTGTTAAATCAAGTAATGAAGTTTTAACGCAAACTATCATAACGGAGGTTCCTCCAATGACACAAACTTTTGTTAACTCTAATAATGAAAGTTTGAAACAAACTTTTGCTAAAGATGTTGCTTCAAATCCTTCAACTCCTACTTCAAATTTAGAGAAAGCAAAGACGGATAAAAGTTCGGAAGAAAAGCCTAGATTCAATACGACAAACTTTAAATACGATGAACTAAATTCTAGTTACAAAACCAAAAGGTTGAACTAACTGAATTTAGTTTGTTATTTTCAAATGAATCTATGGCTAAAACAATTGATACAAATATCAATGAACCTGAATCTGTTAAAACTGTATCTAATGTTGAAATGGAGTCAAATACAAAATCAGATTCTGACAAAAAGGAGTTTGTTCATAAAATCTCTTCTGAATTTCCTGATTTGAATTCAGCTTTACTTAAAATTGTTGATTTAGAAAATCAAATTTCTAAATGGCAATTAAACTTTGAAAAATTAGAGGATGATTATGAAAACATTGGATTAGATCTTGATCAAACTCGAAAAGTCAATATTGACCTTAAGAGTGAGATTCAAAATTTAGAATCCAAATTATATGAAATATCAAACTCTAAGATTTCAAAGATTTGTGAAAAATGTTTAAAACAAGCTGAATTAAAAGATCAGAACAAATCTTCAAGTACAACTGATTCTTTTGCAAGTGATTCTTTAGAAAAGGTTAAATTTTTTACAGAAAAGAAAGCTCTTGAACTAAGATGTGTAGAACTTTCAAAACAAGTTTCAGATTTTGAGAAAGTTCTATTTCTTGAAAAAGAGAAAAATAAAAAGGAAAGAACTGAGTTTGAAATAGAAAGAAAATATTGTGAAGTATAGCATAAAGTGTTTTCATCAAAAGTATCTAATGTCAAAACAGAACAAAATCTGAAAAGAAAAGAAAAAGGAAAATTATTCGAAACGAATCAAATTTGTTTCCAAATAATTTTTCTAATTCTAAGAGTTTTGACAATGTTTCTCATTCTTTCTCAGAAATGGATGAAGAAAAGTGCATGGATCTGAAGGAGAATATTTCAAATAGCAAGAATAGGAATACTGATACTGAGAAATGTAATTCTTCAAATAAAAATTGTATTCATTCGTGTAATGTTTACAAAGTTTGTGAAAATAAAAATTCCGCAATTTCTGATTCTACTTTGTTGACACAAGCAAAAAGAAAAATACATCGTGCTCATTGTTGGGATAACTATTTCAAGCTAAATAGAAATGATCCAAAGAACAAAAAGTCTAATACTTCATCTTTTTCTTTAAAATCTTCAGCGAACAAATTTGCTAAAATGTTCGGTTTCATATCAAACAAACAGAATAAGAAGAAAGAAACAAAAACAGTTGATGTGAATATGGTTTGGATTCCCAAAGATCAACTCAACAAACCAAATTCACAAAATAACCTTACTTTTAAAGGCAAAATTCAAGGTTCATCAACTGTAATAAACAAACTGATCCGTACTAACAATAAAGGACCCATACAGATATGGGTACCTAAGATCTTGTAATTTTCTTTTTACAGGACCGTCATGTGTGGGTCATTAATTCGGGAGCATCTAGACACGTGACGGGGTACAAGCAATTATTGCACGATTTTACTGTACATCCTGGCGGATCGGTAGGTTTTGGAAACGACTCCAAAGGTCACGTTCGAGGCTTCGGAACGTTGAAGAATGACTCGATGCAAATAGAAAAGATCTTGTATGTTGAAGGATTAGGACATAACCTTTTCAGTATTAGTCAGTTTTGCGACAAGGACTGTAAGGTAATTTTTGACAAGAAGTTTTGCTATGTTGTGGATGAGAACTCGTCAGAGATCTTCAGAGCAAAACGATGCGGCGATCTATATATGACAGATTTTGCGACTCTTGTTGCTTCCATTCAAGTTTGTCTTGTTTCAAAAGCCTCTCAAGATGAATGTTGGTTGTGGCATAGAAGACTCTCACATCAAAACTTTCGAAGCATCAACAAGCTTAGAATAGATGGATTAGTTTCCGGGCTTCCTGCGTTAAAGATTGACAAAGTTTCCATCTGTCCGGCTTGTGAGATGGGAAAGATGAAACACGTATCTCACAAGTCAAAGACTTTGTCTAATTGCAATAATGCCTTGGAATTAATCCACATGGATCTATGTGGCCCGATGCGAACTCAGTCAATGGGAGGAAAGAAATATATATTAGTAATAATTGACGAGTATTCGCGATATACTTGGCTAGATTTCTTACGACTCAAATCTGAAGCACCCAAGCTGATTATTAAGTTCATCAAGAAGATACAAATACTTCTACAACGCCCGGTTCGAAAAATCTGAAGTGACAACGGAACTGAGTTCAAGAATGCAACACTTCAAATATTTCTTGAATCTGTTGGAATATCTCACAATTTTTCCGCACCAATTACTCCACAACAAAATGGAGTAGTTGAAAGGAAGAATCGGACTCTTGTAGAAGCGGCTCGAACAATGCTTGCCTATTCGGGTCTTCCACCAAGTCTATGGGCCGAAGCAGTTTCCACAGCGTGTTTTACTCAAAACAGGACAATTATTAATAAACGCTTTAACAAAACTGCATATGAATTAATCAACAATCGCAAACCTAACATCAAATTTTTGCGTGTGTTTGGATGCAGGTGTTTTGTTATGAAAGATCGTGAAAACCTTGCAAAGTTCCAAGTTAAGGCTGATGAGGGAATCTTTATTGGATATTCCTTGAATTCTAAAGCATATCGGATCTACAATAATCGTACAAAATCAGTCATCGAGAGCATCAACGTTACGTTTGACGAGAGTGTGACTTTGACTTCTGGACAACACAGTTCAGAACTCGGACTGAAATCTGAAGCTTCTACTAAAAAAGGAGTAGAACCTGTGGCGAAACAGTTTTCTAATTCTGTATTAGATAATAATAGTACTAAAGATTTAGATTTGTTATTTCATGATGCATTTATGGATTATTGTGCAGATATGGAACCACCAATCTCATCTGTAAATGCATCTTCACAACAGACGAGTGTTAATGTCTCCGGTCCATCTGACGATGTCGGTGCTAGTACTTCTAGGGCAACCAACGAAACTCCAAGTGAACCCACAACTATTCCAGTTTCTGAACCTGAAATTCAGCCTGAAGTTCCGGTTTCAGTAAACACATCATCGGAGGTTTCTACACATGAAATACAGCAACCAGAAGTTAACGTACCAGAACCGACACATGTATCTTCAGCTAAATCTACTGAAGAGATTATTGCAGTTTTGGATGAGAATGATTCATCGAACACTCGTGTAGAGATTCCAACTCTTCCCAGTACACATAAATGGACAAAAGCACACCCCCAGCAGATATTATTGGTGATCTCAATGATGGAGTGAAGACACGATCTGCGACTACAAACGAGTGTTTGTATGTCAACTTTCTAAGTACGTTAGAACCCAAGAAAGCATTTGAAGCTTTACAAGATCCAGATTGGATAAACGCCATGCAAGAGGAGTTAAATGAGTTTAAGCATAACGAAGTTTGGCATTTGGTGAAGCGTCCTAAAGACAAGACCATTGTTGGAACTAAATGGGTTTTTAGGAACAAGAATGACGAAGCAGGAATTATAGTCAGAAACAAAGCAAGACTGGTTGCAAAAGTGTATAATCAACAAGAAGGAATAGATTATGATGAAACCTATGCACAAGTAGCAAGGATTGAAGCCATCAGAATTTTTCTTGCATACGCCGCGCATAAAAGCATGAAGGTATTTTAGATGGACGTCAAATCGGCGTTTCTGAACGGAATATTTCATGAAGAGGTTTATGTAAGTCAACCTGAAGGTTTTATAGATCCAAAATATGCCAACCATGTCTACGTTTTAGACAAAGCACTCTACGGTCTGAAACAAGCACCAAAGGCATGGTATGAGACTCTGACTATTCATCTGCTTGAAAATGGATACACCAAAGGTACAATAGATACAACTCTTTTTCTCAAACGAAAAGGTAAAGATTTAATGCTAGTACAAATATATGTTGACGACATTATATTTGGCTCTACGAATCCCGATATGTGTAAAGATTTTGAAGAGGTGATGAAAAGCCGCTTTCAAATGAGTATGATGGGAGAGCTAAAAATTTTCCTTGGACTCCAAGTGACACAGTCAAATGAAGGCATTTTCATTAATCAATCAAAATATATAAATGATATGCTTATGAAATTTGACTTAAATTCCTCTTCCACCATGAAAACTCCCATGGCTACCGGTAAGCTTTTGAACGCTGATTCATCTGGTATATCAGTCGATCAAAAGTTATACCGTGGCATGATTGGATCTTTACTATATCTAACGGCAAGTAGACCGGACATTTTGTTTGCAACATCCTTTTGTGCACGTTTTCAAGCTAACCCGAAGGAATCTCACCTTTTGGCTGTAAAGCGAATCCTTAGATATCTCAAAGGCACAAAGAATTTGGGTCTTTGGTATCCTAAGGATTCTGGATTTGAGCTAACTGCTTACACAGATGCAGATCATGCGGGAAATATGATGGACAGGAAAAGCACATCTGGTGCTTGTCAATTTTTGGGAGATAAACTTGTAAGTCGGTCATCAAAGAAGCAAACTTGTGTATCAACATCTACGACTGAAGCAGAGTACGTGGCCGCCGCTAGTTGCTGTTCACAAGTAATTTGGATGAAGACTCAGCTAAAGGATTATGGATATATCTTCAACAAGATCCCAATATACTGTGATTCCAAAAGCGCGATTGCAATAACTGAGAATCCTGTTCAACACTCCAAGACGAAACACATAGATGTCAGGTACCATTTTATCAAAGACCATGTTGAGAAGAGAACTATAGAAATGCATTTCGTACCAACAGAACTAGAGCTTGCTGATTTATTTACAAAACCTTTAGATGAAAAAAGGTTCACTTTTCTAATCAGCAAACTAGGAATGTTGAATACTTAGGCATTTCTTAGTTTTCTTTAAAACATTGAGGGGGAGTATCTGTTCTTGTTTATTTAATTATATTCATCTTTTGAGGGGGAGTTTGAATTTTTTCATAAAGTGATACAACTAACTGGTCTGGACTCATGTTCGATGAGTACCAAGTTTTTCATCTGTCTATGCAGATTTCTCTGAAGAAGAGACAGCAAATTGTGCATCTGTTTAGGGGGAGCAGATTGGTATAAGTCTGTTAGTTTATTAAAAAAAATTGAGAGAGTTTAAGTAAAAGACTTCAAAGATTTTATCTGATGTATGAGTTTTTTAACAGTTTGAAATCTTTTCTGAAAAAGTTGCATTCTTTTTAAAAAATCCGTGAGGTTTCGGACCCTTAAGAATACGAAATCCATGGTTTCGAACCCTTAAGGATGCGAAACCAATGGTTTCGGACCCTTAAGGATGCGAAACTATATGGTTTCGGATCTAAGAGGGTACGAAACCAATTCTGTTAAAAATAAAAAATTTATCTGATTCTAATTCTCTTGGAACTTTTTGCATCTTTGTTCATGCAAATTGTTCAGATGAACAGTGCCATGTCTATTTTTGAGACATGCCTTTTTCTACTGTTTGCCAAGTGGGGTACTCTAAATCGTGTCAAGTGTCCAATCTTTTTTAAGTATAAATAGAGTTCAAAATATCATTTCCCACTTTTTCATTTCTTGCAAACGATTTGAATCCTCTCAAAGAAAGCACTGTTCATCATCTTTAACCTTCATCTTCATCTGTTCGATTCTTCTTCATCAGGTAACCATTTTTGTTGATTTTAGTCTTGTTAGATTCGATTTTTAAAATGTGAATCTTTCTATCCGATTATTTTCATCGAATTCATTCATCTGTTATGCTTATTTGGATAAATCAGTTTGATTTTAACAAATGTTCTTCGTGTTCTTCAAGTTCCTCATGTGTGTGTGGTTAGGGTTTCGAACCTTTTAAGGTCAGTAATGATTTTTGATGTTAAAATTGATTAAGTCCAGATTTCGAATCCTATATGATACGAAATCTTGGGCATTTTTTGTTGAAAAGGGTTTGTGTAAACATGTCATGGTTTCGGATCCATCAGGATACGAAATCATTGGTTTCAAATCCTTCTGATACGAAATCATTGGTTTCCAATCCTTCTGGATACGAAATCTGGTGTTCAAAATATTTTTTGAAAATACTGAAATCAACTAAGTCATGGTTTCGGATCCTTCTTGGTTCGAAATCCTTGGTTTCGGATCCTTCTTGGTTCGAATTCTCTTGGTTTCGGATCCTTCTTGGTTCAAAATCCTTGGTTTCGGACCCTTGTTCATCCGAATCCATAGTGTGCGTATGTGTGATCCGAATCCTACACTTAGAAAGTTTCAGAAATGTTTTCAAAAAAAATTCAAACTGATAACCTTTTTCATAACTGTTTTGTTCCAAAACAACAGTTCAGATGGCAAATCATGAAGAACAAAGCCATGTTCAGGGCTTTGGTGAACATGTTCCGAGAATAACCGATCCGACAACTGATGTTCCTTTACCATCAACGCGATCTGTACACCTATCACAACCCGGAGTTCATCCCGATCACTTAATCATTCATCCGATTAATTATGTACAGATCATCTTCAACAACCATCATGTTGATTTTGACAAGATCAACATTCATCCAGTGGTAAAAGAAGTGCTCAGAAATCACCCGCTAGCGTACGCATTGACGAACACAGTCAACGTGCCTATGCTATATTTACAGCAAGCATGGAAGACGATAACCACATCCATGGAGAACGGCAGACCGATCTTTCTATTTCAGATCGATGAATTTATCACGAAGCTCGACTTTCAAAGACTGAGACTTGTACTGAGGCTACCTGAGCCTGATTCTAGAGAAGGAAAGACTGAATTCGATGATTATCCGTCTGAGGAAAGACTGAAGGCATACGTGCAATGGGATATACCGAGAATTTAACGCGAGTAAAGGGTTTTAATAAGGCGAATCTACCACCTTTATACTATACAATCTTTTCTATTCTCAACCGGTGCTTAACTGCCAAACATTCGGGAACTGACAGTGCCAGTATCGGATTTCTAAAGTTGTTTCATGCGGTGGTGTATGATCTTCACGTAGATTATGCAGCCATCTTCTGGCATGAACTGAAAGAAAAGATCGAGCTACGTCGTCAAAACAAGGGAGAGCCTTACATTCCGTACATGAGGTTTCTTCAAATCATCATTCAGAGTATGCTTCGTTCTAATCGAGAAATTCCACGAAGAGTAAATCATCTGTCTGTGCCCGAGAAACCAATGCAGTTTATTCAACTACCAAAGAGGAAATTGACTATGAAATGCCATTACCGGAAGGGTTCCTTTCATACGCGGATCAGGACGCTGAGTGTATCATTGATTATAGAGAGTCTATTGTCCGGCCAGCACCGGAGGGACCTACCCAAGACTCAACCCCTAGGCGAGAGGAGTATGTGAGGGTTCAGGATGCAAGGGCTACTGAATGGGGAGAGTCGAGGGAAAATACCGAGAGGGGAATTGGTGGGGGTCAATCACCTGTACTGGAAGATGCAGGGTCATCGTCTGAGGACACACATATAGATGACCTTGTACAAGACGATTCTGAAGAAGTAGTTCCTAAACACATTGGGGACACTCGTTTAGTTGAGTATTCTGATGATAGTACAGAGTCTGACAACGCGTCTGATCCCGCGGAGGAACAATATGATGGAGATTCTGATGATAATAATGATGGCAATGATGGAAATGATGGTGCTGATGCAGAAAATATGTTTGGTGATGTTGCTGATATTCTAGTGTTTCCACAAATGAATTTGTCAGCTAATATTGATGTGGAAGAGCTCAACTTTGATGACATGCCATTGATGTCTTCTCAAGTTAGTGAAGGAATGGGAGGTATAAGGAGAACCGAGGGAGAATTAGTTGAAAATATATGTGAATCTGTGAGAGAAAATGAAGAAAAAAATATGGAGAGTGTGAGAGCTACCAAACATTTCTATACCGGAAGGGCAGCCACATCCACCACCGGGTCTCATTTGTTGGGATCAACTGTTGAAAAAGACGTTACTCGCCCAGTAACGCAATTGCACACCTCAGCCAGCCATTCAGCTTCTTCTCAACAAGAAGCTGTATCATTTTCTCACGGGGCTTTAGCACATAATCTATCCGGATCTCACTTGGAGATTTTAGGTATTGAAACAGAGCGACCTCCTCCCCTGTCCTCGACCTTCTTTTCTGCACATGTTGAGCGTCTAGTGCCTATTGCTAATATTTTTGATTCTTTGAATAGGACACTTTCTGGAACAACTGATGCGAGTCTTCGTGACCCATCCGGAACACTCATAGTAGATCCTCTCACAGGACTACAAGGACAGAGTGGAAATACTACCAGTGCTAACACTATGCCAACACTGAGCGTAGGTCACACAGTTGAAACAACTGTTGTGTCAACGGCGAACCTAAGTGGTGCCGGTGTTACTTTACCCGTCTTTGTGACAAGGGAATCTTTCGATGGCGCCCTAAAGGCTATTGAAGAAACTTTCATTCGGGAGTTACAAGGAGTTAAGACATTACTGAAAGGCAAAGGGCCGGTGATTGATGAGCCCGCTGTACGTTCACGACCAGAAATTTACTTGGCTCCGCCTCGTGTAATTCAGCCTCCTTCAGTTCAACAACCTCCAGTTGATCAAAGTATTAATGAGTTAAGAGATCTATTTTATGCTAAGCTGATGTCCATTAGCCCTGAAGATCAACCAAGTAAAACTCTATTATCACTACTACAGAACTTCCAATCTACACCACCTCCACCACCACCTCCACCTACACCTACATCTACAGTTACATCCACGCAGTTCCAAACCTTATCCACGGAGTTTACTTCTTTCAAGTCAACAGTTGTACAATCTCTGAATGATATGAAGCAGTCCATAGATAAGTTGAAAGCATTACTGAATCAGAGTTGTAAGACTCAAGCCCAGGGTTTGAAATGAAAGCATGATCAGGATCCCGATGATCATGATCATGAGGGGGAGATGAGTAAGAAAAGAAGGGTTGAGTCTGAAAGTTCACAAGGCCAAGAGAAGAATCCGACTGTTGCTGAAATTTCTGAAATGTTTAAATCTGGAGCTATGGGTGATGAAAGCGGAAAACAGATCGTATTATATGTTGATCCGAATGCAGAACCGATGGTTGAAAAACCTGAGGTAAATGAGGAGGAGATAAGGGAAGTGGTAGACAGGTTTGTGGAATTTGTTGAATTGATTGAAATCAGTTCTGGTGATGAAGGTGATGATCTGGCAAGAGAATATGATCAGTATTGGAAAGTAAATGAGGAAGCAGAACCGTTCTTATTGCTTACTTATGAACCTGAGGATCAAGGTGTTGGGTTCACACAAGATGAGGTAGACATACTAACTGAAATTTATGGGCCACAAACTCCTGAAGAAATAACATTAAGTCCTATACAATCACCTGAACGCATCCCAAGTACCTCAATACCTGTTCAATCTGATGTTACACCTTTATCTTTTAACCTAAACCAACCCAGTTCAACTCAAACCACTATACCATTATCTGAACCATTTCCAACTTCTGAAACCATTCCCATTCAATCTGAACCACAAACTTTTCAAGATCCATTCTTAAAAGAACCAAAGTCTGAAGAAACCGAACCTCCATCCACTACACCTTTAGTACCACCTATCATTCCTATTCATGACGAAGCTGGTCCTTCCAATCAAGCTGATCAACCTGGTCCATCATCCTCACGAAGCAGAAAGTTGTCTGAACTTGAACAGTGTCAAAGAACTTTGTATTTGAGAACACCATTCTTGGAAGATTCTGAAAGAAGACTGTTTGTGCACAGAATCAGAAGTTTGAATCCCTATGCCGTGTTGGGAATTACTGATCAGACAGCCGAATACAAGTTCGAGTATATGTACTTTCTGAGAGACAAGTGCCAAAAGAAAATAGATGTGAGGAGCAAGAAGCTAATTGTGACTATAAAGGAAGTAACTGCCAGATTATACTACAAAATGTGGTATCCAGAGTTTGTTGTTCAGAGGCAGGATTGTAGAGATTACAGATTCTCTGAAGCTGATTTTTGTCACTTAACGATGGAAGATTTTAAGTTCATGTATCATCATTTCAGAGATCTTCAGATCAGAAGGGAAAACGTGACTCTTGCATTGAATGCCATCAAAAGGTTTTTGAGAAGACACATCTTGTTCACACAGTGTCATGATTTACAAATGGCCGTTGAAAGTGATCAACCAAGAGTTAATTTGTTAAGACCTAATCAAGATTTGCCTGGGTTAATGAAGATGGCACTATTTGCTATAATTGGAGAACCAGAGTTTGGAGTTGTGTTCAGAAGTGGTGCAAATAAGATATTCATTCGGTTTAATGAGTTGGAAAAGTATTCTGACGGTACGCTCAAGATTGTAAGACTTCAGTTGATAGAAAAGCTCAAAAGACATGATGCTGAACGAAAAGTTACTTGGATGTCTTCAAGACCTAGAAGAGTTTTATCAAGAGCCATTGAAGAGATAGATGAAAGATTGAATTTCAGAATGGCTATGCGAAGAATTGAAACGCATCTTGGGTTTCGAAGAAGAAGAAGACCCTTTCTGCCTTGATAGCTAAGGGGGAGATTGTTAGAGCATTTTTATAGCTATCAAGACAGTATCAGTATCTTGTACTGTTCTTCTTGGTAGAGGCATGGACATGTCATGGCCCTACTATATAAAGAAGACTCCTTTGTTATTTTCTTAACACTTGTAGCATTGTGTCATTTGTACTCATTGATAAATATATGGATGACTTTTGCTCTCTAGATTCTCTCTCTATATTTGATTGCTAGATTGTGGGTTTATCAGTGTGTGTGTTTTTCGTTTGGCAGGGAGAAGAAAGAGAGAAAGAATAGAGAAAGAATAAGGGGAAAGAAGAGAAGGAAGAATCAAGTTTATTGTCAGTTGCAAGATAGCAAACATATCTTAATCAGATCTCTTCTAGGTGTTGTTTGATTTGGAGTTTGATTGTGCAGAGAAGTGGATATAAGAACCCTAAGGTGAGTTCATTCACTTTTTGCTTAAATTCATGTTTTCTGTCAAAGTAAATGTTAAGACACTTGTATAAACTATTTTGGGACTGTATGGTTATGTTTAAAATAAGCTGAATGGAACAGACATAGTTTTGGATTGAATTTCTAAGCTGCAGGTCGAAGTTTCCGGGTAAAAAGATCGTATCCGGAAACCTCTGTATGAAGGTTTCCGAACATGGCAAAGTTATCCGATAAGTCTTGATTTTTGTAGTTTCCGGGTGAAATTAGATACCGGATGGTATCCGGATTACCTTGGTTTACGGATGTCATCCGGATTGAATATGCTTCTGGTAAGTATCCGGACAGTGTTAGTATCCGGTAAATATTTGTGTCCGGAAAGATTTATACATCCGGTAAGCTGTGTGTATCCGGAAAGTTATGTTGTCTGGATAGTTTCATGGTGTCCGGAAACTTTGGTTGTCCGGTCACCTTTGAGGTTCCTGATACTTTTGAGTATCCGGTAACTTGGTGTTTTGTCGACTCTTGGATAAAGTATGATTGAGGAATGGAAATACAATCCTAGTAGCTTGAACATACATACTGTTGGATGATAGTGTGTTAGGCTTAAAGGTTGCTTTAGTATTGATACTAAGAAAGTGTGTAGTACATGTTATATATATGTGATTTGCGCATACTGAATGCTATGAGGAATCTATAATAAATAATAACATGTGCGAATATGGTTAAGGGTAATGAATTCATATACACTAGATTTGTTGGATAGTGTAGAATAGGCAAACTATAAATGTTATTCCTGTGTTTATTGAAAGGGAGGAATAGACCAAATGTTATTCCTGTGTGCCCTTAAGACATAGACAAATGTTATTCCTCTGTTTATTGAAAGGGAGGAATAGACCAAATGTTATTCCCATGTGCCCTTAAGAGATAGACAAATGTTATTCTTGTGTTTATTGAAAGGGAGGAATAGACCAAATGTTATTCCCGTGTGCCCTTAAGACATAGACAAATGTTATTCCTGTGTTTATTGAAAGGAAGGAATAGACCAAATGTTATTCCCGTGTGCCCTTAAGACATAGACAAATGTTATTCCTGTGTTTATTAAAAGGGAGGAATAGACAAATGTTATTCCCGTGTGCCCTTGAGATGATGGAATAAACACTAGTGTTTGGTAATCACATGGAATAGGCGTGTGGTATTAATCGTTATTCCAGTGTTTGAAGGAAATCGTGGAATAGGTGTGTGGTACTAATCGTTATTCCCTATTTCTAAGGAAGAAAAAGGGATTGACATGAGTGATTGTAATCTCTACTTCCTTTCCAATAAATGGGCATGTGTTATTGCGATTTATTGGATAAGAGCATTAGTCTAGAATCCGTGAAGATTCGTAGTGTGGGCTCTGGGACATGATATAATGAATGACTTAGGGTCAGTTATAGTCATGGAATCGGGTTTAACCCCGTCATCTAAAGAAGGTTTTGCGTGTGGTAAGAAAAAGGGTAAACCAGGTTTGTTATGCCTTGTTTACATTGTTTTTTTTATAAATATTATTTTGAAACCGAATGTTCTCACTAGGAATTAGCCTAATCGTTTCAAATGATGTTTTCTTACCAGGTACTAGCTCGAGAAAGTAAAGGGATATGGGACGAGAGCTTTTGGATTAGCGGAGAAGTCAATGAATATTGAGGTTTTGTTAGATTGCTTAGATAACCTAGTTAATCTGATTATAGTGACATGATTAGATTAATAAGTTATTTGAAGAATTCTATGTTTGTAAATATGAACCTCATAGTTAATTCTCCACTTACGTATAAAGTTTAAAAAGATTGTGTTTAAAATCTTGTGATAAATTTAAGGTTTAAATTAGCCCTGATTTTAGGGTGTTACAAAAAGTTAGTGCATAATAGGGCTAAAAAAGAATTTAGCATTATATTATGCCCCAAACATGTATTGGACAATAAAATTTGTAAAAAGTTTATTCTTCTTTCATTTGATAGTATTGCTTATTATTTCTCTAAGTCTTTTTTATCTAATATTAATATCTGAATACTATTTTTGTCTAGAAACCTTGATATATACTCAATTATTCATCTTATACATAATATTTTGAGTATTCCATCTGCATGAATTTTATTTTTGTGTTATAACCTTTTTATTAACTAAGAAAACTCACATTCTAAAAACTGATTTATGTTGATTTACTTAGGGCTTGTTTGTTTTTGGGTTTTCAGCACTTAATTAGCTCTTTTGTCTGAATCGGTCAGACATTATGCATTTCAGATTTTTTGTTTTTTGTTAAGTTTCAGACCCTCATATATCTAAATTTCATCTAAACAAAAAAGGGGTGCCCTAGCATCTGAATCGCTTAGACGTGTGCCTCCTATAACTTCTGACACTTTTTTCCCTTCCTCTTAACGATACCAGACTCCATCGCCGGACTCCTCTCATAGATTCCAGTTTCCATCGTCGTCGATCTCCATAGTGTTCTTCCTTTTTCTTTAATTTATCGTTTACCCTGTTCTTTCTCTGAAAACTAGTTGTCGTCCATGGAGATGAAGGGAGTCGACCCTAAGTTTGGTTTTCGAACTGGTTTTTCCACTTGTTTTTTAACTGGTTTTCTTCTGCTTTTCGAACTGCAACTTTTTACCGCTGCTAGTTCGATCTATTTGTTTCGAACTGGGTTTTTTTTCTGGTTTTCGAACTGCAGCTTCTTGCTATTGTTGTTGTTCAATCTATTTTGCAAGATGAAGCCTCGAATTTTGGGCACAACAGCAACTTCTTGTTGCTGTTGGAACTGATTTTCCCACTTGTTGTATAAAAAACCAAACATCATCTAGGAATGGAATTTATCATACAACAGCTTCTTGCTTATGTTTGTGCTGCCAAATGTGAGCCAAGAGAAAGAATGGAAGAAAGTAATGTGTCTCTCCTTTTTGTTTAATATGCTATTTTATTAAACTGTTTTGCAATATGTATTAGCGAGAAATCTTATTTACGTTGTTGGAACTGATTTGCCCTGTTTTATCAATATGTTATTTTCAGATTAAACTTTTTACAATAAGTTGTTGGAACTTATTTGCCTTGTTATTTGCTTAAGAATAACATTCTGAGGGATAAAATAGATAATTATACATATTCAGACGTTTGTCGGCAGACAAAAATAAACAGTCTAATTGATTCAGATTTCAGACTTCCACACCACCTCTTAAAAATCAGAAGTGAAATCAGACTTCAGACCTCAGCATCTCTTAAAAAACAAACACCACCTTAAAGTGTTACCCTGAATGGTCAACATAGTGACCTCAGATGATTTCAATCTATATATTAAAGGTAATTATAATTCTCAACCATCGAATTTGTACATAATACAAATAGACATTCAAAAGTTCAAACACTTTGAAATAATTTGTATTTGATGTCAACAAAAATAGGTCTAATTCGATGTATAAACTAGTATTTCTGAATTCAATATTATTTGATGATATAAACGATATACTTGAAAAAATCGTAGTTATCGAGGACCCATCTTTCCATTTCGCCCAGAACCTATAAAATATCAGGAACCGGCCTGAAGATTATATATTAAATATATTTTATTTTAAAAATGATATTTTAAATAGCATTTTTCTAGTAACACGTTTATATTTATATGAAACATATAATCAATATCAATATATATATTAAAGGGAAAACCACCAAGAATGACTTTGCACCATAGGATTTGAGTAATCCTCAAATATTAAAATGTGGTTGAGTTTCATCATCCCACATTGGTGAAAAGATGAAAGTTTTGAAGTCAGAAGTGGCTATAAGAAAGGAAAGATGGATGCTTTTGTGTCAATTCATGTGGTTGGCTCATTTAGCTTATCCTACCTTTGCATCATCCCACATTGGTGAGTGGATGCAAGTTCTAAAGTATGAAGTGTGTATAAGAAAGAAGGTATAAGAAAGGAAGGGTGGACGCATTTATGTCAATTCATGTGGTTGGCTCATTTAGCTTACCCTACCTTTGCATCATCCCATATTGGTGAGCAAATGCAAGTTCTAAAGTATGAAGTGTGTATAAGAAAGAAGGGGTGAATCATCCATCAATATATACATTAAAGGAGAAACCACCATGTATGAGGTGGCATCCTAAGGAATGAGTATTCTTCATTTCTTGAGTTGTGGTTGAATTGCGTATATCCCACATTGATGGAGAGATGAAACGTTGACAATGAATTGTTGGTATATGTAGAGAGATTGAGATGCCTTTGTGGCAACTCATTGGGTTACCTCCTCTTGACCAAACCTCTATATTCACGTGGTTGGTTATTCTGATGACCCGATTTGGTTCATTTTTGCTTATCCGGGTTGGCTTATTTTGGCCGAACCGATTTGACTTATTTTTATCATGCAAATTAAAGTTTCATTATAAGATTAAAGTAATTTAAACTCTTGAATTATGATGTGATTTTGGTTATCCCACATTAATAAAAATCTTTTGTTTGAAGATTCCTTTGAAAAAGTAAAGGTTAGTTGTAACAACCCAACTCAAAGAAAACACTTGAACAATAAGAAATAAACAACTCGCCGAAAAGGCTCCGGAATACAACATAAACATACGAGTACAAAACAAGGTTTGCGGACAACCCAATACACAGCTGAGATTTCTAGAATACTAGGCCTAGCAAACTATACTACGTTGCCTTCCTTCTAGTCCCCAGCTTCATGCTCACGCCTTCTCTTTGCCCTTTCCAGTAGCTCCTACTAAGCGCTTTCCTGAAAATAGTTTAGTTTTTGAAAAACGAGGGTTAGACCATGAAGTCTAGTGAGCTCCCTCTAGTGGCATAGTTTCATCAACATATATATAAAACATTCATAACCATTATAACAACAACTTTAAACATTAAGCTCTCACATAAACTGCACACGTAAATGGCACAACTGAAGTCCCACAACGGCGACAACGTGTCAGTCTCACACTGCCTTACTGGGTCACACCTCCCATGGCATAAACGGGACACACCCCCCGGTATGAGTACTGGCGGGCCACACCCCCCCGACTTAGCCGCTTTACATCTATCAACAATGTATGCATACATCTCAAGTAAACTTCCATACACGCTGATAGGGTTAATTTATTAACCCTATTTTAGCCATTTTCCTTGTTTTATTTGCCCAAAGTCTGTATTTGAGTCATTTTTATTAGTTTTTTAGCATTTTCTGTGTTTTAGGTGTTAATCATGAATTAATGGTATTTTGTGTGTTTTTGAACTCATTTGGGCCTTATTTGATTTATTTTAGATTTGGGCTGGATGATACTGCGTCGGTGCTATAGGAGTTGATGCTGCAAGAGTGCTGCAGGAGTGCCAAAGGAGCGCACAGTTGGGCCTTTTTGTAAATCTTTTGGCCGAACAGCTTTTGAAGACTATGGGCTGGAGTTGACTTTTGTAGGGGACAAGAAGTACACGTCACAGCAGTCTCTATCAACAACTTTTAATTGCTTTGTCCCCAATCAACTCCCCTATATATAGATTGCTTTGTTAGTCTTGGAAAAACACCATTTGCTACTTCTAATTAGTTTTTTTGCTACTTGCTTCCTAATTATTGCTTTCTAGTTGCTACTTCTTGTTAATCTTTTGGTTACGAATTCAGCTTGTATGTTAAGCTCTCGGTACCTAGTTTAATCTATTCATTTTCGAAGTAATCTTTTGTGTTATTATTTACGGTTCTTGCGATTTTCTCTCCAAAGTTCTCGATATTTTCCAAGGTTGTTACATCTAGTTTGCTTTCTCGAATCACTTTATTTTCCAAGTTACTTACTTTATTTCTCAAAGCTCGTAATCTTAGTTTGGATATCCTCCTTTCTAAAATTCGAAGCCTTTGATCTTTAAAGTTAAGTGTTTCCAAGTTCCAACGTTTTTTAGGCTACAAGTAGTTTTGTGACGTAACTTGTGCGACAAGTTTTTATAACTTGGCACCCAAGTTACCACGATTAGTTTGTGAGTTCTGATTCTAGTTTCCTTGCATTTAACTTCTTGTCATTTAAATTTCAGTATTTACTTTCCGTCTTTATTTTCTTGTTATTAAAATTCCTGTACTTTAATTTTTGTCTTTCCATTTCTGTAATTAAATTTCTTGCAATTTCTTTTCAGTACTTTCCATTTATGTCATTTACATTTCTTACACCTTTCGAAAGAAGAAATCAAGCCATGATGGGCTAAAAGCCTAAGCTTGGGGTGTAAGGCAAAGTTTAGATGTAAAACCTGTGTAAAAGTAAAGAGGTGTATTGAATATAACATTGTATCTAACTATTTATTTCAGGTGTAACGACCCGGTTACCCATATCATACAACAATTAACATAACATACATTCATATCATTGAATTACAACAAAAGTTACATAATAAACCAAGTACGGTCCTTTTTGTTTCGTAACTACAAAATACATAACATCTTCCTAATCATCATCGGTCCACGGAAGCAGTCTACACCTTATTCTTTCCTTTGCCGCTATCAATGCCTCGACCTGGAAAACATATTTTTGAAAACAAAATGAGGGTTAGACCAAACGGGTCTAGTGAGTTAATCCTGGTCTTTTCCAAAATCAATATAAAACTCTTTTCACATAATACTTTGTATCAAAATAGTTTACGTAAAACCTTTCGTATAAGCACGCATATACCACACGTATATAAATACCACATTAGGATTCGAGCACTGCGTATCTCCTCATCTCATCTTCTTTCCCCTGGCCACGGTAGCAAGCCAACTAATTATCGTCACTGTACAATACAGTCGACTCCACTGTGATTACATACAGCCCCGCTGCAATTACCTACAGCTCCACTTCAATTTCATGCAGCCCCGCTGTATTTCCATACAGCCCCGCCGAATAATAATTCGGCTCACCTATACTCGTTTCGTGCCATATAAATACAATATATATCATATTGTCATTTATAAACCTTTCATCATTTTTCCAACCAAATATATATATATATATATCCTTTTAACATAAACATATAATCACCTTGACACTTATCCGTTTCATATATATAAACACATATATATATTTCACACATACTCACATACATATATAAACACATATATGTATTCCAGTTGAAAACGTTTTAATGTAAAACTCACCTCAATCGCTTATCCAAAAACACTTGCAAGCTTCTTTCAAAAAAGATCCTATCCTTCACCTTGACTCCACAGAATCTGAAACCAATTAAGATACATATATCGCTTTACTAGCCAAACACATAAAGCCTACTAAGTTCCGGTCCTCCAATGTTTCACTTATACTCTTTCCCTTCTAACTTGACAACAAAACATAACCACGTACCGGGACTATCCAGAGTACCGGGAGACTACACTACCGGGACTTCCCAAAGTACCGGGAGACAACACTACCGGGATTTCCCAGAGTACCGGGAGTTCCTATACCGGGAGTTCCCACTACCGGAAGTCTACACTACCGGAAGTCTCATATACCGGGAGTCAACTCTACCGTGAATTCACACTACCGGGACTCCACCGGTAGTTGACATCACCGGGAGTTGATACTACCGGGAGTCTCAAGAACACAGTCGGTTTCCCAAAATACCCAAATTCAAATTAAACCCATATAACTTCAATTTAAACATTCTAATCCATTAGAAGTCTAATACTACTGATTATAACCACAAAATGTAAAGGAACTTACCTCCAAAATGCTTCTAACCCAAACGATTGATGCGATAGCCGTACGTTTCCCCTTTCGCCTTCAGGACTCCCGCACACACACACTCTTTCTATTTCTGGATAATGATAATCTGATACCTAGAATTGATAATATCTTAACCTAATTTACCAATGGAACCCTCAATTATTAACTAAAGGCTAACATACCCTTTTAACCCAAGATTTTATCCAAACTTGTTCTAACTTTCTTCATAGAGTTAAATAAGTCTGACGGATAGGTAAATTATCTAACGGACTTACCCGGGGTATTACATCAGGTGATTGATCTTACATTGAAGATTACATTTAATTAATTGACAACTAATTTTATGTATGAAAATGCATTAACATTCAGTGTTAAAGTTAAGGTTAATTATCTGAAATAATAAGAGAAGACTAATAAATAGTTTTAATACCTGACAAGTATTATACTCTTACGGTGTAGGATGGTAACACTGTGTTGTGCTAGGATTCATGAGGTCTAACATAATTGATATCGTATCGATAGCACGTTGACCAGTGTGTACTCTTGGGAGGCCGTTTGAATCGACAGTTAGTACTGTGGCAGTCCTAGGACTGGCTGGATGTTATAATATCTCTTTACTGGATCACTTGTTTTCATCTTTATGGAGCTTTGCACCCTGTGCTTCTTCTCTAGAATTTAGTTTTAGTTGATAACTCAAACCAACCAACCAAACAATCTGTTTTCGAATTCGCCATCTGAAATCGGTTTTTAAAGACTGGACTTTTGAAAAGCCTTCACAAGTTTTCCCTGTGGATCGATATCTGGTACTTTTACCATTATTACTTGTTACGAAACGATAGTAGTTCAAGGTGTATACTTGCACTGAGTTCTATTTTAAGTGAATCTCTAAGTTTGCATAAATCTGTCCAACAAGTTTTTGGCGCCGTTGCCGGGGATTACACGCTAAAATATTTTCATTCCAAAGTAAAGTGTGTAAAAGCTGATTTTTCTACCATCTTTGTTGCTTGTCATACGTCTCCATGTGTGTACAAGTAATATATCTTTAAGTATATCATATGTGGATATGGATTCAATGGGACATTCGTTTGGGCCATATGAAACTGTTTTTTGTGACTACTGTGGTGGAAGTCATATCTCATACAGTTGCCCTTCGAACCTCGAATCCCATTATTTCATGGGAGATAATAACTGAGATACCTCTCACTTCAATGGTTATACTCAATCATGGGAGGATCATCTTAATGTGTTTTTAAATGGTCAAGATCATGGCACTTTCACATCACCAATACCTCCCTATCAAGATTGGAGCAACACTTATTCACACACTTTTGACCAATCTTGGGAGGAACAAGTTGATTTTTCCAGGAATTTTGAAGGGGATGATTTTAACAACTCACCTTTACCCCCTACGCCCCCGTTAGAACAAGCTGAAATTTTCAAATCTCTTGAAACGTTGATGAATGGTTTCTTACAGAACATACAAGGATTTGTTATTAACATAACAACTTGTGTTGGAGAAATCATTAGTTAGCATAAAAGACAACGCCAAATCTATATACCAAGTGATATTGAAAAATCTGAGTGTATTGGTAAGGATGAAGGTGAGGCTAATACTTTGGAAATTCAAGAGATAGAGAGTTCCAAGGAATCACCTGAGCATTTGAGCAACCCCTCTTCACTTCAAAATAGTGAAAATGTACAACAAAGTGCCAAGATTGTCATTAACCCATACTTTAAACTTGTGCAGAAAGAACATATTGTTGCAAGTACCATAATATCCCTACAACAAATTTCTGTAGAAAATCTTCAAGTTGTTTTAAATAGGGGACGTGATGATCAATCCGACTTGGGAAACTTCATAAAATCATATTATGTTGTTGGTGAGGTGATGAATCGTTCGCCTATTTGTGCAATCGATGTTTTGTGTCGTGATCAAGTAGTAAAACGAGTGGTGAGAAAAATATATAAACATAAGTGGAAAGAGAAACATCAAGCTAGGAGACAGCAAAATGCAAGACTCTTGAAGAACCTCCCACCATTTCCAATCCAAAGAGGAGGGCAAACTGATTCTTCACCTACTCATCATGAGTAGGACAGGTTCTACCATCTTTTAAATTTTTCTGTTTTTAGTCATAATGTATATATTTAGAGGTTTCAGCTTTTGAGTCTTAAAATGTTCTTGTGAGTCTTGTGTGTTCGTATTCCATGATCAGTACCTAAAAGTCTGATTGGTTTGGATAATTTGCTGAATTGAGTCCAGAAACTGTCTTTTGACAGTTTGTGTCTGAATCATTAAGTTATGATAGTAGTGTTTGAGTCTTGTTTCTTCCCATTCTCATCTTTGCTTTTCTGTTTCAATTTATTGGGTACTGATTTTATGAATTTGTTTCCCTTATAACATGTATGCACGTATCACAGTTTCATCACAAGTGTTTTTTTGCATGTTTAGCTTGATCTTATAGCCACAGTAACCTGATGTTTTGTTTCTAAAAGAGTAAATTGCCATCATAGCCCACCCAACAGTTTACCAAACTGTTAAGGTGAGTCATCATGGGCATTTACCCCACTAAAGCTATCATTGAATACCCAAACAGCCCTTTGCCTTCAATTATCCTCCTTGACAATGAGGACATTGTCCATTTCAAGTTTAAGGTGGGGTAAGATTTGCCTCATACACCATAAGGCAAACCTTACAGTTATCTTTCATGAGCAAAGTGCTCTTTTGTGCATAAAAGTGTGTCATAGACACCAAAATTTTAAAAAGAGACCAATGAGTCCACTTGATACCTCAATATGAGATGAATGGCAGGAAAATTGTGCCATTGAGTGAACAATGTGAGGGTGTGGAAAAAGGCAAGGCATTGAAAATCAAAGGAAAAGCCAAATGCATACCCAATTCAAATTATAGTGTGCCTTGATGACTCTTTTTAACATAAGGAAAGCCCAGGTTGGTTATGATGGAGTAATTGTGTGCTTACAGGAATAAGACTTGGTTTATGAAGGGCTATTGGCTTCATGAAATTCATGTTTTAAGCCTTTTGTGCTTAAACTGTTTGTGTATGCATTGTGTTTACGGTTGAAAAAAGTCCAAGTTTATTTAGGTCTTTTTGGAAATTTGAGTCTTTATTTCTGCTTATTTTTGTTGTTTGGGGACAAACAACGATTTAAGTTTGAGGTTGTGATAGGGTTAATTTAGATTTTAGCCATTTTTAGTAGTCATTTTCCTTGTTTTATTTGCCCAAAGTCCGTATTTGAGTCATTTTTATTAGCTTTTTAGCATTTTCTGTGTTTTAGGTGTTAATCATGAATTAATGGTATTTTGTGTGTTTTTGAACTCATTTGGGCCTTATTTGATTTACTTTAGATTTGGGATGGATGATACTGCGGTGGTCCTATAGGAGTTGATGCTGCAAGAGTGCTGCAGGAGTGCCAAAGGAGTGCACAGCTGGGCCTTTTTGTAAATCTTTTGGCCGAACAGCTTTTGAAGACTATGGGCTGGAGTTGACTTTTGTAGGGGACAAAAAGTACATGTCACAGCAGTCTCTATCAACAGCTTTTAATTGCTTAGTCCCCAATCAACTCCCCTATATATAGATTGCTTTGTTAGCCTTGGAAAAACACCACTTGCTACATCTAATTAGTTTTTTGCTACTTTCTTCCTAATTATTGCTTTCTAGTTGCTACTTCTTGTTAATCTTTTGGTTACGAATTCAGCTTGTATGTTAAGCTCTCGGTTCCTAGTTTAATCTAATCATTTTCGAAGTAATCTTTTGTGTTATTATTTACGGTTCTTGCGATTTTCGCTCCAAAGTTCTCGATATTTTCCAAGGTTGTTACATCTAGTTTGCTTTCTCGAATCACTTTATTTTCCAAGTTACTTACTTTATTTTGTTGGTCCCGAAAGGGTTATACAAGTTTGTAGAAGGGGGGGGGGGAGTTGAATACAAACACACAGATTTTACTTTTCTAAATTGTTTATTGATATTTATCAAACAATTTACAACTTGTTGCGGAACAAGATTAAGGATTAAACCTAATCTAAACAAGTTATGAGAAACACTAAGTTTCTTGCACTAGAATTAAGACAAAATGGAGATAAGAATATTAAAGAGAAATATTCTAACACTAAGAGATAGAAAGAAGAAGATGGTCGAGCACTTCATTTCTGAAGTAGTATTCTTCTTATATACTGCATGCATTTAATGCACAGCAGTACAACTTTACATGTGGCAGCAGCTGATTGGTTGCATGGTTTGACCTTTGTAGACAACCTAGTAGCCGCATGATGAACAGTGTAGAATCAGAGTTTGTTGTACGATTCTGGACAAAAGAGATGTCTGTTCTGACAGTTCGTACGGAGACGTGCAAGGAGGTAAGAAAAAAGTAACTCATAGAGGAATACTTCATGATCAATGTTCGTTGAACAGTACTTTATCAGCGAATGACAAAGCTCAGTGATCGCTGAAGTCTTCTACTTGAAACTTCACGTTGAGTGGACAAATCTTGGCTTCGCTGATATCCGCATCAGTTCATTAGTAGACTTGTCGCTGGTTCTTTGGCTTGATCTTCGACTTTAGCGTAGAACATGGTTGACGTGAAACTTGTCTTCAGGGATCATAAGTAAACAACTAAGATTATCAGCGATCATCAACAAGACTGAACAGGCTCAGAGTTGTATTGATGAACAGTATCGCTGATCATAATTTAATGAACATGAGTTTCTTATCAGCGGTACTGTGGAGACATAGTACTTATCAGCGATAGTGAAACTCTAATACATATTGTCTACTTACAATTTTCACTAAGTGTTTCTTAAAGAGTCATTATCAAATCACTGAGGGTTTGGATCAACAATCTTCCCCTATTTGATATTGACATAGCAACAAAAAGGAAATTGCTAACTATGAAAACATAAGGATAAAAAGAACTCATAAAATATTTGTCCCTTTTACTGTTTTCTGGGATCTTTTGAGTACTGATGGAGTAAAGTACATTTGCTGAAAATTTTCTTTTAACTTCGTATAAGTTACAATGGGAAGTGGAAAAATTACAAGTACAACAAATAAATTTACAAGTACAAAAGATACAAGCTGATAAAGATAGAAGAATTACAAGGAATCCTATCAGCTATTCAGGTTCTTCCTTAACGAGAAGTTCATCAAGGGTTCTTGTTGTAGGTATCATCCAGTCAGGGACTTTTTCACCAAGATCCCTTCTATTCTTTGCTTCAGTAAAGATCAGGGGCTTCATGAAATGTCCGAGAAGATCTTTTCTGAACTCGCACCAGTAGATAAGATCTCTGAGCTGTTCGATAAGAGTGATGGGTAGCTCAGAGATGCGTTGAAAGCGTTCGCATCCATCATAGTCGTGAAAGAATATACCATAAGGTTCTCTTAGGACTTTTCCACGGATGAAGCGTTCACCAGGGGGTAGGGAGGTGTCGAGTGCTGAGAGGTCAGGTTCAGGACCAAGTACTTCAGCTCGAGAGAAGCCAATACCAGTTTCATTTCGGATAGGAGGACCTGAGTCTGAAGGTATTATCTTCTTTGCAGAGGCCCTTCTTGTAACACCCGTAATTTCGGATAAGTACAACTTCGATTTAGTGAGGAATCGATCTTTTAAGAAAATTATGGAAAATAGGATTTGGAGTTAAATCCTATATTTGATAGTCTTGTTGGATGGAGAATTCAAATACGAGTCCAACGGTCCTTTTCGGAGCAAAAACGGATCTAAAACGAAGAAGTTATGGCCAAAACAACTTTCGGTACAATCTCGGCTAAAGTGACCAGCGAAAGTGACACTTGTATCACTCTCGCCGTGTCACTCTCGCTGGTTTTGTACCGAGGGTTTTTGAGGTTCAGCGAGTATGACACTCGCGAGAGTGACATGGTCACTCTCGCCGTGTCACTTTCGCCGTCGGACTCCAGAAGATTTTAAAACCCTTTTTCTTCTTTCTTCTTCTTCATTTTTCACTCTCACTCTCAAACCCTCTCGGCTCTCTCTCTAAAAATCGCCCCTCTCACCAAATCGTTTTATCTCCCCAAGTTAACCACAAATCCTCCCATCTCCTCTTCATCCTCTCCACTTGAACCAACCCACTCCACCATTGATGTTCATTTTTGGAGCTTAGAGCAATTGGAAGTTTTGGAGCTCTCTTTTGGAGGATTCAAGTGATTAAGGTAATTTCTAGTTAGATTATCGTTATATTTCACTTTATTTCTTTATTGTAGCGTTATGGGTCGATTTTGGTGGTGATTTGTTAGCTCCAATATTCTGAAATATTAGAAGTATTGAAAAATGGCCAAGTACAGAAGAACTTCCACAGAAGCTCTGCTGAGTGCAACAGAAGCTCTGCCGGGCATCTCAGAAGAATCAAAGGAAGTTTGATCAAGAGTGATCAAAGACCGAGGAAACTACAGAAGGACGCTTTCAGAAGACCAAGACCGCAGATCCTCTGTTACCATTAACAGAGCCTCTGCGGACAACATCAGAAGACAAGGAACCAAGAAGACTTCTCACAGAGGACCGAGCCACAAAATCTCTGCCACCCTTGACAGAAGCTCTGCAGAAGTAAACAACCAAAGACTCGGAATCCGGTGAAGACTACTCTACAGAGGAACCAGACCGCAGAACCTCTGTAACACATTACAGAGCCTCTGTGGTCCTCAAAAGACTAGGAAGATATTTATAATATCTTGCTACTGTTCCAAGACCTGTTCATCAACTTGCATGGAAAAGTATTGTCAAAACACGTGTCAAGCTCTGAGTGGACTCAATAGGGCAAGGTACAAAATAGACGTCTGCGCCATTTAATGCATTTATCAAAAGTACATCTGCTCCATTAAATGCGCATGGCTCAAACAACTGTTCACACCATCCAGTTTACTATTCATGCCGTAAAAGGAACAGTGACCTACTTCATAGTCTTCTAAGAGTAGTATAAAAGGAAGACTCATGTTGAGTTCTTCCTAAGAAAGAATATAGAACAACACACAAAAACAGAAAAACAAGAACACTTCAATCGAACATCAAGAACACATAGCTTATGCACATTTAAAGTCATATCTGTTTAAAGCTTTGTATACTCACCGTTCTTAAATCTGTTCTTGATATATATATATATTCAGTAAACTTTGAGATATTATTTCCTGTTCACTGTTTATTTATATTGTGTTCTAAATCTATCAAACATATCTGTTAGTTCTTCAAATACGCTTCCGCGTCAAACATAAACTCGAACTAATAGATCTGATAATCTTGTTTAAAGCAAAACGGGAACCAACAATTGGTATCAGAGCAAAGCTTGGTTTTCAATATCAAGTGATCCTCGTTTAGACAAGATTCTTGATAGAAACTGTCTGTTCTTAACCTATTCTTCATTCCTTCAAACAGATTCTGTTTTACTGCCATTTTCGATTTATTCGATCTGGTAACATCCTAGAAACTGTTTCTTTCGTTAAAAACTTCATTCAATATGTCAAGACTAAAATTTAGTGCTGATGCTGATTTTCATTATTATTTCAAACTCAACACAAATTTTAAGAAAATAATTTCTTCTCTTGAGAAAGAATTAGAGGAAAGAAACAAGATCATTCTTATTAACTCAGACAACATTGCCAAGCTTGAAGAATCAGGTAAACTCCTAAACTGTGAAAATCTTGAACTAAAAAGGAAACTATCTGAGTCAGAAGAGCTTGGTAAAAAGGAGAAAGAGAGGTTTGAGGAGGTTAAGACTGTTTTTAAAGAAGAGAAGAAAAGCCTTGAGCTTAAGTGTCTAAACTTTTCTAAACTGATTTCCAACTTTGAAAAACTTATAATCAGTGAAAATGAAAAGTTTGGAAAAGAGAAAACTCTTCTTGAGACAAAGAATATGGAACTTTCTTTCAAAATCTCAAAATTACAGAAATCTCTTGAAAAAGAGAGGAAAGAGCAGAATTTTGAAAGAAAAGAGTCTGAAAAGGTGAAGAGAGAAGGATTTCAAACAAAGTATTTGAAAGACAAGTTTGAGAAGGAAAGAAAGGTCTTTAAAGCTGAAATGTCAAATTTAACAAAGAGACTATCCGATTTGTCAAACAAGATTATGTTGGAGAAGAGGTATAAATCAGATCTTCTAAGAAAATTTGATTTAAACCTTAAAGAAAAAGATATTTTAGCTAAAAGGCTTAAAGACCTTGTCTTAGCAAACTCTTGTTCTAAAAATTCAAATAATCCTGTTTACAAAAAGATGAAAATGGTTTGGAAAGTCAAAAACTCTATTCCTGACAAAAATGCTCCAAAACCATTTGTTTCTACAAAGCCTTCATCTTTTCATTCATATAAATGCTTTGATCTTCTGCTTCAATTAAGAAACCTTTTCTCTAAATCTTTCTGTGTACAAAATGGGTCATTTCAAAAGAAAAATCCAAAGACCCAAAATGAGAAAGGTCATAGAAAGAAAGTTGGCAAACCAACAGAGATTGGCAAACCAGAGGACCTAAAGACAGCTCCAAATCCTAACAAAAAAGGACCCATTTGGATATGGGTACCAAAAGTTATTTGATCTGTCTTGCAGGAAAAAAAGACTTCTGATCATTACAGATCAGGACTCGCTCTTCAGAGGAGAAAAGGACTCCTAAACACATCAGTTTAGGACTCGCACTTTAGTGAAATAGACTCTTAAACAAATCAGTTTAAGACTCGAGCTTCATCAGAAAAAGGACTTCTGACCATTACAGATCATGACTCACTCTTCAGCAAACAATGGACTCCTTAATACTTCTATTAAGGACTCAGGCTTCAAAATACACTATGACTCTTAAACACTTTGTTTAAGACTCATCCTTCAAAGATTCTATACTTCACAGAGCCTCTGTGGAATTGCTCAGAACCTATGACAATCTCCACAGAACCTCTGATGAGGTTGACCTATGTACTGTGCATTATTTATCTCTATTGATTCAAGCATAGGTCAAGGGGGAGCAGAAGGAGACCTCAAATTAATCTACAGAGGTTGATCATTCAAAGGGGAGCCAAAGGAGGATTATGATCAACAAAGAGTCTCTGTCGTCCAAACTAGACACTCTAAAAGGTATGTGTCGCACAAAATCTTTTTCTAAAACAGTTTTCCAGGACAAAAATTTCTAAATATGTCCTAAAAACAATGTTTAAAAACATAAAAACTTTGGATGATCAAGAAGTTTTATGAATTATTAGTTATTAGAAATTTCCTGTCACAGAGCCTCTGCTGGCTCTGGCAGAGGTCCAAAAACCTCTGTAGGATAATTTCTCTCTACTAAAGATTTATCGATCCTCTCCAATGTTTTTCAAACAATTTTGGTAAAAGTACAAGCTTCAAGAGATAAAAAGGCAGGTTTCAAACCACAGAGATCAATCCTACAGAGGTTGTTAGATCAAGGAGGAGCGGAAAAGGAGACCTTGCTGAATCTACAGAGATTCATAAGTCAAGGGGGAGCAAAGAATGCGACAGAAGAGATCACATTCGCCGATCAAAAGG
The DNA here is from genome assembly GCA_033807775.1 of Saussurea involucrata. Taxonomy (NCBI): domain Eukaryota; kingdom Viridiplantae; phylum Streptophyta; class Magnoliopsida; order Asterales; family Asteraceae; genus Saussurea; species Saussurea involucrata. The sequence continues at coordinate 87,166,625 of CM066325.1, read as the reverse complement.
AAATAGGTTGGTATCTTGCCACAGAAGTCATAAGCCACAGAGTTCTTTCAAACAAAGAACCTCTGTAAATCACTCAAATCATTCAAATGACTTCTGCTGCACAAAATCTTTGAGATTTACAATTTTCTAGGACACCAACTTTCAAATAAGTCCTAAATACATTGTTAAAACTGATCAAAAACTTGGATGATTAAAAATGTTTATAAATTATTAGTTATTAGAAATTTCCTATCACAGAGCCTCTGCTGGCTCTGGCAGAGGTCCAAAAACCTCTGTAGGATAATTTCTCACTACTAAAAATTTATTGATCCTCTCCGTGTTTTTCAAACGATTTTCATTAAAGATACAATCTACAGAGATAAACGTTTTTCAAAATCACAGAGCTTCTGTACCCACAGAGCTTCTGTAAAGATTTCCACTTGGGAATTTCTGTATCTGTAACGGTAACTTTTCTGTGGTGAAAATTTAAAACCCACGCGTTTTTCATTTAATGTGGCCGCCCACGACGTCTCGTCGTCACTGACATTGATGACGTGTCAAGTTTTCATTGACGTACATATCACGTCGTCCTAGAAACTTGCACCACGCCAAATGAACTCAAGTGTGGACCTCAAATTTTATTAACTTTCTCACATTTTCACCGTTCCGAATTCTATCCGTTACCACAGTATAAAACCCAAGTTAAAATCACTTTCAAAACTTTACTATTCTCTCATCTTCTCCGGCGAACTTGCTTATTTCTTTCTGAAAACCTAGAACTTTCAAAACCTACAAATGGCTTCCAGTTCCAAATCTGCTCACGTTTCACCAACGAACTCTCCGACATCCTCTCCAGTGCATTCTGAGCACTCCCACAACCCACACATCGCCGCCGATGCCGACAGACATGACTCCGGCGACGAGGCATCCTTCGTACCCACTACCCACCTGCAACAATTTTTCTCAAATGACCATTTCGAGCAAACCCTTCCCATTAAATCGAACAACTGTTATCTTGTTCCTTCTCCTACGGCATTTGGCAAAGAACATGCCATCCTGCTAAACATCCTATAGAACCACTTTCTTTACCCTCTTCTGAGCAAAACCGTTGAACAAATACCAGTACGTTACCTACATCAGTTTTGGCAATCTTGCCGTTATGACGCTGACACCGATTTGATCAGAGGCTACATTTCTAAACCTGACCAAAGTAAGAGCCTTAACTGATGTTCAATCGCACCATGTTCTCATTAGAATTTGGCCTTCCAACAAGAGGACTCATGGGAATCAAAAAGTATGCACCCCAACCAACAAATGAAGAACTTGTCGACTTTCTGCACATGTTAGGGTACAACCAACAGTTGAAAAAGAGGAACGATTTCCGCAGAGCAAGACTACCTCCTCTGTGGAATACCTTATTCTCCATCCTAAATCGTTGCCTCACGGGAAAAATCGGGAGCATCGATCAAAGCTCACCTCAAATTCTCTCAATCATGTATGGTGTATACTATGATCTACCCCTAGATTATGCCACCATAATGATGCAAGAGATCATCAACACCATCGATCGCAAAATCGCCTCCCAGAAAGCCAAAATGTCTGATCACAACTGGTTACCCCCTCTGCAGTTCCAGCGAATCCTCAGTGTACTTTTCGAACCCCTACTCCTTATCCAAAAATGCCCAATGGACGGTCCCAAACCTAAGCAATTTCCTATGTCCAAGAACACCCCTACAGAACATGAGGATGGCTACCCACACATCAGGCCACAATCAAAGGTAATGTTAGGTTATGCTAGTGATGAAGAACTAGTTAGTGAGTACACACGCGTTTACAGAACTCCTGAACCCAGTTCTGTAACACCCCTGCGTATAGGAATGCCCATAGGAGGAAATGTAGTAGAGAGACTTACAGAAGAAGAATGGAAGATAAAGTTGGCTAAACACAAGGCCAACCAGAAGAACTTCAGAGATATAAGGAAAGACCTCTATTCTTCAAAAAGGAAGTCTTCTGAGGGATCTAAAGAGAAGAAGAAGAAAAAGGGAAAGAAAACCAAGACCCCTACAGAGGAAAAACTTGCTTCTGTTTCTGCTATCCAACAAACTCCTGCAGAACCATCTTCTCCACCCACTGAACATCCCACAGAACCCTCATCTCCACCACAAATCCAAGGTCCCTCTGCCCCTCCCTCTTCCAAAAGAAAAAGAAAGTCAAAATCTACAGAGGAGGGAGCACCAAAACCAAAGAAGAGGAAATCAAAGAAGAAGAAACCATCTTCTCCTCTGCAAACAATAACAGAAGGAATCGAACCACCTCTGCAAACTCAAATCTTCACAGAGGTTTTTGATTCACTTCTGCCAAGACAAGAGACTGCAGAAGAAGAGGTGCAAATAGGTTTAGAGGATAGGGTAGAAACGTCTGGAGGAAAAGAAAATGAGAAAGGAAAAGATGCCGAAGTTGCAGAAGGCACACATCCCTCAACCCCTCCCAGTGCAACCCACACATCTGACACCGCAGGTCTAGCTGCAGAAGGTGTCATTGAAATAGAGTCGCAAAACTCGATCCCTACCCAAACCAAACAGCCAGAAGTCACTCTTTCGACTTCTGTGCCCACAGAAACCGGGGAATCCATTCCTAGGGAGTCTCCTCAGAGAGACTCACCTATAGTTCGTGATCAATCGCCCCAGATCACACTAGAACACCCTACAGAGGAATTCGTTTCTTCTGACACGCACAATGTAGGGCCAAAACTTCTTTCAGAGAGAAGTAGAGAGCACCATGACGAAGAGACTCTAGACAAGTCTCCGAGTCAACAGAAGAATATTCCGATACACACCTCTGGAGTGGATTTGGACAATGTTTTTCACAGAACTTCTGTAGAGACTGAAACTCAGGTTTTTTCTCGAGGATCAGATGGAAATCCTTCCACCCCCAACGTACAAACAAGGGTGAACGAAGGTGTCCCAGGAACAGGGATTCACTCTGGAGAAGGAGTTGTTCCTCCAGAGGTTACCCAAGAGGAACATGTTACGAAGGATGAGTTCCAAGCCTTTGTAACCTCTGTAACTCAAACATTGAATGAGTTGCAAAGCTCATTCACGTCTTTTACAGAGTCAACTTCAGGCGCGCTTACAGGATTAAATACCAAAGTGGATACCTTATCCACAGAGGTTAAAGCAGCCCTTGCAGAAATGAAGTCAACTACAGAAACTTCTGCTGCTGCTGCCATCGCCTCTGCCACTAACATTGCCAAAACAACCGCTGCAGAGTTCGAGAAAAGTGCGACCAAAGCCTTCAAAACTTCGATCGCAATCTACTTTGAAACAATGAAGAAAAATGCAGCAAGGCAAGCAGCTCAAGACACCTGCAGAACAGAAGTTACTGCTAAAAGAAGGCAGGATGATCCTGATGATGGAGCATCTGGTCATCCTGAGGGGGAGAAAACAAAGGAAACTACATAGGCTGCTTCTGCAGAACCCTCTACAACAGAAACCCAGAAGGGAAAACAACAGAGGAAAAACACCTCTATCTCACCAAAGGATGCACCAACCACAGAACCTAAGGTAATCAATCTTGCATCCTCATCCTCAGAACAAACTCCACCCTCACCCAAAGAACCAACACCAACCTCACAACCAATCCCGCACAAAACTAGAGTCAAAACCATAGCTCGAAAACCCCAAAGACCAAAACGCTCTGCAGAGTTCATTCTTCGCAGAATGGAATTTATATCTGCTTTTCAATCAGCAAAGCATTTTGACATTTCACCGCCAAGACCCGAAGACTCCTCACCAACAGAGACCTCACAACCCGAAGTATCAAAACCTTCAGAGGCAACAACCAAAACATCAGAGCATACAACCCCAAAACCCACAGGACCTCCAACTGTCAAATCAACAGAGGTTCCACCCACACAAATCCAAAACCCAATATCTGAAACCTCAAAGCCAAAAGATAAAGGCAAGGGAATAATGACAGAAGAAGAGCCAAAGAAGAAGATGCCAGTTGCTACAGAGAAATTGATGAAAGGTGCATTTAATGCCTTCGTCACTCCTAAACCCGAAGAGGAAGACTGGGCATTCAACTTGAATCCTCTGTCAGAAAACCCATCCCTGAATCCCACAGCTAAGGTAACAGAAGGTAGAGTAGCAGACATCACTCGAAAGATGGATGAGCTAAGGAGACCAATTCCAAGATCTACTTCAACCATTGAACAAATGGAAGAACAAGTCTACAGTTATCTCTACATACAGCACTTCCAGAGCGATCTGCCAGCCCATGTCCGAGATCAGAAGCTAAGAGAGGAATTCGATGCAATCTTCACCTCTACAAAGTCAAAACCAGTCAATCAAGTTTACTCCATTCACAAAATAAAGAAGGTAATCTATTGCAAATACTCCAAAATGAGAACCTATCCTCATACGGTGTATACCATCTGGAAAGTCAAAAGGTCTGACAGATCAGAGAATCAATTCTCTGATGCTGATATCCGAAACCTCAATCCCTATGACTTACCTGACCTTCTGCAATGGACGAAAGACAACTTCAATGACGACTGCCACAAAAGGTCTTATCGAGTTCTCAGAAAGGCGATGCGTGAAAAGCTCCTAATCTACAGCATGCTCGACATTCAACTAGCCATCGATCTGGGCATAACTACTCTAAGTATCAGACCACCAGAGGATTTCTGCCCACCCAATGCCATACCCAATTCAATCATCAAAACTCCAAGGTACGGGTTAGTATTCAAGAATCCTGCTGATCAACTGAAACTGTTTGTGACAATGGACTGTCAGAAGTACACAACCCATACTCTGAACATGTTCAGAAAGATACTAGAGGAGAATAAAGCAACAGAGCTTATGAACGAAGAATCTGCTCTGATGATGATCAAAGAGATTGATGCTACTCTAGGCTTACGAAATCTCTGTCTCAAATTCTATGAAGAACTCAAGGAAGTAGGAAAAGACAACAGAAAGTTCAACGACTTCCCAAATGCAAAAATCTGAGTCTCTTCAAAGAACTTCTGTCAACATTTACTTCTGTGTACTCAAATGTAAATACCTCTGGCATAAATTCCAAAATGAATGAAATAATCTTCTGAGGTATTGTTTAACCTCTTCTTTAGTTAGGTTAAAATGCATAAATTCAACCTTTTATTTTTCAATACTTAGGGGGAGATTGTTAGCTCCAATATTCTGAAATATTAGAAGTATTGAAAAATGGCCAAGTACAGAAGAACTTCCACAGAAGCTCTGCTGAGTGCAACAGAAGCTCTGTCGGGCATCTCAGAAGAATCAAAGGAAGTTTGATCAAGAGTGATCAAAGACCGAGGAAACTACAGAAGGACGCTTTCAGAAGACCAAGACCGCAGATCCTCTGTTACCATTAACAGAGCCTCTGCGGACAACATCAGAAGACAAGGAACCAAGAAGACTTCTCACAGAGGACCGAGCCACAGAATCTCTGCCACCCTTGACAGAAGCTCTGCAGAAGTAAACAACCAAAGACTCGGAATCCGGTGAAGACTACTCTACAGAGGAACCTGACCGCAGAACCTCTGTAACACATTACAGAGCCTCTGTGGTCCTCAAAAGACTAGGAAGATATTTATAATATCTTGCTACTGTTCCAAGACCTGTTCATCAACTTGCATGGAAAAGTATTGTCAAAACACGTGTCAAGCTCTGAGTGGACTCAATAGGGCAAGGTACAAAATAGACGTCTGCGCCATTTAATGCATTTATCAAAAGTACATCTGCTCCATTAAATGCGCATGGCTCAAACAACTGTTCACACCATCCAGTTTACTATTCATGCCGTAAAAGGAACAGTGACCTACTTCATAGTCTTCTAAGAGTAGTATAAAAGGAAGACTCATGCTGAGTTCTTCCTAAGAAAGAATATAGAACAACACACAAAAACAGAAAAACAAGAACACTTCAATCGAACATCAAGAACACATAGCTTATGCACATTTAAAGTCATATCTGTTTAAAGCTTTGTATACTCACCGTTCTTAAATCTGTTCTTGATATATATATATATATTCAGTAAACTTTGAGATATTATTTCCTGTTCACTGTTTATTTATATTGTGTTCTAAATCTATCAAACATATATGTTAGTTCTTCAAATACGCTTCCGCATCAAACATAAACTCGAACTAATAGATCTGATAATCTTGTTTAAAGCAAAACGGGAACCAACATGATTGATTGGGAAAATCGTTATCCCCTTCATGTATAAAACTAGGGTTTGGTATGAAATGGGTATTTTGGTATGTTACGGATGGATGATGATACCTTATGGTAGGATTGTGATATTGATGGTTGGGGTTTCATAAATCTAGGTTTTGGCTTGAGGATGCAAACTTCATCAAAGGAGCTTACGTTGGAGAAACTCCAGATTTAGCTAAATCTAGCAAGGTGAGTTCAAGTTACTTTGCGAAAACGTTGTACATGCCAAAATGAGTATTTTACAAATATGTGTGTGTTTTACTTGAAAATGTATATGGTTGAGTTATTTGAATGGTTTAACTCTTTTGAAGTGTTTATCTTCATAGATGTGTAAAACACCCATATTTGGGACTTTTAGATATTTGGATGGTTAGAAACCATGATTTGTCTTTAAAAGATTAATTGCTCAAAATGAGGTTTAAAGTGATGGTTTAATCATATAGGTGTAAATGATTTCATAAACCATTTGAGAAAATGCATCTTTAGTGTTATGGGTCATTTTGAGAATTATAAGGGTGTGAGTCCTTTGGCAAAACCCTTTTTGTTTAACCGTGTTGAGTTTTGGGGTTAATGATGATTTTGTGGTATTGCTTGCCTAAACAATGTTTAAACGTGTTTTTGACCGACGTTATGGGTCTAGCAAGCTTAGAGCACTTTGCTCAGTTTTGACTGTGAGAAAGTCTTGGGGTTAATTGTCCGGTTTAAATGGCTCATTATGGAGTCTTGTTGATGGGTTGCTTTTATTGCACTGTTTTGCATTTAATGCACGTTTGAGTATTTACATGCTTGGGTGAGTGAATCATTCTGGGATAGTCATGATGTTTGTAGACTGTGTTGCATTGGATCCATAGGCATGTTGTTCAGTCATTGGTAATGGTCGATTGGGTATCTTGAGGACGAACCTCGGAACTCATGTTTTATGACCTGGACTTTACGAGTAGGCATTAGGAGGATATAGTCTTGGGCACTTACCTTGGAGGTCTGTGTAGCGATCCACGCCTTCGGGATGTATACCTTGGAGGTAGTCTCAATGTGCCGGGCCTTGAGGCGTTACCGAGTGGGTAGACGTCAAGGTGTATTCTCAATTATGGTGTAACTCGGTTTCGTAGAGCACAGTCGTGGAATAGGCCAGACGTATGTGGTAATTCCCGATTTCGTTGGGAAGATAGAGATAGGCATAACGTAACTTGTAATCTCTACTCCCAGTTATGCGATGAACGTTGTACGGGTGGTATACTTATGTGTTACCTCCACCTTCAATGGATACGGGTCTCCCCCGTTTATGGTATTTGATCTTTATTACATTTTACGGTTGCGTGCGTATTGCTTCGTATTATGTTTTAATAAAGAGTTATATTTAATGGACGATTTCCATGTTTTATGGGTTGAGTATGTTTTGTTAACCATATGTGAAGGTGTTGCCTAATTTAGATTTATTCGCGTATTTGGGTGAATTGGGATTGTAACTCATTTTTGGGAAAACGCTTTACACTTTTGGGAAGGATTCCCATGGATTTTGAGTGCGTTGGAAAATGAGTCGCTTATGCCGTTTGGGAAACCTTTTTAGGAAATGATAGTCTTTGTCGCAAGCTTTCATTTAAAGATTTATTTAAATCATGACTATAATTATTAACTGACGATTTATGATTTGATATAGTCATGATAAAATGCTTGAACTCACTAGGCGTAAGCCTAACCCTTTTTATTTGTCGGCATGTGCAACAGGTTCAGGTTGGGGTAGCTCTAGCTACACTGTGAAGTGGCGAGTGCTAGTAAAGTGCACGAGAGGTGAATAGCTTAAGTTATGTTTTCCGCATTTACCCTTCGGAAGTAGCACTTGTATTTGGATTAAGTGATGTCTGAAGTGGGTTTAGTCTTGGTAATGAGACTTATGTAGTATGTATTGCTTGGAGATAACCATTGTTTGTAATTGGAGGTATTTTACGTATTGTTTCAGATGTAATATCAAAAATTTTAAATTAGTTGCTCTTTCCAAAATTGAGGGTGTTACAAGTTGGTATCAGAGCATAAGTTTGAGAGATTTAGGTGTTGATTTTGAATACCTAGACTCAAACTAGCGTTTGTTTAAGTAAATGATAGTGAAATTCACCATTAGGCACTGTAAGATAGAATGTTTTGAGGTTGATGAATGTTGTTAGAAACGAGAATCACGTCGAGAGTAACAAGGATAATCATGTGCAGTGCATTCATAGTGACACCTGGCCAGTGTCATGGTGAACCTACTAGTACATGTGCATGCTTGAATTGCTTTCATGTAATGATTGTTGGAATAGATGGACGATTTTAGTATTAGTCACTTGGAGTGACGATAAGCATGATAATTGCTTTAAGTAGTCCATTTCGGGTCGAGGTTGATGGTTGGATTAGAACCATAGGCTTATTGAGCCGACTATTAATTGAGGAAAAACCGTAAAGTTAATGGATGTAATTTCCAACTTGCCTTAAGAGGTTTGATTATCCGGATGACAATAGTGGACCGGAGGGATTTGGAGGAGTATGAGTGAGACGTTGAATGCCGACTAAGTCATGCACAAAATTTATTTTGAAAATAAATTGCATCAGCTATTTCTTGTGTTTCCAATCCTTATGCGGATTGCGTTTTGAATTTTGAGAAATGGTTAGCACACACACAAGATTTCAAATCATGGTTTTGAAGGTGCATGAAACCCTTTTATTTCGGGAGTTGCAAACTCCGCCGGAACTTGTTTTGTTTATTTCATTGTTGTTCAACATTGTTTTGGATATAATGATAATCGTATTTTGTGATGTTTAAGATGTTAGGCAAGTAACTACGGCTTATAACTTTAACATTGGATCTCCTCCACATATGTTAAAGTTTGGACGAAAAGTTATCTTCTATGATGTCTGTGTATGATTATTTTGGAGAATTCGTTTAATGTAAGTTGTTAAACAATGTTGTTTATGTGGTATTGCCATAGAAGAGATTTTGGAATTTGGCATTTTGCCGTGATTTTGCTTATAACAATTTGGCTTGGGAGCATGATGTTTAGCGCCGTTTATTGACTTAGAGTCATTGAATCCATTGAGTTTCATGAAATTTCGTTTTACGACATGCCGGGTCGTGTGAGTGAAAGGTTTATAAGGTGCACACCTTAGTTATAACGTATGTTGATTTTGGAGTTTATTTGGGCATTTTGACTCAATTGGATTTTGTCGAGAAGTGTTATTTGAGCCGGAAGGCAACCAAACGGGACGCTTGAGAATTTTGATGTCGCGTTGTTTCTCTTTTAATGAATTGTGTCAGCACGTTTTGGTTGCAATTTACCTAATTATACAAATTGACTCATATGTGGCGTGAGTAGTGCATGAAAGAATATGCAGATTGTATTTCTTAATGATTTGCTTATGTGAAAAGTTTACGAGTTATGTTGGACATTTAGTCCCACTCGAGTTTTGTTGAGAAAAGTTAATTTTATGCCATAAGGCGACTAAGAAGAGATGAGTTTGGAACTCTAGCGTCGCGTAACTTTTCCTTAAAGAGTTGGTGTTATTAAGCATTTTGTTGCAAATAGTTCAATGTATGGATTGATTTGTACATGACTTAAGTGATGAATGAAAGAACATTTTGGTGACATTTCATAATGATTTACTTAGTGCGCCTTTGGTCAGTTAAATGTTTATTATCATTTTATGTAAAATGTGTTATATCGACTTCGGGGTATGCATAGCTTGGTAACCATTGTCTCGCAACACTTTGTTAAAAGAATCGTGAGTGACTACTAACTCATTGTATAAATGATGACCATTTGGTCAAAGGGTGTTTTGGTGTTGTAGAAATCATGCATAGTTCGCAGTATTTTACATTCTGAAACCACAAAGGTATGAGTCGTTCACATCGGTCAATTTTGATTTACCGAGTATTTTGGAAAATTGAAAATCTTATTGGTTTGGAAGAAATGTGTATTTTGAGTATTTGGACAAATACATTTTAAGCAATTACGTTTTGACGTTTTGTGTCCCAAGTACGAAACCTTGAGAAAATGCTTCGTGAGGAAGATTTTATAAAAATTTTTGTATAAAATTATAGTACGCGGGATTTCTTATGTTTTGGACATTGATACGCACCGTTGGTGCAATTTGGGATTTGAAAATAGGTTGGAACCCTTTTTGGTGCCAACAATTATTAACACTTAATTCCTTGTATGTTTTGGAAAACGCACTGTTGAGTGCAAGTTTGCCGAGAACGTCTTATTCAAATGGCATTATAGGACCGGACGGGAAATTTTGAGAAATCGATTTAAATAGTTTCCTCTTTTGGGAAAATTGGTCGCGAACTGTTTGATGCATGTAATTTCGTTTCAAGGAAATTTGTAATGGTAATGTTACAAACTTGCATGTCTACCCCAATGTGAAGTTGTATAATGTTTTAGTCGATATTTTCGAGTGATGGAAACGTATGGGTTTTTGTATTAACTATAGAATTTGCACAAGTCATTTTGTGTTTTGGCTAAGAGTATTGTTAAACTGTTCCATCGTTTTGTGTAATAAACTGACGCGCGCAAAATTTTGTTGATGAACCTTACCTCATGCCGTTTTATGGTTGGCAAGGAAATGTTAGGGTCGAATGTCGTTTGGAACGCTTCTGAAATACGTACACACTTTGTGTTGCACCCCGTTTAAGGTCGAGCAATCACTTTACATGCATGTCATTAGTCAATCCATACTAGAACTGTAGTGGTTCCTTCTAGAAAATTTGTTTGTTACGCTTTTGCGTTTTGTGGGTAAACGGAACTGCAATGAAATGATTTTTCAACATGATTTTCACAGGTGGGACGAGTGTGTCCAGTTTTACGTTACTACCTGATAGTAGTAGTTTTGTGCGTACGGGTATTTGAGATGGAAAATCTTGGTGTTGAAAATGTTTTACAAATGATTTTGATTATTGGCATATTTATTGAGTAACGCACTTGAAAATCTTGAACTCGTTAGGACCTTGGAAAGGGTATGTAACCTAATTAAAGGTAAGTGCGTATAACACTTCGACGGTGGAAGTTTGAGTATTCCACGCGTGTTGGTATTAAGGGCCGAATGATATCGGTAGCAAGGTAAATGTATTGGTGGTAATTGGAGGGCAGACTTGCGGTAACGCTTTTCGAGGTTGGTATAATCGTTTTGATGACGACATTAATTTTGTGGAAACCCTCGGTAAACGGAACTCGTGTGTTCCGAGTTTGGTGATATAATTAGGTGTCGACTTTTGGGCTTGAGACCAAGCACCTTTAGTGCACTCGGGGGATTGTAGCCCGATTTTAAAGGAATGAGGGCAATGGTAGTAGTAACCTTAAGATGCTCAATTGTGATGAGTGGTTTTGATGGAATGACCTTCGGGTGTGATTAATGAACCTGTCAGATAATGATTCATGTGAGATGAATTTTGGAATCTAATAGAACTCGTTGGAGTTAATCGGCAGTTAATGGTAGGAATGATCGAAATTGATGATTCAGGTGGGTGCGTTAGTGAACAAACCTTGGGATGAATTAGAGTCGAAAACTGAAACCGGGAAGTATGGAACATCCTAAGGTTGGAAAACGACCGAAATCGTTTGGTTGGGAGTTTCCCGATGGTGGGAATGTTTATCCGAACATAAGTATAGTGTACTTGAAGGGGTTTTGTTGGTAAGAAATTATTAGAGGAATTGCCTTTATAAGACTGTGTGGGGGAATTTAGATTCCGGTTAGGAATTGATTAATTATGGTCGACAGTAAGTCGGTTGGTTTTGGATTGTAAAGGATGTAGATTTCGAGGACGAAATCATCCTATGGTTGGGAGGATTGTAACACCCGTAATTTCGGATAAGTACAACTTCGATTTAGTGAGGAATCGATCTTTTAAGAAAATTATGGAAAATAGGATTTGGAGTTAAATCCTAGATTTGATAGTCTTGTTGGATGGAGAATTCAAATACGAGTCCAACGGGCCTTTCCGGAGCAAAAACGGAGCTAAAACGAAGAAGTTATGGCCAAAACAACTTTCGGTACAATCTCGGCTAAAGTGACCAGCGAAAGTGACACTTGTGTCACTCTCGCCGTGTCACTCTCGCTGGTTTTGTACCGAGGGTTTTTGAGGTTCAGCGAGTATGACACTCGCGAGAGTGACATGGTCACTCTCGCCGTGTCACTTTCGCCGTCGGACTCCAAAAGGTTTTAAAACCCTTTTTCTTCTTTCTTCTTCCTCATTTTTCACTCTCACTCTCAAACCCTCTCGGCTCTCTCTCTAAAAATCGCCCCTCTCACCAAATCGGTTTCTCTCCCCAAGTTAACCACAAATCCTCCCATCTCCTCTTCATCCTCTCCACTTGAACCAACCCACTCCACCATTGATGTTCATTTTTTGAGCTTAGAGCCGTTGGAAGTTTTGGAGCTCTCTTTTGGAGGATTCAAGTGATTAAGGTAATTTCTAGTTATATTATCATTATATTTCACTTTATTTCCTTATTGTAGTGTTATGGGTCGATTTTGGTGGTGATTGATTGGGAAAATCGTTATCCCCTTCATGTATAAAACTAGGGTTTGGTATGAAATGGGTATTTTGGTATGTTACGGATGGATGATGATACCTTATGGTAGGATTGTGATATTGATGGTTGGGGTTTCATAAATCTAGGTTTTGGAAGTTTTGGCTTGAGGATGCAACCTTCATCAAAGGAGCTTACGTTGGAGAAACTCCAAATTTAGCTAAATCTAGCAAGGTGAGTTCAAGTTACTTTGCGAAAACGTTGTACATGCCAAAATGAGTATTTTACAAATATGTGTGTGTTTTACTTGAAAATGTATATGGTTGAGTTATTTAAATGGTTTAACTCTTTTGAAGTGTTTATCTTCATAGATGTGTAAAACACCCATATTTGGGACTTTTAGATATTTGGATGGTTAGAAACCATGATTTGTCTTTAAAAGATTAATTGCTCAAAATGAGGTTTAAATTGATGGTTTAATCATATATGTGTCAATGATTTCATAAACCATTTGATAAAATGCATCTTTAGTGTTATGGGTCATTTTGAGAATTATAAGGGTGTGAGTCCTTTGGGAAAACCTTTTTTGTTTAACCGTGTTGAGTTTTGGGGTTAATGATGATTTTGTGGTATTGCTTGCCTAAACAATGTTTAAACGTGTTTTTGACCGACGTTGTGGGTCTAGCAAGCTTAGAGCACTTTGCTCGGTTTTGACTGTGAGAAAGTCTTGGGGTTAATTGTCCGGTTTAAATGGCTCATTATGGAGTCTTGTTGATGGGTTGCTTTTATTGCACTGTTTTGCATTTAATGCACGTTTGAGTATTTACATGCTTGGGTGAGTGAATCATTCTGGGATAGTCATGATGTTTGTAGACTGTGTTGCATTGGATCCATAGGCATGTTGTTCAGTCATTGGTAATGGTCGATTGGGTATCTTGAGGACGAACCTCGGAACTCATGTTTTATGACCTGGACTTTACGAGTAGGCATTAGGAGGATATAGTCTTGGGCACCCACCTTGGAGGTCTGTGTAGCGATCCACGCCTTCGGGATGTATACCTTGGAGGTAGTCTCGATGTGTCGGGCCTTGAGGCGTTACCGAGTGGGTAGACGTCAAGGTGTATCCTCAATTATGGTGAAACTCGGTTTCGTAGAGCAGAGTCGTGGAATAGGCCAGACGTATGTGGTAGTTCCCGATTTCGTTGGGAGGATAGAGATAGGCATAACGTAACTTGTAATCTCTACTCCCAGTTGTGCGATGAACGTTGTACGGGTGGTATACTTATGTGTTACCTCCACCTTCAATGGATACGGGTCTCCCCCGTTTATGGTATTTGATCTTTATTACATTTTACGGTTGCGTGCGTATTGCTTCGTATTATGTTTTAATAAAGAGTTATATTTAATGGACGATTTCCATGTTTTATGGGTTGAGTATGTTTTGTTAACCATATGTGAAGGTTTTGCCTAATTTAGATTTATTCGCGTATTTGGGTGAATTGGGATTGTAACTCATTTTGGGAAAACGCTTTACACTTTTGGGAAGGATTCCCATGGATTTTGAGTGCGTTGGAAAATGAGTCGCTTATGCCGTTTGGGAAACCTTTTTAGGAAATGATAGTCTTTGTCGCAAGCTTTCATTTAAAGATTTATTTAAATCATGACTATAATTATTAACTGACGATTTATGATTTGATATAGTCATGATAAAATGCTTGATCTCACTAGGCGTAAGCCTAACCCTGTTTATTTGTCGGCATGTGCAACAGGTTCAGGTTGGGGTAGCTCTAGCTACACTGTGAAGTGGCGAGTGCTAGTAAAGTGCACGAGAGGTGAATAGCTTAAGTTATGTTTTCCGCATTTACCCTTCGGAAGTAGCACTTGTATTTAGATTAAGTGATGTCTGAAGTGGGTTTAGTCTTGGTAATGAGACTTATGTAGTATGTATTGCTTGGAGATAACCATTGTTTGTAATTGGAGGTATTTTACTTATTGTTTCAGATGTAATATCAAAAAATTTAAATTCGTTGCTCTTTCCAAAATTGAGGGTGTTACACTTCTTAGTTGAACTGGATTAGGAGGAGGAGGAGGAATATCCATAGCAGATGAAACCAAGTCGATCTGTTGATTTATCATTTTCTCGACATGGCTCTTAAACTATGAGCGAGATCGCAGAATGGCTATTCGCATCTCCAGCCATTCAGAGAAATCGTACTTCTTGATTGTAGAGGCGTAGATGGTTTCTTTTGTACCATTTTCTTTGAATAGATCAACCTCAACAGCTGGAACCTTTATTGTTGATCTTCCCTTGATGTGCACTTTGTGGATTCTGGCTGGCCGATATCGATAGTGCAGTCTTTCTTTGCACCATTCCAAGGTAGAGTCAGATACCTTGGTCTTTTCTTCGATGATCTTCTTGGCGTCCTTCCACAATTGACGTTGGACATCAATGGGAGTTTTCTTCAGACCAGGATCCTTCACCGATTGTTGGACAAGCTGGATAGCATAGGCTTTATTTTGTTATTCAGCTTTCCTTCGATCGGCGAGTTGATTTTCAGCCTTGAGATGTTCAGTGTATTCCTTTCTCGATAGTCTGAATTTTGGAGCAATGATTTTGTCTCGAGGAAGGATGATTCGCGTATCTTCAAGATGTTTTATCATTGCATCTCTCTTTTTCTGATCTTCTTCACTTAGCGTTTGAGGAGCCAAGGAAGGTCTGTTTTTGTGAGAGAGCAGTTGTTCTTCTGGTTCTTCAGTCTCAGCGAAGTCTAAGACCGAGATTATTTCTTCAGCGACAGGAGCTGGGATTATTGTTGATGCAGTAGGAAGAACTTCAACTGTATCCTCAAGCAGGGGAGAGAACTAGCTGAAACACAGCGATCATTTGGGAAAGAAAGAGATAGAGAAAAGAATGGGGTTTAAGTGTATAGAGGTTTTATGGAGAGGAGAACTGAGGTTGAGAAGGAATAGAGGAGGGATGCAGTGTAAGGGAAGAAAATATTTTGTACCTGACAAACTGGCTTTCGTTAAAGGAAAGACAGATTGCCTTCTGCAGCGAGGCCTTGGTTTTTGCCTTTGTCAGCTTCAGTTGCTGCAGGTTTTGTCGTTGTCCCCTCCCCTGATGGTTCATTTATCATAACCCCTTTTTGAGCAGGGACCTTCTTTGGCTGGACGAAGAAGAAGTCGTCATCATCATCGTCATCATCATCGTTTTTAGGGGATGATGATGGTTCGTCGTCAGCGATATCGACGTCGTCATCGTCTTCAGCTTCTTCTTCAGATTCTTCCTCATCAGCGTAGGGTTCGGTAACATCAACAGCAACTTCATCGAGTTGCTCCCCCTCAAATCCAGAGGGAGGTTTCTCGGTTCCCTCAGGGTTTTCATCTCCCTGAGGTTTTTCAGCAGCAGCATCAGAAACAATACCCTCCCCCTCGGCGTTATGGGGAAGGTCTTCAAGATTTGTCCTCTCCCCCTCAACATTATCAGTATGGTCTTCAGCCTTCTCCCCCTCTTCCACATGATGGATGGGGGAGGATAAAGGAATATCAGCAGCAACATCATTCGTAGGATCACTGTCTTCCAGGCCAGTGATTCCCATGAAGGTTTTAATCACTACTATTATGTCTTCCAGGCCAGAAATAGTAGGACTGGTCTTTTGAAGGGCTTATCGATCCGTCTGAGTGAAGTGAGATGGAGTACAAGTTGGTGCGTTCAGGCGGTCGAGAATCTGCTATAGGAGATCTTTGACGGTGCCCACCTCAGTCTTGATGGTAGACACCTCTCCCTTAAGATCGCCATCCACTATCTTCAATGATGTGACTTCATTGGACAGGGCTGTAAAGTTGGTGGAGAGGGTGGTGTTGGTGGAGTTGAGATTGTTGATGGAGGTGGAGTTTTTAGCGAGAGTAGTAGCAAAGTTTCCAATGCTACCTTCCACCTTCTCCAGATCAGTACTGGAGGCTTTGCCTTTGACCTCGGTGGTCAGCTTTTTGAGATCCTCTCCAGCGTTTGTAACAACTGAAGAGTTTGTAGATAGAGTGGTGGTGAGAGATTCCACCTTCGTTTCCAAGGCCTTCAGGGAGTTGTTGATATCTCCCAAATTAGGACCTGAAAAAGTTGAAAAGTTGTGAACAGAGGAAAGCTCAGAAGTTTGGGATTTTGAGAGAGGAGTGTGCGGAGTTATGTGTATACCTGCGGGATGGTTTATGAAGTCCTCGATATCTCGATGACCAGTCAGTGTTTCCATGTCGTCTTCCAGTGTACCTTTATGCTAGAAAGTGCCCGCGGGTCCTGTGTTTTTCGCTATCATCTGCTGTAGAGCCTCAGCAGATACATCTTGGAAAATGATGTTTGAAGAAGAGAATGGGGGGAAAATAGGTGGAGTGTCCAAAGGATGAGTGGGAGGAATGATGGTTGAGAAAAGGGTTTGGGTGAGGGGTTCAGCATTGGATCCGGTGAGAAATACTTCTTCAGTCCTTAGAGAGTCTGAAGGAGAGGGGTTCAGTTCCAAGTTTATAACCTCAGCGTTTAGAGACACTGAAGTCGGTATGGAAGGGGTGGCTTTATCAGCTGTGGCAGAGCGTACCACAGAACTATCCAACGGCTCTTAAGAAGAGTGAGCCGCAGAGTCTTCAACCTGGAAAGGCTTGGGGGTTTCTCCTTGGTTTTCTTGATCCTTTGAGAATCAAGTGAGGTACTAGAGTGTTTCCCTTTCTTAGAAGGAGTGGAGGTTGCGGCCTGGGTATCAGCAGTTGGGATTACCGCTGAGGTAGCCACAGAAGTAGAAGAAGTTGGGGGATTGAGAATAGATAAGAGTTTAGAGAGACGTACCTCGTTTGGCAGGGGCTTGTAGTCAAGAACTTTAATACCAGCCTGAGAGAGCTTCAGGTCACCCACTTTTGGGTATTTATCCCCAAGTCCGTTTAGAAAGATAGCACTGACAAACCGGGGATATGGAACACATGTTGGTCTGTCAGCTACGTCCACCCTGAGCACCATATCGTTGTAAATGATTGATGCCCAATCAATGTGAAGGCCCTTCAGCAGTGCATACCCCATGGCCTGTTGGGGTTGGGGTGCTTGGTCAGTTGACCCAGTTTTTGCTGTCAGGCAGCTGATAAAATGGGCGAAGATGAAGTTCAGTTCGCTGGGCATCTTCGATTTCTTGATGGAGGTCAGCTTCTTCTCAGGGAGTTCATATCTCCTTGAGTCCCACACATACTTCATTGCATCAAAGAATGCAATCAGTGCTTCTCTATCAGCGAGGTTTTTGGGGTTTGGCAGAGGGACAAAGCGGTTTTCTTTGGAACTACCAGAAAGGTTCAGGGCTCGCCTGATAGTACCAGGGATGATCTTGGAGGTTCCATGTTTGGTGTCACATAGAATGACATCAAGCATTTTCTTTGGGTCTTTGGGTGAGGGTACCTGAGCTCTTCTGGAAGTATACCAGAACTGAGCTAGAAGATATCTATGAGTCGGGGGTGCAATGGTTAGAGTTGTCGATAGGGGACAAGTTTTGAGAAAGTTTACAGCGTCATCCAGTTGTGTGACCTGCTTCTTTTGAGGGAAGTCGAAAAGAGCATAAGGGTTGTTGCTTTGGAAGGTAACTTGCTCGAGTTTAAATTTAACCTGAGGAGCTTTTGTGAGTACAACACTTTCAGCAGCAGTAGGAGACTTGGTAGTAGGAATGTCAGTAGTAGATGCCATTTCTGTTTATGATCACAAACATGAAGAAAGATAAAGAATAACGTCTTAATGTGGAAAGATTTTCCAAAATAAGATGTGTTGGGTTTTGCACATTCCATTCAGACAAAGGATATCTTAATGGAGATTAGGGTTTTTGTTGTTTTGAAAAAGAGTACAAAACATAGTGAACATTTGTTTTCCAGATTCTGTTTAAAGAAGAGATTCTGGAAAAGATATGAAGATACAAGTTTAAGATTTTTTGTTTTAAACTTGAAGAACAATCTGTTTCCAGATTGTGTTCATAAAATCATGAAAAGAAAATGATTTTATTTTAAGAAGGTTCGTTTGTTTAATCTTTTAAAAACAATAATAAGATCGAAAACAAGTTTATTAGTTGCAACATAAAAGAAATATTAACCTGTGATGTTGAAGATGAAGATGAACAGATTCTTGAGTTAATATTTTGAATGCAACAGAGAATTCTTGCTTTGAAGGAGATGAAGTTCGCGTAAGGTAAAAATATAAACTTGAATGTGTTTATATAGTGAGAGTTAGAGAGAGAAAAACTGTGAGCGGGAAAGTTTTTCATCATGACACTGACACGTCCCTTGTAGACAAGTTTTTTAGTCTTTTGAGTAGTGGGGTTTTAAACTTTCTGAAGAGCCGGAGTTTGCTGGATAGCGAGTCCGTGAAGGTTAAATAAGGCTTATGTTAAGCAACATTTCACCTTGAAATACGAAATTGTACTATACTAGGTATTAAAAATTAAAAAAAATAGCAATGATAGGATAGATTATAAACCTCTAGTAAAATGACCGCCCGTAACCCAGCGGATAAAGTACAAAGAAATAGTGGATTTCATCGTTTCTATGGTCGACCATGGTAGATGCCCGGGACCAGATTATTATTACAGGGAGGCAACTGCAGGATGTACTCTTATAAGATTCATCTAAGCAATAAAGCAAGGGTGGACCTACCTTCACTCCGAGGGGGGTCCCGTGTACCCGCTCACTTGTTTACCGTAAGGGAAAAAAATGTAGACCGTTTGACGGTGCACCCGCCTAATTTTAAGTGTGCTCTTAAATATTTTTAATCTAAACACTTAAACAAAATGAGCTTTCAGCGTGATGGTTTGTGGCGACCTAATTAGTGCTTCCCAGTTTCAAGAGGTTTGGGCTTCGATTCCCACTCTTAGCATTTATGTATTTATTTTTGTTAAAACTAGAGAAAGCCCATTAACTCATCTTCATAAATTACATTTAATACACATTAAATACTCTATAAATATAATGTAATTTGATCATTAACTCTCTCCAAAATTATAAAAATTTTATTTTTCTATTTCTAATTTGTTTTTAGTTATTAATTTGATTATTATTACATGAAAGTTTATATGCGTAGTTAATTTTGATTTGCAAAACATTCAAAAACTTATTCTCGAACTCAACCAAAAAATCAAAAAATTCTCTAGAAATTAATAAAAAAAACCCAAAATATTATCTCGAATCGACACAAAAAACCAAAAAATTAATCGAAATTAATAAAAAACTTAAAAAATCTCTCGAAATCAACCAAAATATTGGGAAAAAAAATATTTCGAAATCAACTAAAAGCTTAAAAAGTCCCCTAAAGACAGAATTCGGCTAAAAATACATCGACAACAATTTCTTAGACTTTTCGTTTGTGCAATAAAGTATGTCTACTAATGATGTACTCTTATAAGATTTATCAAGCAATAAACTATGTGTACTAAGGCCATGCGTAGCGGTGATCGGGTAGGTGATCGGGCTCCAGCGGGTTTCATCGGGCACGGGTAAGGGGGGTGATCGGGTAAGGGACGGGCTCGGGTACCGGGTTCACCAACCCGATCAACCCGTTGTGATTTATTTTATTTTTTTTTATATTTTTTAAACAATACCGTTGTAAAACGGCTATTTTACAAATTTATTTTTTTTTAATTTTTTTTTTCAAATTATACACACTATATATATTAACCTATAATGTTGGTCCCGAAGGCCTATACAAGTTTGTAGAAGGGGGGGGGGGGGGGGTTGAATACAAACACACAGATTTTACTTTTCTAAATTGTTAATTGATAAATCATTAACAATTTACAGCTTGTTGCGGAGACAAGATTAAGGGTAAACCTAAATCTAAACAAGTTGGAACACTAAGGTTTCTTGCACTAAGAGAGATAAGGAAATTACTAATAATAACCTATCTGAGATAAGAGATTTGAACTTGTCCAGAGTTAGCAAGTTACTTCAAATGAAGTGAGTTCATCTCTTTATATACTGCATGCATTTAATGCAAGTCAGTATACACTTTACACGTGTCATCAGCTGGTTGGTTGCATGTCATTGACCTTTGGTGACAACCTAAGTAGCCGCATGTATGAACAGTGTAGTGTCAGAGTTGTTGTACGAATTCAGATAATCGGAGGTTCTTTTCTGACATTTCGTACGGAGTCGTGCAAGGGTGGTTAAGACAAAAGTACTTTGTACGGAGGACTTCATGATCAGCTTTCGTTGATTCAGCGCTTCATCATTTCTATTCAGCGAATGATAAAGTTCAGCGATAGCTGAAGTCTTGTACTTGATACTTCACGTTGAGTGGACAAATCTGAGTCTTCGCTGATCTGCATCAGTTCATTAGGAGACTTGTCGCTGGTTCTTGAGCTTGATCTTCGACTTCAGCGTAGAACCTATGTTGACGTGAAACTTGTCTTCAGGGATCATAAGTAAACAACTAACTTATCAGCGATCATCATAATGACTGAACAGACTCAGCACATTAATGATGAACAGTGTTCGCTGAATGTTTAATTTAAAAAGCGATAGTTCCTATCAGCGGTACTGGAAGATCTTAGTATTTATCAGCGATAGTGAAACTCTGATACATATTGTTTACTTACAATTTTCACTAAGTATATAAGAGAGGGTCATTATCAAATCACTGAGGGTTTGGATCAACAATCTCCCCCTATTTGATTATGACATAGCAACAAAGAAAATTGCTATTTAATGAAAACATAAGGATAAAAAGAACTCATAAAATATTTGTCCCTTTTACTGTTTTCTGGGATCTTTTCAGTACTGATGGAGTAAAGTACATTCGCTGAAATCTTTCTTTAACACTTTGAATCAGGTTACAATGAAGAACAGAAAGATTATAAGTACGAGCGAAATAAATTACAAGTACAGAAGGATAGCTGATACAATAGAGAATAAGGTGATTATATCAGCCTTCAAAGGGTTCTTCCTTAATGAGAAGTTCATCAAGGGTCTTGTCAGTGGGGATCATCCAGCCAGGGACATTTACTCCTTGATTTTTTAACTTCAGAGCAGCTTCAAAAATCAAGGGCTTCAGGTGTCTAGCTTTGACGTCGTGTCTGACTTCACACCAGTGTATGAGATCTCTGAGTTGTTCGATTGGAGCGATGTGGAGCTCAGAGACACGTTGAAAGTGAGGATTTCCATCATAGTCTAAAAAGAATATACCATATGGATCACTTACCACTGTGCCAGGGATGAAAAATTCTCCAGGTGGTAGGGAGGTGTCAAGCATTGAAAGATCAGCATCAGGGCCAAGAACTTTCAGCACGAGAGAAACCAATACCTGTTTCATTTCGAATGATTGGACCTGAGTCAGAAACTTTCTACTTCTTTGCAGAGGCTTTCTTCGGTTGAGGAAGAGTAGGAGGAATATCTACACAGGATGAGAGCAGGTCGATCTGTTTGTTTAAGATCATTTCGACATGGCTTTTGAACTTTGAGCGTGATCCCTGAATGGCTAATTTTGTTTCTAACCATTCAGAGAGACCAAACTTTTCTAAGGTAGCAGCATAGAAGGTTTGTTTGGTTTTGTCATCTCTGTAGACATCCACTTCAACAACAGGAACATCAACGTACATTTTTCCTCTGATGTTGGCTTTGATAATTTTGGATGGTCTTGATCGATAGGTCAGCATTTGTTTAGCCCATTCCAAAGTTGTATCAGAGACCTTTGTCTTTTCTCTAACGATCTCTTGAGCATCATCCCAGAGCTGACGTTGAACATCAATGGGAACTCTTTTCAGCTTGGGGTCTTTGATTGATCGTTGAGTAAGCTTGATGGCGTATTCTCTGTCTTTCTCTTCAGCTTCCTTCCTTTCAGCGATAAGGCGTTAAGCTCTGAGGTGTTCCTTATATTCAGCTTTTGAAATTTTGAACTTAGGAGGAACTGAAGGCAGTTGATCACGCCTTAGAATGATTCGCTGATCCTCGAATCGCTTTATTATTTCCTCTCTTCTCTTTTGATCCTCTTCACTCAGCTTTTGAGGAGCTGAGGAAGGT
Organism: Saussurea involucrata; assembly: GCA_033807775.1. NCBI lineage: Eukaryota > Viridiplantae > Streptophyta > Magnoliopsida > Asterales > Asteraceae > Saussurea > Saussurea involucrata. Next base: position 87,143,890 of record CM066325.1, on the reverse strand, counting down.
CTGTTTCTGTGCGAGAGAGGTTGTTCTTCTGGTTCATCAGTCTCAGAGATCAAATCTAAGACTGGGATTATTTCATCAGCAGCAGCTGGCTTTATTTGTGAAGTCGCAATAGTAGAACCTTCAGCGACATCCTCAAACAGGGGAGAGGACTAGCTGAAACGCAGCGATCTTACAAATAAGAACTGGGTAGAAGAACTTGGGTAGAAAAGATAGAAAAAGAATGTGGATGTGTAGAGAGGTTGTGGAGTAGAGAAATGATTGTGTATAGAGATGTTCAGGGAAGGAATATAAGTAAAGTTTAGTGTACCTGACAAACCGGCTTTTCAAGCAAGATCGCCAGATTTTCATCTTCAGCGAGGCCTTTGCCTTTGCCTTTCTCAGCGCCAGAGGCTGAGGGCTTTGTCTTTGTCTTCTCCCCTGAAGGTTCTTTTATTGAAATACCTTTAAGAGCTTTGGTTCGAGGAGCAGGTTTGACAACAAATAAATCATCGTCATCTTCATCATCATCATCATCATCCTTCCTTGGAGAGGAGGATGGTTCATCTTCAGGGATGTCGATGTCTTCATCTTCTTCTGCTTCGGATTCCTCAGCATCTTCTTCGAGTTGCTCCCCCTCAGATACAGAGGCGAGCTTCTCGGTTCCCTCAGGGTTTTCATCTCCCTGAGGTTTTTCAGCGATCAGATCTTCATTCCTCTCTCCCCTGATAGATTCATCATGGGAAAGGTCTTCAGCGCTCTTGTTCAGATCTTCAGCGCTTTTGTTCAGATCTTCAGCGCTCTTGTTCAGATCTTCAGCGCTCTTCTCACCGGAATGTTCAGCGCTCTTCTCCCCCTCTTTCTCATGATTGGGGGAGGAATGAGTAGACTCAGCGTTGGTGTTATCTCTGTCTTCTGGGCCAGAGATTTTCACACAACCTTCAAGCTTTGCTATTCTGTCTTCTAGGCCAGAAATAGCAGGCGTGATTTTCTTCAGCTCTGTGCGATCCGCCGCTGTGAAAGATTCCAAAATAGGGGCAGGAGCATGAGCTGGATTATTTGCCTTGTTGACCAGCGTCTCGATCATCGTCTTCATAGAACCAACGTCGGTCTTTACAGAGCCCAAGTCGGTCTTGACCGCTGACATATCACCCTCGAGTTTTCCAACCGATGTCTTCAGCGTTGTTACTTCGCTGGACACGGTCGAAACTGAGTTTTTGAGGCTGGTGTAGTCAGTGTAGATGTCAGAGAGCACCTTGGCAAAATCGATGAGCGTCTTATCAAGGCCCTTAATGTCATCTGTGGAAGCCTTCTTCTCCACCACCGTAGTCAGCTTCGTCAGATTCTCTCCAGCGTTTGTTACAGCTGTAGAGTTGTTGGAGAGTGTGGCGGTGAGATCGGTCAGCTTAGTTTCCACGGACTTCAGAGACTCGTTGATGTCTCCCAAATTAGGACCTGTAACACATAAGTACTTGTGAACAAAGGAAAGCTCAGAAGTTTCAGGTTTAGTTACAGTGTATATGGGTTGATTTGTACCTGTAGGAGGATTGACGAAATCGTCAAAGTTGCGGATTCCTGAGTAATGTTCCATATCCTCTTCGAAAGTACGGTGAGGTATGGTGATCTCCGCAGGTCCTGTCTTCATCATTCGTTGAGAAGCTTCAGCGGTGGCTTCTGGAATGATGGCATCTCCAGTGTTAGCTGGAGGAGTGTCCAAAGAAGTGGAGGGAGGAGCGAAGGATAAGAATGGGGTTCGGGTTGCGAGTTCAGCGTTGGATTCGCTGAGAACTACTTCATCAGTCTTTTGAGATACTGAAGAAGGTTGGGTAGGTTCCAAAGTTGTAACCTCAGCGTTAAAAGATACTGAAGGTTGGTTAATAGGGGTGGCTTGTACGGGTGTGGCAGAGCGTACCACGGAACGTTCCTTCAGCTCTTCAGAATGAGCTGAGGAGTCTTCAGCATGAGAGTGCTGGGGTTGCTCCTTCGTTTTCTTGATCCTTTTAGAATCAAGAGGGGTAGTAGAGAGTTTCCTTTTCTTAGAAGGAGAGGGTTTTGTGGCCTTGGTATCAGCGATGGGTATTGTCGCTGAAGGAGCCACAGAAAGCGGAGAATTTAGAAGAGTGAGAAGAGTAGAGAGACGTACCTCGTTGGCGACAGGTTTGAAATCGAGCACCTTAGGGCCAACCTGAGAAAGTTTCAGGTCACCCTCTTCAGGATAGTTGTCCTTCAGGCCATATTGGAAGATGACGCTGATGAATCTTGGGTAAGGAACCCATGCTGGTCGGTCAGCGGCAGAATCCACGCGTTGTACTAGGTCATCATATATAATAGAGGCCCAGTCAATGTTTAGACCTTTCAGCAGTGCGTATCCCATAGCTTGCGTAGGTTGTGCGGCTTGATCAGAAGAGCCGGACTTCGCTGTCATGCAGCTGATCAGGTGAGCGAAGATGAAATTCATCTCGCTGGGCATTTTGGACTTCTTTATCAGCGTCAGCTTCTTCTCGGGCTTCTTGTCCCTTCCAATGTCCCAGATGTAACCCATTGTGTCGAGAAAAACAATGATGGCATCTTTGTCAGCTTGCTTCTTATGGTCAGGGAATGGAACGAAGGGTTTTTCTTTGGTGGCATTGGGAAAGTTCAGGGCTTTTCGAATTATGGCGGGTGTGATCTTTATGGTGCCATACTCAGTATCGCTGAGTATGCAGTCGATGGTTTTGGATGAATCTTTGGCAGAGGGTAGCTCAGTGTGTCTGGCAGAGTACCAGAACTGGGATAAGAGCCGCTGACTGGCAGGAGGTGTTATGGTCAGGGCTGTGGAGATGCAGCAGTTCTTCAGAAAATTCACAGCATCATCCAGATGTGTGACTTGCTTTCGAGGAGGAAACTCGAGAAGCGCTGAGAGGTTGTTGGCCTTAGTCCAATCCAGTTGATCCAGTTCGAACTTAACCTGAGGGGCTTTGAAGAGTTCCATTTCCTCAGATTCAGAAGAGATGGTCTCAGCGGTAACATTGGTCTTGGAAGTTGCCATTTCTCTGTATCAGTTCAACCAAAGATGTTAACAAATAAGAATTGTCTTGATATGGAAAGAATTTCCATTAAGATAGTTCGAATTTTGTCCATTTCATTCAGACAGAATGTCTTAATGAAGATTAGGGTTTTTCTTGTTTTTGAAAAACGAATTTTACACCCATTAAGTCTTGTATTCCAGTTTCTTAAAAAATGGATACGAATGAAGAATCAAGTTTAAGATTTAGATTTAAAACTTGAAGAACAACCATGAAATGGTTGTGTTCATAAAACCATGAAAGAAATGATTTTATTTTTAAGTTCTTTTGTTTGATCTTGTTTAAAACAATGATAAGATCAGAAACAAGTTAAGCATTTGGTAAAAAAATAAGAACATATTAACCTTGAAGTTTTGATGAAGAAGATGATGAACAGTTCTTTGAAGATTTGAGAGCGCAAATGCAACAGTAATTCTTTTCTTGCGGAGGAAGATTGATCGCGTAAAAGACAAATATAAACCAAGAGATTGTTTATAGGGAGTTTTAGAGAGAGAAAACCTTGAGCGGGAAAAGGTTTTCATCATGACACGGACACGTGTTTGCATTTGATTGGAAGTTTGAACGAAACGTGCAAACGTGTGTCAGAAAGAAATCGTGCCTGGTGTTATCCGTTGCAATGACGTCACAACTGTCCTTTCATATTCTTGGTTGTCTCTGAGGTTTTGAAAAAAAAAACTCAGGGACTCTTTGAAAACATGAAGCACTGAATAGAAATATCAGTGAAGGTTTTAAGAAATTTCAAAAAGGTCGCTGTTAAGAAAGAGATATTCAGCGATGCAATTTATTTTGAAATCTTGCATTTACATGCGATATGTCAGAGAGAGAAAACATACCTTGATATCAGTTTAACCAAGTTTATTCAGAGAGAAGATGATTGAATAGGTTATACGAGTTGATTTTATCCTATCGCTGATTAATGTGAACCGCTGAAGATTTTACCCTTCAAAGTTCAGCATTCCAAGCTCGCTGATGAGAAAGTTGAATCTTGTCTCATCAAGAGGTTTGGTAAATAGATCAGCTAACTGATAATCAGTTGGAATAAAATGAAGTTCTATATCACCATTCATCACATGATCTCTGATAAAATGATATCTGATTTCGATGTGTTTTGTCTTTGAGTGTAGCACTGGGTTATTGGCTATAGCGATCGCACTTGTGCTGTCGCAATAGATTGGAATTTTGGAGAGCTGAAGATCATAGTCTAGTAGCTGATTTCTCATCCACAAGACTTGAGAACAACAGCTTCCAGCGGCTACATATTCAGCTTCAGCTGTGGAAGTGGACACAAAGTTTTGCTTCTTACTTGTCCAACTTACCAGCTTTCCACCTAGGAGCTGACATCCTCCTGTGGTGCTTTTCCTATCCATTTTGCAACCTGCAAAATCACTGTCTGAATAGGCGGTTAGATCGAATCCTGAGTCTTTGGGATACCAAAGACCTAGATTCGATGTACCCTTAAGATATCGAAAGATTCGCTTTACAGCTTTCATATGAGATATCTTAGGTTCAGCTTGATATCGTGCACACAAGCATGTTGCAAACATAATATCGGGTCGGCTAGCTGTAAGATACAATAGTGAGCCGATCATCCCACGGTACAGCGTGACATTGACGGGAACACCCTTTGTGTCCTTATCAAGTGTCAGCGGTGGTGCCATAGGGGTTTTCATAGCTGAACTTTCAGTTAAGTCGAATTTCTTCAGCATATCTTTAACATATGTTAGTTCACCCATCATACTCATTTTATACTCATCTTTCATTCTATCAGCGAAACGAGTACAAAGCTCATGGTTAGTAGAACCAAATATAATGTCATCAACATATATTTGAACTAAAATGATATGACCTTTCACTTTTCTAAAAAATAGAGTTTTGTCAAACTTACCTCTCTCAAAATGTTCAATATGGAGATAAGTAGAGAGAGTATCATACCATGCACGAGGAGCTTGCTTTAAGCCATAAAGTGCCTTATCCAGTTTATAAACATAACCTGGACGCTTAGGATCTGAAAATCCTGGAGGTTGTTCCACATAGACTTCTTCATTCAGCTTTCCATTTAGAAACGCTGACTTAACATCCATCTGATGTACAGTGAAGTTTTTGTGTACAGCATATGCTAAGAAAAGACGAATAGATTCAAGTCTTGCTACTGGAGCAAAAGTTTCGTCATAATCTATGCCTTCCTCTTGTCTGTATCCCTGAGCAACAAGACGAGCTTTGTTGCGAGTTACAGTACCATGTTCGTCCAACTTGTTTCGATAGACCCATTTAGTGCCTATCACCGTTTTGTCAGTTGGTCTACGAACGAGTTTCCAAACTTTGTTTTTTTCGAATACAGTCAGCTCTTCTTGCATAGCACTGACCCAATTTTTGGATCTCTGAGGGCATCATCTATTTTCTTTGGTTCAGTTAGAGAAATACAGTTAACAAATAAACAAATATTACCTGCACTTCTACGAGTCTGAATACCAGCGTTTGGATCACCAAGAATTTGATCGATTGGGTGATTTACAGTCCATCGCTGAGCCGGAGCATACGTCGCTGACTCAGTCTGAACTGGAGAAACTAAAGATGAGGCTTCAGCTACTTCTGGATTATCAGCTAAGAGAGGAATGTTTGCATTTGTCACTTCATTCACTGATTGCTGAGAAATAGATGGAATTTCTGAGACATTTGGATCAACTGCAGGTATAGTGTTTATAGGAACAGCTGAGACCCAAGATGTTTCAGCTTCACTATTCTGCATATCTGGAATGATAGTAGGACCATCATTTTCTATGGTGTGAGCATGAGGAGTGGGAACTTCTTCTGAATCACCAAGATGAGAAAACATCCATTGATTAAGTTCTTCAGTATCAGCGGACGGTTTAGAGTTCGCTGAACGGGATTCATCAAACGTGACGTGAATAGTTTCTTCTACAGTTTGTCTTCTACTGTTGAAGACTCTGAAGGCTTTGGAAACTGAGGATTATCCAAGAAAGATTCCATCATCAGCCTTAGGATCAAACTTTCCAAGGGCATCTCTGTTGTTCAGTATGAAACACTGACAACCAAAGATGTGAAGAAAGCTGATTGAAGGCTTTCTCCCATGAAAAAGTTCATAGGTTGTCTTCTTGAATCTTTTAACTATCAGCGACCTGTTTTGCGTAAAACAAGCCGTGTTGACAGCTTCTGCCCAAAACTGAGTAGGCAGGTGAGAATCGCTGAGCATTGAACGTGCAGCTTCAATAATTGTTCTATTTCTTCTTTCAGCGACTCCAGTTTGTTGCGGTGTTCTCACTGACGAAAAGTTGTGAGAAATACCCTTACTCTCAAGGAAGGAATCAAGAGAACTGTTTTTGAATTCAGTTCAATGATCACTCCTTATTGAGCGAACAGTCATATTGTTCAGAGTTTCCATTTTCCGAACAAAGGTGATGAGTTCTTCAGGGTGTCACTCTTAGAACGGAGAAACATTACCCATGTGTAACGAGAGAATTCATCAACTATGACCAGCGTATATTTCTTTCCAGCGATGGATTGTTTGTTAACAGGGCCCAACAAATCCATATGGAGTAGTTGTAGAGGAGATGACACTAAGGAGACTTGCTTTGACTTGAAGCTTGCCTTGGTCTGCTTCCCTTTTTCACACGCTGAACATAAAGACTCTTTGGCGTATGAATGCTGAGGTAGACCAGTGACTAACTCTTTGGAGGAAAGAGTATTCAGTGTCTTGAAATTTAGATGCGAGAGCCTCTTGTGCCATAGCCAGTTAACATCAGAAGATGCCTTTGAGAAGAAACAGGAGTTCTCAGTGGTTGTTGAGTCCATGTTTATTACATAAACATTTTCCAAACGATAACCGCTGAGAGCTATCTTCTCCTTTTTGTCAGTGACAAAGCAGGATTCCTTAGTGAAAATCACTTTGTTATCCATGTCGCAAAGCTGACTGATGCTCAGAAGATTATGCTTCAGCCCTTCAACATATGCGACTCTTCTGAAGGAGGTTGTACCATTTGAAAGTACACCATACCCTCGGGTGTGTCCTTTTCCATTTCCACCGAAAGTCACAGAGGGACCCTTCTCTTCCTTGTATTCAGCGAGCAGGTTTTTCTTTCCAGTCATGTGTCTAGAGCATCCGCTATCGAGATACCAGATACCCTTCTTAACCTGCAATATAAAGGAAGATTAGTTTTTCTTAGGTACCCACTTAACCATGTATACACGTTTGTCAGTGGAAGTAGTTGGAATGGAAGGTTCAGCAGTCTTCGCAGCATTTGAAGATTCAGCTTTGTCTTTCTTCACTTTGGTTAATTTCTTAACCTCAGTGGTAGGAGTCACCTTGACCTGATATGCATCGGGGTTGGTCTTCTTTGCCTTGGGGGCAATCATCACCTTAGCTATCTTTTCAGCTTTGGTGGCTGTGGGGCACTTACTTGCAATATGATCGGTAAGTCCACAGTGATAACATTTCCTATAACTAAAGGTAGTTCTAGGACCACTTGTATGCTGAGCTTTTAATTTAGAATTAGAAGTGCCAGCACCAAGTAAATTATTGGCTTTAGAAATGGGACGAACATTCAGTTCTTCAGATTTCTTACCAAGGACATCCACTCTGAGTCTAGGAGTAGATCGCTGAATAGATCCACAGATCAGCTTTCTAGATCCAGAGGGGTTGGTCACTGAGTCTTTAGAAGCATTCAGCTTTGGTACTAAGGTACCCTTCTGAGGATTTTGATAAATAACAATTCCTTTACCTTTGTCTTTAGAGACAGAGGTAGGTTTTGAATAAACCATTTTTTCCTTACCTTTTGAGGAGGTAGGCGTTTCCTCAGGGATTGGTGTAATGGACGAGGAGCACTGAGATGATGAAGTGTCAGCGACTGAGGATACGAACGTTCCAAATTTAAGCATCGAACGTTCAGTGGTTGGTTTTGGAGTATCATATTTATAACCCAGACCACGTTTATCACTCAGAGGAATCTGAGCCTTAATTATCTCAGTGATCTTTGTTGAAGAATTACACCATCCTTCAACAGTAGCTTTTTCAGCCTCTAATGCAGCGATACTTCTGCTCGTTCGATTTTGACTAGCTGATTTAAATATACTTGATCTTTAAAATCTTCTTCAATTTTAGAAAGCTTTTCTATTTGAAGGTGGCAGTTTTTAAGCTTTTCAGCGAGATCAAGATTTTGGTTTTCAACCACAGTTTTGCCGTTCATGGCTTCGTATAAACTTCTAGTCAAGAGATCGATCTTACGGAGACTATCAGATTCATCAATATTTGCAATATTGGTAAAGAAAGAAGGTGATACCTGAATGACAGATGTTGAAGTGGAGGGAATTTCTGAACTTTCTTCCTCTTCTTCAATCTTGGCCATGAGACATTGATTTGCTTCATCATCTTCAGAGTCAGATGATGATGCTTCTTCATCAGAAGCAGCCCAATCATAGTCAGCCATCAGGCCTTTTCCTTTCTTCTTAAAGCTTTTCAGCTTTGAATACTTCTCCTTCAGCTTTGAGTATTTATCATCTTTATTCCTTGGAACAAAGGATTTCTTTGTAAAAGCTGAGGGTCTAGAAACTTTCTTAGACCTGCACTCGTTAGCAAAATGACCTGTCTTTTCGTAGTTGAAACAAGTAGCAGTAGCCTTATCAACAAAAGCTGATGATTTAGGCTTGTCAGTTATGGAAAGAGGTTTGTTCTTTCTAAACATTTTCTTCTTGGCGAATCTCCTGAACTTTTTGGTTAGGAGATCCAAGGATTCATCATCTGAAAAATCAGAATCTGATGAACTTTCAGAGTTACTCTCTAACTCAGTGATAGTGACCGAGGGTCGCTGAGTAGAAGGTTCCTCTGAGATTAAAGCAACAGGGGTGCTTTTGGAATCTTTTACAAGATTCTTCTTAAGATGGCTAGATTGCTCATGATTCAGCAATGTACCATATAAGGTAGCAAGGTCATTGATCTAAGATCCTTTGACAGCTTGAGACACATGGAATAATTGTCCCAGCTCTCAGGTAAACATTCTAGAAACTTTGTCAGCACTTCAAAGTTAGAATATTCCTTACCAACAGTTTTCAGATCTATACTTAAGCAATTAAAACGTTGGTGAACTTCAGAGAGAGTTTCATTCTTACCAGAAATGAAGCTTTCATATTGTCTTACCAGGTTGATCTTTCTTGAGTCCTGGACTTCAGACGTTCCTTCATACTGAACACATATTGTGTCCCACATAGCTTTTGATGATTTCAGGTTCATGACGGAATGGTAGACTTCGTCAGGAAGGGCCATGGATAGTATGGATCTGGCTTTTGTATCTATAGCCACTTTCTTCTTATCTTCGTCGGTCCACTGATGGATTTCTTTAGGAATCAGCCTTTCTGGAATAGCAGGTCTATTTGCAGTGGCTGGAACTAAAGGATCAATTATTACAGGGATGTGTGGGCCGTTCTCAAGATAGTAAGGTATAGTAGGGTCTACACCTTCTAAGAAGAGTGTCATCCTATTTTTCCACAAGTTGAAGTTGTCTCTGGAGAATCTAGGGGGTTCTGCAAGAGAACCATTGTCTATATAATGTGTGTTTGAGTTGGTGGCCATTTTCAGATAATAGCAAGGAAGAGAAAAATCTTAGATTAGATCTTGTTTATGAGATTAAACAAATTTGCTCTGATACCACTTGTTTGTCCCGAAGGCCTATACAAGTTTGTAGAAGGGGGGGGGGGGGGGGGGGGGTTGAATACAAACACACAGATTTTACTTTTCTAAATTGTTTATTGATAAATCATTAACAATTTACAGCTTGTTGCGGAGACAAGATTAAGGGTAAACCTAAATCTAAACAAGTTGGAACACTAAGGTTTCTTGCACTAAGAGAGATAAGGAAATTACTAATAATAACCTATCTGAGATAAGAGATTTGAACTTGTCCAGAGTTAGCAAGTTACTTCAAATGAAGTGAGTTCATCTCTTTATATACTGTATGCATTTAATGCAAGTCAGTATACACTTTACACGTGTCATCAGCTGGTTGGTTGCATGTCATTGACCTTTGGTGACAACCTAAGTAGCCGCATGTATGAACAGTGTAGTGTCAGAGTTGTTGTACGAATTCAGATAATCGGAGGTTCTTTTCTGACATTTCGTACGGAGTCGTGCAAGGGTGGTTAAGGCAAAAGTACTTTGTACGGAGGACTTCATGATCAGCTTTCGTTGATTCAGCACTTCATCATTTCTATTCAGCGAATGATAAAGTTCAGCGATAGCTGAAGTCTTGTACTTGATACTTCACGTTGAGTGGACAAATCTGAGTCTTCGCTGATCCGCATCAGTTCATTAGGAGACTTGTCGCTGGTTCTTGAGCTTGATCTTCGACTTCAGCGTAGAACCTATGTTGACGTGAAACTTGTCTTCAGGGATCATAAGTAAACAACTAACTTATCAGCGATCATCATAATGACTGAACAGACTCAGCACATTAATGATGAACATTGTTCGCTGAATGTTTAATTTAAAAAGCGAGAGTTCCTATCAGCGGTACTGGAAGATCTTAGTATTTATCAGCGATAGTGAAACTCTGATACATATTGTTTACTTACAATTTTCACTAAGTATATAAGAGAGGGTCATTATCAAATCACTGAGGGTTTGGATCAACATATACCATCTTATTTTTTCACACCAAACAACTCTATACTTTCTTCCATTCTCTATACTTTCTTCCATTTATTTCTTCAATTTTAGACAATATGGATTCGCCACAACCCGCTTCATCGACCGCATCATCATCATCCATAGACACCGACGAGTACTTGCATCATCAAAGGGAAATTTTTTTAGGGTTGGTTCGAGAAGCTGCAAAATTAATTTATGGTAGCACCGTCTCATCGTCAAGAAGAGAACCGAGGGCCGGGAACATAGAAAGAGGTCGGGTAGCTGCAAACGAGCGGCTTTTGCGGGACTACTTTGGCAACAACCCGGTTTATACACCGGATATGTTTAGACGGCGGTTCAGGATGAGCAGGCAACTATTCGAACGAATAGTTGAAGATTTAGAAGGAGAGTATTCGTATTTTACACTTCGGGTGGCGAGGCGAGGTCAATTCATGAGAGGTCAATTCATGAGAGGTCAATTCATGAGAGGTGATCATGAGCACCCGACAATCATGCTAGAAGCAGTGGCCTCCCATGATCTATGGATCTGGCACGCATACTTTGGTGTTGCCGGTTCCAACAACGACATCAATGTTCTCAATCAGTCGCCCATCTTCAACGATCTATATGATGGAAAAGCACCCGAGTGCCCTTTTGAGGTGAATGAAGTCACCTACAACCACGGATATTATCTAGCGGATGGGATATATCCGGAATGGGCTACTTTCGTAAAATCATTTGCGTGCCCACATGACCCTAAACGACAAAAGTTCAAGTCCGCGCAAGAATCAGCACGTAAAGATGTTGAACGAGCTTTTGGCGTGCTTAAACAACGTTGGCATATACTTCATAACCCGGCACGCGGATGGCATCCGACAAGATTGGGAAACATTATGTACGCTTGTGTCATATTACACAATATGATACTCGAAGACGAAGACCAAGCCATTTGTGGTGGCAATGAAAACGACCTTTTCACGGATGATATCGAAACACAAATCAGTGAGGAACAACGCGCGGCAATTGTTCGAGAAGTCAAAAACCGGGACACTCGTAATAACCTTCGGTCGGATTTGGTCGAACATATTTGGCGTAGCCAAGTTCCCAACAATGACGACGAGTAGATTTTTAATATTTTGTAATTTTTAAATTTATTTTGTAATTTTTAATTTTTTAATGAATGATATGAATTTTTATTTTTATTATTTATCTTATTTTTATTTATTAAAAAACATATAAATATTTTTATTTTGTTAAATAATTAAATGTATAAATAAAAGAATTAAAAAAGATGAGGTGGCAAGTGGGTTCATTGGATTTATTGGGTACTGGTACTCCACTTTTGGGTAAGGACGGGATAAGGAGGGTAGGAAGGAGAAAAGCTGATGTGGCGCTGAGGTGGCAAATGGGTTCATTGGGTACTGGTACTCATGGCCTAAGGATGTACTTGAAACATTCAATGTCCTTTTTGGCTTGAGGTATTCTGGGAAACGATTATATCGTATTTTTAGTTGATTAACTGCTTCTATTAATAAACTCCATGGATTATATATTGTTTATCCTGGTTTTTCACATTTCGTTAAAATTCAATTGACAAGTTTTTAGATATTAAAAATTGTTAAGCAAACTAAAAGACTCGCATGGGCCTTGTGTACGGGCTATCTCTCTATTAAAGTTCCAACCATTTTAAAATGATGTGTGATGTTTATGTCAAAAATTACACTCCAAATAATTTGATAATTTGAGGTTGGTTTGTGGAATTTTAACAACTAAAGGTTGTTTTGTTTGAAATAAACACGACGGTCAAAAAAATAGATAAAAGAGACGAAGGAATTGGTGACACGAAAAACCCCTGTCAAGGGTAAAACCCGCAGACGACAATGGAAGTCGTCGATGCACCATGGACGTCTAACAGGGACGTCATCCTTTAGTAACAATAATCGCTAATACAATGTTTACAATGATGATTGTAAGTACTAAATGTAAATTTCACTTATTGTGTATAGCTTCATGTTGGTTGATTCTCGATGTCCTTTCTGAAATTGTCCTTTTGGTTTATTTTTTGGTAAAAAATATCAAAGTTACAACTGACGTAAGAAACTTACGACTAGACATATCTTGAGAACAAGTGCTAACGACTAAAGACCATAGGACTAATAGTCGTCACTTTTGACGACAACCATATGATATTCTCGACGTACGACTAACGATAAATGAATTAAGACACTTATACTATCGGTCGCACTAAGAACCGACGATCGTAGGTTTCATTCGACATATGTTCACCGTTGCTAACTCCCGGTCCTGACAAATAGTGTTTAATGATGATTTAATGCATGCCTTCTCTCATCAAATGCCAACAGACATAACCGAAAGCACGTAATCAAGAGCATTGACAAGACCGTTGTCGACATTAATGCTCATAAAAGACTCATTTATAACGATGAAACCTATATAAACAAAGCTCCATCACCTTGAAGGGGTATCAACATACGAGAAATACTCTAGCAATTCACAAGCAATTCTCACAAAGATTCATACAACACACTTGAAGATCTTAGACAAACTTACGATTTCTTTTACTTACAATCATATTGTACTATTTTGTATTTATGTGACGTACCTGTTTGACGTCAGTAGTATATTGACGACCTTCATCGTCGTCCGCGGTTTTTACCCTCGACAGGGGCTTTCCGCATCACCATATTCTTATGTCTTATTTACTTTCTTGCAATTTTCGTGTGTTTGTCGAAGAGAACAATCTTTAGTTGTTAAAGCTCAACAACGACCTTAAGTTATTCTTAAGAGTAATTTTTGGCATAAACAGTTTGGCGCCACCATGGGGCCCCAACTAGAGAATTTCTTCCAAAAACATACGTCCTACTAAGAATCTTCGTGGAGTTCTGTCATTTTCAGGAACATGGATGGTTAAGGATCAAGCGACAATGTCATGGCTCAAATGAGAGTAGAGTTAGAAGCTGCTCGTCGGCGTATTGAGCCGTTGGATGAGCAGAATCGCAAAGCTCAGTAGGAGATCTCTAATTTGAGGCGCCTGAATTGAAATCCTGGGTCGCCAGTAACACCTCAGTCTATCTCCTTAACCCCTGCAGGACCTCCTCCCTATATGAAACCTCCAATTTTTATCCTATAGGTGCTCCTACAGTGAGCATCGTGAGTTTACCTCCACCGCCACCTTTGAAGCAACATATGACATTTTTCCCACATCCTTCTGCGGATATCCCTTCAATGCCTATACCATCGATACCCTAATCGACCGTTTCCTCTTTCCTCGTGTCGTTGTTCCCCATATTTTCGACATATCCTACTTCGAAAGTCCCTGTGTCCAGTGACGACACAGAGTCAACCTTGGGACTGAACCTTCATGTGACAGTGGGCCTCACCTCCTCTCTTGTCGAAACCTAAAAATGGTAAAGCCTTATAACTTTACCTATCCGTAAGTCCTAACTCGCAGGAGGACGACAAACACCAGTTGCCCATATATTATGTTGGTAAATCTTTACTCGACGCATAAAAAAGGTATTCCTCGATGGAAAAGCTCATTCTTTCGCTTGTAACTGCTGCAAAGAAGTTGCGACATTATTTTGAGTCTTATCTTATAACTGTCGTCACTAACTTTCCCCTTTTGGAGCATTTATCTTAATAGCCATCGACTTCAAACCAAGGACGACTATAAAATCTCAGGTCCTCGCAGATTTTATAGCATATTTTAGCCCAAAATTGGAAAAAGAAGCTCACAACTAATTATTCTCTATGTCGACTCACGATGACAACTTATGGACATTCCATGTCGATGGATCCTCCAATATCAGGGTCATGATGGTGTACTCGATATGTTCGACTTCAAAGCAACTAACAACGAGGTAAAATGTTAAGCTTTAATCGCATGTATGCCTATGGCACAGGACCTAAGTGACTCCTTTTTGGTAGTTAATCAAATGAACGGGGAATTCGTGATAAATAATTCCAAGACGATGTTAATGCCAAAAATTACCCATAAGAATAATTTAAGGCCGGTGTGGACATTTAACAACTAAAGATAGTATCCTTCCATAAACACATGACAAATTAATGCAAGAAATAAAAGTGATACAAAGATTTAGTGACGCGAAAAACCCCTGTCGAGGGAAAAAATCACGGACAACAATGAAAGTCGTCATTGCACTAGTGACGTCAAACAGGGACTTCGTCCTTTAGAAATAATGGTCGAGAGTACAATTGATTACAATATGATTGTAAATAAAAAAATTGTGAGTTGGACTCTTGTCATCGAATGTATAGTGAGGATCCTTGAGACCGGGTACTATTTGTACATTTGTAGTAGTGAAACTACAACACTTTAATTGATCGAGTAAAACAAAACAAAAAAGCTACATCAACATATAAACCACATAAACCCTAAAAAGAGATGCAAAACTCAAAGTAAAAGTTTACCGGTTTGAAACTTTCAAAATCACTAGAATATATTTTTTTATTGCTTTTTCGACACCCTAATGTATGTGTTGATGTCCGGACAAGCTGGACCACGAATATTATGAAATGGAAAATAAAAATTGCACCTAGAAGCAACTTTTCTTAAAAGCTACCCTTCTGCCTCTCCACCTAGATGAATTACGTGAGGAGTAAAAAAAATAACAAAAGTATTTACGTATATTTTGACTTTTTTGGATAAATGATGTCAATATTTTGACCTTATGCACATCTATGTAATTCTATCTTCAAGTTCAGAAAACTACCATAAATATTGAAAATCCAAACCAAGCAAAACCATGTATATAGGTTACGTTTTCGTGTACATGTCTCCGGTTGTATGTTTTTATTTGTTTCTTTCACTTTTATCTACTTCCTTCTACCTTTAATTTGTTTATAAAATTTATGTTATTTTTCAACCCCTTTATTGTTTTTGACCATTTCAACTGTTTTTATGTTATTTTTCTGCAAATTTAATCTGTATCCACTTTTTCTTTAACACAATATGCAATAGCCAAGGGTGACAGTCACTCTAGTTTTTGGTGGAAATCAAGTTTGCGTACATTTTAACCTTTAGGATGGGATATAATTGTTTTTTTCCGTTTGGTTTATAATAATAGGGGTGGAATACATGCAAACTGTAATTAATGATTCACCTTTATTTACCTATAAAACGTGTAGATCTATGCCAATTCGGTATCTCGAAAAATAGTTGTTTGACCATAATGGTCAAAATGATAACTTGCACGAAAATACGTAGAACATCATTAGATTATTTGCCAAAAAAGCACCAGCAAAAAAATGAAATATATAAAATATGAAAATGGTTTAAGTCTAAGTTGGTGCGTGTGAGCCTCTAAGAGCATCTCTAACAGTTATGTTAAAATAGAGAAAAAAATGGATTTTGACAATTTTTTTTTGTTTCAACAGCCATGCTAAAATAGTTAATGTTAGGATTGCTATAATAAAGTAGCCGTTAGAGATGGAGATGTAATTCTTCTTATAGAGATTTTAACATTTCATATTCTATTATAGAAAAATCATAGTATAACTGATAGGGATGCTATAACAATCTATAATGGGAGACATGAATCTTAAAAGATGAACCATTAAATGGTGGAGGCCACGAGGTTAGTTTCTAGAGTGTTACACACAGAACCATACAGAAAGCCCTTGTCTTTCAATTTCTAAAATTATAAAGTTAAAGCTATGATGAGTTGTACCTTGTACATTGAAGGTTGTACTAATTCAGATTCGGATAACGGATATCTAACACAAGGAAACCATAGAGACATAAATATAGTTCATAAAAACAAAGCAATACATCTATAATTAACGATTTGTACGTCATGGGAACTGTATGTTACTTTCGGTTTGTTGATTTCACTAAAAAAGAAGCTACCCTATACTATTTTATTTTCAATTTATTGAGGGGGCATAGCACAATCGATTTTGAGGTGGTATACATGTGAGAGTTTAACTCTAAAGGGGCGCTTGATTTGATGAAATAGTTTTAAGGGATATGGATTTCGTGAAAGGATTTGGAATTGGAAGTATTTGGTTTGGAATGATTTGGAATCTTTGGTGTGTTTGGTTGTAGGATTTGAAATAGAATTGAATTCCATTATTTATCAAAAAAGTTATAAAAACTTGTAAAAATAATTAAATTACCATTTATTAAATTAATTATTAGGAAACGAATGTTTTAAGAATTTTTTTAAACATTATTATATACGAATCTTACGAAATACATTGAAATCTTAGCTACCCCTTGAGATTTCAAAATCCTATGAGGGATTTCAAAGTGTTAGAAACGATGCGAGAGTCAATCGATGAATTGATGAACGAACTGAGACAGATATGTGGCTAAAGCTTCAACAGCTTTTGATATATTGAGAGAATACGATTACAGGAAGATTAACCTAATTATGAAACATAAGAGACCTATATATACTAGATAAGTTACAGATAATTACAGAACTACCCTTGTACTTTACATATGTACGATAATAACTCTAACACCCCCCTCAAACTCAAGTGGGGGAAGAATGAGCCAAGTTGAGTTTGGAAACAAGAGCCCGAAAACGCCCCGAAAGATGAGCTTTGGTGAAGATGTATGCTGTCTGATCAATGGTTGAAATCGGGAGAAGTTGAACCGTCTTGCGAAGAACATGTTGACGAGTGAAATGACAGTCAATCTCGATGTGCTTTGTACGCTCATGAAAGACATCATTGTAAGCAATCTGAATAGCACTATTGTTATCACACCACAATGGTGTTGGAGAGATCTGATGAGCACCCATATCAGAAAGTAACCAGCGTAGCCATACAAGTTCTTGCGTAGTGTCAGCTAAGGCTCGATACTCAGCTTCAGTACTAAACCGAGCTGTCAGAGATTGTTTCTTGCTGCGCCAGGAAATAAGAGAGTCCCTAAGGAAGAAACAATATCCGGTGGTCGAACGACGGTCTGTTATGTCTCCATCCCAGTCAGCATCTGAGAATACACGAAGCGTTAAAGACGATGTGGATGAGAAGTGAAGCCCATGAAACATTGTCCCTTTGAGGTACCGAAGGATACGAATAACCGCGGCATAGTGATCGGAGCACGGAGCAGACATGAACTGGCTGACTATATGAATTGCATATGCAAGATCCGGTCTAGTAACAGTCAAGTAGACCAGAGATCCAACTAGTTGACGGTACCGTATAGGGTCCTGCAGAGGGGTTCGAGCATTGGGAACAAGGTGCAGATTTTGCTCAACAGGTGTAGATGCAACTTTGTTGTCTGTAATCCCAGCTTTGGACAACAGATCTGAAATGTACTTGGCTTGACAGAGATATATGCCGGAAGAGTCTGACAGAACTTCAAGACCAAGGAACTAGTGTAGCGTACCAAGATCTTTCATCTCAAAGCATGAGCTGAGAGAATGTTTGAGATGGGTGATACATGTAGAGTCACTGATGGTAATGATCATATCATCAACATACAATAGGAGTAAGATAGTACCTGCATCAATGGTCCGAGTAAACATGCCAGAATCATAATTACTCTGAGAAAACCCCAATGAAATGACAATATTGCTAAATTTTTCAAACCAAGCACGAGGAGCTTGTTTGAGACCATAGAGGGCTTTTCGAATTCGGCATACATGGCCCTGTCGAGAGATCACACCTGGAGGGGGTCTCATGTAGACTTCTTCTGAGAGATCACCATTTAGAAAGGCATTCTTGACATCCATCTGGTAAAGTGGCCATCTTTTGGTGGCAGCTATGGCGAGAAGACTACGAACCGAGGTGACCCGAGCCACAGAAGCAAACGTTTTCTCGTAATCAATTCCATAGTCTTGATTGAAGCCTTTTGCCACAAGACGTACTTTATATCGATCAATGGATCCATCCGACTTTGTTTTGATTTTGAAGACCCATTTGGAACCAATAGGTGACTTGCCCAGTGGGAGAGGTACAAACACCCATGTATTGGCTTTGTCAAGGGCCTGAAGTTCCTCAGACACAGCTTGCCGCCAAACAGGGTTAGAGGAAGCTTCCTTGAAGGAAGTGGGTTTATGGTTGGACAACAATGTAGCATAACAATGATAATCACGAAGGTGAGAAGGAACTTGTCTTACCCGGTCTGAGCATCGTACACCCTGTGGTTGAGAAGAACTAGGATCCATAGACTCAGCAGATGACTCGGAAGTAGTCTTTGGAGGTGGTGCAGATGATTGATCATGATCAGCGGGCACAGATGAGGGTGAATCGGAAGAGGGCACAGATTGAGGTGAAACGGAAGGAGTTAGACCAAATGTAGGAGTGAGAATGTGATCTAATTGGAGTGAGTCCAATGAAATAGAGATATCAGTGAAGAAGGAAGTGGAGGGGTTGGGTGTGTCCTGAAATTTGGACACTGTTGAGAAGGGAAGATGTTCCCAGAATGTGACATGACGGGATATACGAAGTCTCCTAGAGACTGGATCCCAACAACGATAACCTTTGTGTTCAATACCATAGCCAAGAAAGCAGCATAATCGAGAACGAGGTTCTAGTTTGGTATGTTCATGAAGTTGTAGCTGAACAAAGCATGCACAACCCCACACTTTTAGGAGTTCATATGCAGGGGAGACCCCATGGAGTACTTCATAAGAAGACTTTTGATTGAGGATGGGGGTCGGGTGACGATTGATGGTGTAGACAGCCGTGAAGGCAGCTTCACCCCAAAAACGTTCTGGACATTTGGCTGAGATCAATAAAGTACGAACAATATCAAGGATGTGGCGATGTTTACGTTCCACCCGACCATTTTGCGGAGAGGTGTCGGGGCAGGAGTACTGAGAAAGAGTACCCTGAGATTGAAGAAAGGAGAGGAGAGAAGATTCCTTGTATTCCATAGAATTATCTGCTCGAAGAATCTTTATGGGCTTGGAAAACTGGGTTAGAATCATACGGGCAAAGGTAATATATATTAGAGGTAGCTCTGAGCGGTGTTTCATGAGATATATCCATGTAAAGCGTGTGTGATCATCGATAAAAATGACAAAATATCGAGCAGCTCCCATGGATGGGTGTGGTGCTGGTCCCCATACATCAGAATGAATAAGGTCAAAAGAGGAAGCAAATTTAAATTCATTAATTTGAAAAGGTAAAGCATGATGTTTGCCAAGTTGACAAGATAAACAAGAAACATTTTCAGAAGAAGTGTTTCCTAACAATCCTGAACTAGCTAACACTTTTATTCTAGCTAATGATAAATGTCCTAGGCGCGCATGCCATAGTTCAAATGAAGGAGTACTGGAAACTGAAGCAACAAGATTTGATGAACTTAAGGAAAGGCGGAGGTAGACCACTTCAATCATCCGACCAACTTTACGGCCTACTCCAAGGATCTGCTTGGTCTTTGGATCCTGCACAACACATCCAGAAGGATGAAACAGAACAATTAGACCGGCTTCCATAAGCTGAGTGATGGAAATCAGGCTCAGAGATAAGTTAGGAATATGTAGCACATCAGGTAATTGTATATTGGGGGTAGATACAGTCCCACTGAAGGATACAGGTAAACGAGTATCATCAGCAGTACAGACTGATGAGAACATTCTGGAGGTTTGCTTAGAGACAAACCCGTCAACCTTAGGTGTCATGTGATTACAACATCCAGAGTCAAATAGCCAAGGGTTTACCTGATGCAGAGGTATTTCACTGAGAATTCACATCCATAGAACCTGTCATGAGTTGCTCCATAAGCTCTTGGTTTTGGCGCATGAGTTCCATACGATCAGGCAATGAGTTGTTGTTTTGTGGTGCCTGAACTGGCGTGGGGGTATCCTGAGTGATTGATCCAGCAACTGATTGAGTTCGGAGCTGTTGCCTTTGATTACCTGAGTTCCTTGGATGCTTTGGACAGTCAGACCCATAGTGTCGTGGATGTATGACCCCACACCAACGACATTTATGAACTGGGCAGTTGAGGAGAAGATGAGATGTAGAGTGACAGAACGTGCATTCACTATTATTCCCCTTTCCTGCAGATTTAGGCTGTTCATTGTTGTTCCACCTACCTTTTGGCTTTCCTAAGTTCGAAGTATAGAGCACAGTATCCGAAGGCACAGGGAAGCGCTGTTGAAGGCGAGTTTCTTCACTCAGCAGTTCCGTGATGGCCTCTTCAAGAGTAGGTAAAGGATGCATATGTAGTAGAGAGGCTCTAACGTTCTCAAATCGATCAGTGAGACCCATTAGGATAGTAATCAAATGCAGTTGGCTAAAATAGGCGGTAAACTTCCGAGCTGTGTCATCAAAGATTTGAGGTGCACCCAAGCTCAAATGATCTCTAAGAGCTTGCATCTCAGAGATGTACGAGTTGATGGACTGATCAAGTAGTTGTCTTTTGTTCTGAAAAGTAGTCCACAACTGATATTCATGTGAGAGGCCTGTAGAAGTGTACCTTTTTGCAAGAAAATCCCACAGTCCTTTTGCTGTTGTATAGCCAAGAAATTGCTGATTGATCTCAGTAGTTGTGGATGCGTTTATAAATCCCAAAATGCGAGCATTCATGATATCCCAATCATTCATGCGTTTTGCAAAGTCAACCGCACTTTCATCTTCGTTTTGGACTGGGATTTGAGTAGCACCCGTGACATAGGTATGCAGACCATGAGACTTGAGGAGAATAGTCATATGATGATGCCACAGAATATAGTTATTCCCATTGAGAATAACCGAGATAGGATTGGAATGACTAGAATTGAGAGCCATCTGATAAGTAAACATGCAAAAATAAGCAGGAACCGAAAATGAGAGTTCTGGAGTTGAGAGTTCCAGAATTCGAAACCGGAATTAAGATCCGGAAGTTGAGAGAACCGGAATTGGGAGATTCTGGAATATGATACCTGGAAGTGGGAACCAAAATTAACGATCCAGAAATAAATTGAAACCGGTTCCGGAAGATTGAAGTTCCGGAGTGAGGAATCAAACGGAAACAGGTACCGGAATTGGATGTTCCGGAATTAAAAAAGAAACAGGTACCGGATGTTGTGTGTTCCGGAAATAAAATAAACGGGTATTGGAATTAAAGTTCCGGAATTAGAGACCGGAATTGGAGTTCCGGAATGAGCGATCCGGAGTTTAACAACGGGA
This sequence comes from Saussurea involucrata, assembly GCA_033807775.1. Taxonomy (NCBI): domain Eukaryota; kingdom Viridiplantae; phylum Streptophyta; class Magnoliopsida; order Asterales; family Asteraceae; genus Saussurea; species Saussurea involucrata. Next base: position 87,122,101 of record CM066325.1, on the reverse strand, counting down.
TCCGGAATTCGTGAGGTTCCGGAAAGTCGAAAGAACTGGAAACAGGTTCCGGAGTTTAGCAGGATCCGGAATCGTGATGATCCGGAGTTTGAGAGATTCCGGATTAGGGTGTCTGACGAACAAAAATAGGGTTTGAGAACAATGTTCCGGAGTTTGATCCACGAAAACAGGGTTTGAGAACAATGTTCCGGAGTTTAGCGATACGGAAAAACGAAACAAAAATCGAATAAGGAAGAAAGGCAAAGGAAAGACGAGCAATCAGAAGAATAGATGAGACATACCTAAAGCTCTGATACCTTGTTAGAAACGATGCGAGAGTCAATCGATGAATTGATGAACGAACTGAGAGAGATATGTGGCTGAAGCTTCAGCAGCTTTTGATATATTGAGAGAATACGGTTACAGGAAGATTAACCTAATTATGAAACATAAGAGACCTATATATACTAGAAGTTACAGATAATTACAGAATGACCCTTGTACTTTACATATGTACGATAATAACTCTAACACAAAAAATCCTAAAATTTAGAATCTGGTCAATCCTGCTAACCAAACACCGGATTGGAATAAATTTGAAATCCACATCCTCCAAATCTATTTCATTCCTGCAAACCAAAGGGTATCCCCTTTTGGGGGTTGGGCTCCTTGTGGGCACTGGATTCTTAAGCCAACCATCTTAGTGGGCCGTTGTGTATCTGATTTGTCTCTCACATGATACTTTTAGGCCAAAAAGTGTGGTTTTGAGGCCTTTCCGTGTTAGAAAGAGACATGTTTTTTTGCAGGTATAAACGCTCGTGCATTTAAAAACATTTCATAGGTTATCCTCTTAGATAACCCCAAAAAGGGGATACCCTTTATTGAAGTTTTTGTAAGGGTTTAACAAACTAGCTTTAAAGCAAAAACCCATACGGAAATTCAGGTGAAATCTACTTTAATTTTTGGTTTCTGTTTCTTGCAAGGCATAGTAAGATAAGAACACTTTTTAGCAACTCTTCCTTTTGTCCTACTCAATACTATTAAAACCATTATTCATGTATAAATACAACAATCTAACACCAATAACTCATAGTATAAAAAAAAGCTAATCAAGATTCAATGGTTATGGATATTAAGGTCGAAAATGAGGCCGTACCTCAAAATACCGAAGACGAACAAGCTCCTCTCCTTGGAAACATACTTCTTCCCGAACATGCGGAGAAAACCCTGATACAAAAATCCATTAGCCAAACGTTCGAAAGCACGACTTACTTAGCAAATCTTTTGCCCACTGGTTCGGTTCTTGCTTTTCAACTTCTTTCACCCATATTCACGAACCAATGCGACCCTGTTAGCCGGGGTTTAACCGCTGGGCTTGTGGGTCCTTGGGCTTTCATGTTTTTTGTTGAGTTTCACTGATAGCTTCAAGGATCGAGAGGGTAATGTATGTTATGGGTTTGCCACAACGCATGGGTTGTGGGTTATTGACGGGTCAACAAGTCTACCACCAGAACTTGCAGCTAAGTACAGGATGAAATTCATAGAGTTTATGCATGCCTTCATGTCGATTATGGTTTTTGCAGTAGTGAGTCTATTTGATCAAGATGTTGTGAATTGCTTTTATCCGTCACCATCTGATGAAACGAAAGAGCTTCTCATGACACTGCCAGTAGGATTCGGAGTTATTTGCAGTATGTTGTTTGTTGTTTTCCCTACAAAACGCCATGGAATCGGGTTTCCAATCAACACCAATTAACACTGTTCATTTGTAAAACTTCAAGAGCAATTTATACAAGTTATTGTTAATTGAGATGTAAGAGACTCTGACTCACATGCTGCGATGTATACCTGCAAATATAGATCCATTTCTATAAGAACCAAAAGGGAATACAACTGAAAGAGCAAGAATCATTTTCACGTTCTGTTTAAGAATTTCATTACCGTTAGAAAAATGAAACTTCATTCAGGCATTTCACCGAACATATAGTTAAGCAAAGAAAAAAAACCAAGAAATCCGTTCCCATCAGAGAAGAATCATTTTTTGTAGTTGTCAGTTTTCAGAGATACCCACATGAAAACTAAAAATAAAATAAAGTGGGAAATAGAAATTGACGATGGTACAAAAACGGTATTCCATTCAGGCATTTCATCGAACGCTTAAAATACATCTAAATTGGCCATCAACTGATGTATACATGAAGTAGTGTATCTGAAAAAATGCATTAATTGTTTGTAAATCATGCATGAGTTGTAATTAAGAGTTTTTCAAAATTTATGCCTAAAATGGTGGTACCATAGGCTTAAAGAGTTATCTTTAAGACTTTTAGTTAGAACCAATATATAAGTAGTATATATATATATATGTTAGAAAAGATGTGTGAATCAATCGATGAATCGAGAACAGAGAGAGATAGTGCTGAACGTCAGCGGCTTTTCATATATTGAGAGAGACAATTACAAGAGATTGATTAACCTAATACTGAAACATAAGTAACCTATATATACAGCTAAGTTACAGATAATTACAGAATAGACCTTGTACTTTACATATACACAATAATAACTCTAACACCCCCCTCAAACTCAAGTAGGGGAAGAATGAGCCAAGTTGAGTTTGGAAACAAGAGCCCGAAAACGCCCCGGAAGATGATCTTTGGTGAAGATGTCCGTTGTCTGATCAATGGTTGAAATCGGGAGAAGTTTAACCGTCTTGCGAAGAACATGTTGACGAGTGAAATGACAGTCAATCTTGATGTGCTTTGTACGCTCATGAAAAACATCATTGTGAGCAATCTGAATAGCACTATTGTTATCACACCACAATGGTGTTGGAGAGATCTGATGAGCACCCATATCGGATAGTAACCAGCGTAGCCATACAAGTTCTTGCGTAGTGTCAGCTAAGGCTCGATACTCAGCTTTAGTACTAGACCGAGCTGTCAGAGATTGTTTCTTGCTGCGCCAGGAAATAAGAGAGTCCCCAAGGAAGAAACAATACCCGGTGGTCGAACGACGATCTGTTATGTCATCCCAGTCAGCATCTGAGAATGCACGAAGCGTTAAAGACGATGTGGAGGAGAAGTAAAACCCATGAAACATTGTCCCTTTGAGGTACCGAAGGATACGAATAACCGCGGCATAGTGATTGGAGCACGGAGCAGACATGAACTGGCTGGCTATATGAACTGCATATGCAAGATCCGGTCGAGTAACAGTCAGGTAGACCAAAGATCCAACTAGTTGACGGTACCGTGTAGGGTCCCGCAGAGGGGTTCCGGCATTTGGAGAAAGATGCAGGTTTTGCTCAATAAGTGTAGATGCAACTTTGTTGTCTGTAATCCCAGATTTGGACAACAGATCTGAAATGTACTTGGCTTGATAGAGATAGATGCCGAAAGAGTCTGACAGAACTTCAAGACCAAGGAAGTAGTGTAGCTTACCAAGATCCTTCATCTCAAAGCATGAGCTGAGAGAATTTTTGAGACGGGTGATACCTGTAGAGTCACTGCCGGTAATGATCATATCATAAACATACAATAGGAGTAAGATAGTACCTGCATCAGTGGTCCGAGTAAATAGACCAGAATCATAATTGCTAGGAGAAAACCCCAATGAGATGACAGTATTGCTAAATTTTTCAAACCAAGCACGAGGAGCTTGTTTGAGACCATAGAGGGCTTTTCGAAGTCGGCATACATGACCCTGTCGAGAGATCACACCTGGAGGGGGTCTCATGTAGACTTCCTCTTCGAGTTCGCCATTGAGAAAGGCATTTTTGACATCCATCTGGTAAAGTGGCCATCTTTTGGTGGCAGCTATTGCGAGAAGACTACGAACCGAGGTGACCCGAGCAACAGGAGCAAACGTTTCCTCGTAGTCAATGCCATATTCTTGATTGAAGCCTTTTGCCACAAGACGTGCTTTATATCGACCAATGGATCCATCTGACTTTGTTTTGATTTTGAAGACCCATTTGGAACCAATAGGTGACTTGCCCGGTAGGAGAGGTACAAACTCCTATGTATTGGCTTTGTCAAGGGCCCGAAGTTCCTCAGTCATATCTTGCTTCCAAACAGGGTTAGAAGCAGCTTCCTTGTAGGAAGTGGGTTCATGGTTGGACAGTACTGTAGCATAGCAATGATAAGGACGAAGGTGAGAAGGAACTTGTCTTACCCGGTCTGAGCGTCGTACTCCATCTTGTGGTTGAGAGGAGCTAGGATCCATAGACTCAGCAGATGGCTCAGAAGTAGTCCTTGGAGGTGGTTCAGATGATTGATCATGATCAGATGGCACAAATGACACAGAGGAAGGCTTAGATGGAGGTAAGATGGAAGGAGGTGGGACAGATGATGAGTTCACAGATTGAGGTGAGACGGAAGGAGGTGGATCAGATGGAGAGGTGAGTATGGGATCTAAATGGAGTGAGTCCAAAGAGATAGAGTTATCAGTGAAGAAGGAAGTGGAAGGATTGGGTATGTCCTAAAATTTGGACACTGTTGAGAAGGGAAGATGTTCCCAGAATGTGACATGACGGGATATACGTAGTCTCTTAGAGACTGGATCCCAACAACGATAACCTTTGTGTTCAATTCCATAGCCAAGAAAGTAGCATAATCGAGAACGAGGTTCGAGTTTGGTGTGTTCATGAGATTGCAACTGAACAAAGCAAGCACAACCCCACACTTTTAGGAGTTCATATGCAGGGGAGACCCCATGGAGCACTTCATAAGGAGACTTTTGATTTAGGATGGGGGTCGGATGTCGGTTGATGGTGTAGACAGCCGTGAAGGAAGCTTCGCCCCAAAAACGTTCTGGACACTTGGCTGAGATTAATAGAGTACGAACAGTATCGAGGATGTGACGATGTTTATGTTCTGCACGTCCATTTTGCGGAGAGGTGCCGGGACAGGAGTACTGAGAAAGAGTACCTTGAGATTGAAGAAAGAAGAGGAGAGAAGATTCTTTGTATTCCATAGCATTATCTGCTCGAAGAATCTTTATGGGCTTGGAAAACTGGGTTAGAATCATACGGGCGAAGGTAGTATATATTTGAGGTAGTTCTGAGCGGTGCTTCATGAGATATATCCATGTAAAGCGTGTGTGATCATCGATAAAGATAACAAAATATCGAGAACCCCCCATGGATGGATGTGGTGCTGGTCCCCAAACATCAGAGTGAATGAGGTCAAAAGGAGAAGCAGATTTAAATTCATTTTGTTGAAAGGGTAAGGCATGATGTTTGCCAAGTTGACAAGATAAATAAGAAACGTTTTCAGAAGAAGTGTTGCCTAACAATCCTGAACTAGCTAACAGTTTTATTCTAGCTAAAGATAAGTGTCCTAGGCGTGCATGCCATAATTCATAGGAAGGGGTACTGGAAACAGAAGCAACAAAATTTGATGAGCGTAAGGGAAGACGGAGGTAGACCACTTCAATCATCCGACCAACTTTACGGCCTACTCCAAGGATCTGCTTGGTCTTTGGATCCTGCACAACACAACCAGAAGGATGAAACAGAACAATTAAACCGGATTCCATAAGTTGAGTGATTGAAATCAGGCTCAGAGATAAGTTAGGAATATGTAGCACATCATGTAATTGTATATTGGGGGTCGATACAGTCCCACTGAAAGATACCAGTAAGCGAGTATCATCAGCAGTACGGACTGATGAGAACATTCTGGAGGTTTGCTTAGAGACAAATCCGTCAGCCTTAGGTGTCATATGGTTACAACATCCAGAGTCAAATAGCCAAGGGTTACCTGGTGCGGAGATATTGCACTGAGAATTGTTGGTCCCAAAATGGCTCAACAAGTATTGTAGAAGGGGGGGTTGAATACAATACTTAGATTTTTCACAAGTTTTAATTCAATATATGAAAATCTTTCAATAAGAATTACACATAGAAAACAAAAGATTGTTGCGGAAAAGAACAGTTAAACTATTCTAACAATCTAACACAAAGTAAACTGAAAAACACTTAGAACAAATTGGACACTTAGACACAAGATGCAGTTTCAGTAAGAAAGGAGCTTGCACTTAGTAATCTTCAGAAGCGTATATTGCATGGAGAGTCTTCACCTCTATTTATAGTCCATGCATCATTTAATGCATGTGACACTTGTCACTCTTCCATTCATTGTACAGGTTGACTTCTGAAAAGCTGATATCTCCTTTTTAACTTATCCAAGGAACCAGGAGGACAGTCGTACCAGAAAAAGACCTTATCTGAGAATAGATAAAATGACAAAATGCCACTTTTATCTGACAATAGGATATTGTCTCATAATAAATGATCTTCTCTTTTGTCTATAGAGAATAAGGCTACCGACCTCCTGTATTGAAAACTGCACCAATTCGAAATCTCACTTCTTTAGAAAGGAGAGAGTTTCACCGAAGTGTTTAATATTTCGGTGCAGTCTTCTTGAACTCCCACCGATTTCTGAACACATATCGGTGGAAGTCTTCTTGAACTCCTCACCGAATTTCTTCAATTCGGTGATGTGTGTCTACCGATAACACAACCATGTCGGTGGTGATGTAACTTGTAGAAACTTGTTGCCGATTTTCTCACTTCCGCAATGAGATAGTCTTCGCACTTGGTTTCGGTTGATCTTCGACTTCACCGAACAATTGATATAAGAGTACAAGTTACACAAAAGAATCCAAAAACATTCTAAGTATCTAAGTGGGTTTAATTGAGTCAACTTCAAATCTATGATGACCCAACAATCTCCCCCTATTTGAATTTGATCTCTATCCTTAGAATGTTAAAGAGCAAATGAAAATAAGTGCATTTTGACCCTTTTTACTCTTTTGGGTTCTTTTCACATTGACCTTTTTTTAACTATGTTTCTTTGAGTATATCTATACAGTATATATAAAGCAAGTAAATAAAGGTATGTACAGCTACATATAAACAAGAGAAGCACTTGAATTTTATGTCATTCTCATACATCGGTGAAGTAAAGAAGCAAAAGATTATCAAAACTACCGAAAGGTAAAATGAAAAACCTACTTCTTTGATGATTGTCGGCGCTTGATCTCATCCATTAGGATTCGGTAGTAGGGTTGAGCGTCGGGGATGTGAGGGAACAAGTTGTGGAGGCCTTCAAGAAACATGGTGTCGGCAACTGGGATTTGAGAGAATCTGAAGAAGGCTCGTTTTTCGAAACCATCGTTGAAATACAGTCCTGGAATCGGTGACAGGCCCAGAGTTGTCGTGGGATATGATGCCGAAGTGGGAAGGGAAAGACTTAAGTTACTTATATTCGGTATCTTTCCTTCCTTTGCCATATCCTTGAAGACAGTGTCGGGAGGATTCTGAACTTTGGGAAGGCGCACTTCTTCCTTCAAGGATTGCAGTTTCGATCTTTCATCGGTGGTCAGCACGATGCTATACATCTTTTTGATCTCCTTCATCTTTGCCATTAGACCATCAATGTATTTGACAAAGATGTCCTTCTTTGGGTTTGGATTTTTGGCCAAGTGTCGAGAGATCTCGTACCATTCGGGGAGACCGTAGGTTTTGAGTTGGTAGTCTCTCACACTTTTCAAAGAGCCATCTTCCCGATCAATGATAAGGCAGATGTCTTTTGGGTTGGCTCTGGAGGTTGCGATCTTGACACCTGAGATCGGGGTTCTGTCGGATCGGTGGTGCATATTCTTCTTGTACCATCTACTTCTTCATTTCTCTCTTGTTCAAATTCACTCAGCACCGATTTCTATGCCGACACGGCATCGGTGGACTTGGCTTTCTTGGCTTCTTCCTCTACAACTTTTAAAGAGAGGGCCTTGGTATCATCAAGGACTTTTTGGGCTAATCTGGCTTTCTCAATTTCTTGAGGAGTCAGTCCTAGATTGGGTTCTTGCAGATGTGATGAAGGAGGTTTAAGTTTGCGTTTGTCTGCATCGGTGGGACGAGTCCCATACTTCGTCCTTTCTTTCTCTATTCTTTCTTGTTCGGCCAATTGTTCGGCAGTAAGACTTTTCTTTCCCTTATCTGTTTCGGCCGCAGAAAGTTGCTCCCCCTCAGTTGTTGCTTTGTCTTCCAAGTCCAACTCTTTTTCTTTAGAGAGTTGCTCCCCCTCAATGTCGGCGGTTTCAGCGTGAGGTTCGGTGGTATCAGGGATGTCATCGGTGGAAGATGGAGGCTTGGGGATGACCGACTGTCTAAGAGATGGCAACTTGGGTTGGGTTGTCTTTTTCTCCCCCTCAGCACCAACCAGAATCTTCATACCCAGCTGTCTGAAAATGTAGTCGAATTTCTTATGAAGAAAAGAGAGTTGTTTCGGTACCTCTTCAGAAACCATGGTGAAGTCACCGAGATCCATGTCCAGTTGGCCGAATTCTGGAAGTTTGGCATGAATGTCACGAAGGGAGTCGGCAGTGGCCTGGCTGAAGTCTTGATGAGACTTAGCTTCTTGAAGCATCCTCTGAAGTTCAGAATCTTTGACGTTGGAGGCTGCCTTGAAAGCACCAAAGGAGAAGGCAAGATCCCCATGAGATCGTGACAAAGATTCCACCTTGGAAACTAAAGAGTTGATGTCGGTGGTAAAGGGCCGTAGAGCATCGGCAATAGCATCTGAAAGAATCCGCGGCAGGTGAGATTCGATAGTGGACATTCGGGAACTCGTCATGGCAATCATTGCAAGAGTGTCCTGTTTGAAAGATTCTGCGGCAGGTGAGATTCTTGTAAGTCTTCAATCAAAGAGTGTGCTTGAACAGTGGTTTCACCCCCGACATCCCCAGTAACTATGTAGCAGATGCGATGGGGATCCTCCGCCGAAATGGGAATGTTGCCGGGATATAGCATTTCATCGGGGAATAGTGGTCTCGGTGGCGGAGTGGGAGCTCGTCGGGGTGAATTCTGACCCGGGGAGGGTGATCGGTGTGGCGTAGGCGATCTTTGGGGAGTTTGAACCAGGGGAGAACTTCGGGGAGAAGTCTGGTTCAAAGGCGACTCTGTCGGTGAGGGGGATGAGGACTCAATGTGGATTGCTCCGACCAACGGGGAGGTTCGGGGAGAACCAGTGTCGTCAAAGAGACCTGCAAAGAAATCATGGGGGGGATCTAATGGGGGGGAACCCTGATCGGGTTGTGCATCATCATCGATCAAGAAGTGACCGGGTAAAAGGCCGTGAAGTGCGTGGTCCAGACTTTCGGAGGGAGAGTCTAGACTTTCGGTGGGAGAGTCTGCGTGTTCACTCAGGGTGCGTTTGGTGCGCAGACTAGATGGGACGGGACGGGACAAAAAAAATAGTACTGCGTTTGGTATGACATGGGACTAAAACAAGGTGGGACAAGATGGGACTAAAATCCATTTTCATGGGACAAAATGAGGCATTTTTTGTTCCACCAAAAAAGGTGGAACAACATGGGACTAAGCATAAAATGACACATTTACCCTTCATCTTCAATTATATATTATATAAAAATTATTTTGCAAACATTTTTTGAAAACATTTTTTGCAAACATTTTTTGAAAAATTATATATTATATAAAATTACATTTTTTGCAAACATTTTTTGAAAAATTATATATTATATAAAATGCCCAGATCTGTGTTATATAATGTTTTACAGACATTTTTTGAAAAATTATATATTATATAAAATTACATAAATGTGATTTATTTAATTTACTTTAATTTTGATGTATATAATAGTTTATTATTTAATTGATTTGATGTTATTTATAATTATTACGTGATGAAAAATATTAATCTATATTCTAGGGCAATTTGGTCATTTTAACAGTTTTGTCCTGTCCTGTTCTAGTCGTACCAAACGCAGAACAGAAAATTAGTTCTGTCCCGTCCAGTCCTGTCCCGTCTTGTCCAGTTCTGTCCTGTCCCATCCAGTCTGCATACCAAACGCTACCTCAAAGAACGAGTTGGAGGAGGTAAATTTAGGGATGCCTTAGGGATAATCAAATGGTCGGTGGTGAACAAAAATGATTTGGAAGGGGATGGCTCACGGACATTTCCTCGAGATCTCTTTAGACGAATCTTCGGGGGGGACGAAGAGTGCCTCCGCTTAGAAGGGTTTTGGACCGGGGAAGCCACCGATGGGTTAATCGGTGTCATGGTCCTGGAAGCAGTGGCGGAGGTGTCGGTGGCCGATTTCTTCTTCGCGCCGACCGACTTTACTCTGGGACGTGGGGAGGTCACAACAGCAGGAAGGACCTCGGGGATATCGGGGTGTTGAAACCCTGGAATTTCAGAATCACCCCATTGAAGTTCAAAGCCTGAGTCTTTGGGATACCAAAGACCCAGATGCATGGTACCCTTTAGATACCTGAAAATCCGTTTCACAGCATCCAAATGAGATTTCTTTGGATTTGCTTGATAACGGGCACACAGACAAGTAGCAAACATGATATCTGGTCTGCTAGCAGTTAAATAAAGCAAAGAACCAATCATGCCCCTATAATGGGTAACATCTACAAATTCACCATTTAAATCGGTATCAAGTTTCAAAGGTGGTGCCATGGGAGTTTTCATGGGGGAGGAGTTTTCAAAGCCAAATTTCTTCAGAAGATCTTTAATGTACTTGCTTTGGTTTATGAAAATTCCTTCTGAAATTTGCTTCACTTGAAGACCTAAGAAAAAAGTTAGCTCCCCCATCATGCTCATCTCATATTCACTTTTCATGAGAGAGGCAAAGTCATCACACAGAGACTCATCGGTGGCACCGAAAATAATGTCATCCACATAGATTTGAACAAGAAAGAGATTACCTTAAGTTTGCTTGTGGAAGAGAGTGTTGTCAATTGTACCTCTAGTATAGCCATGCTTGAGTAGAAAGATGGCAAGAGTGTCATACCAGGCTCGAGGAGCCTGCTTGAGCCCATACAGTGCTTTGTCAAGTCGGTACACATAGTCTGGATGTGTGGAATCTTCAAAGCCTGGAGGTTGCTTCACATAGACTTCCTCAGCTAGTTCTCCATTCAGAAAAGCACTTTTCACATCCATTTGAAATACCCTGAAGTTCTTGTGAGCAGCATGAGCAAGAAAGATCCTGATAGCTTCAAGTCTGGCAACAGGAGCAAATGTTTCATCATAGTCAATGCCCTCTTCCTGTCGGTAGCCTTGAGCTACGAGTCTGGCTTTGTTTCTGATGACAGTACCATCTTCATCCATTTTGTTTCTGAAGACCCATTTTGTGCCGATGATTGTTTTCCTTGAAGGTCTAGGCACAAGTCTCCAGACTTTGTTTCTTTGAAATTGGGAGAGTTCTTCTTGCATGGCCGAAACCCAACATGGGTCACTTAGGGCTTCTTCAATCTTTTTAGGTTCAACAAGAGATAGGAAATTCACATAGAGACAGATGTTGCTGGTACCTCTCCTTGTTTGAACACCATCTTGCTGATCACCGATGATTTGATCAATGGGATGATCTTTGGTCCATTTAAGAGCAGGGGGCATCGGTGAAGGAATAATTGAAGTGGAAGGGAAGTTCGGGGCTGGAGTGTTGGCAGGGTGTGGGTCGTCAGAGGGATTATTGGCAGGAAGAGATTCGGTGATGGGGTTAATTTCGGTGGATGATGGATAGGGTTCGGTGGGGGCAATTTCGGCAGAGAGGGTTTCAGGTGATAAAGAAGATGACCCAACTTGATTGTTTGGAACAGAGGAAATATTTGGAGTACAAGGTGGATCGGTGGAGGTTGAAATGGGAGAATCCCCAATGCATGATGATATCCATCTATGTAGTTCTTCATCATCATTTGTCAAGGAAGATGATCTTGAATCATCACACTTTACATGGATAGATTCATCAATGCATTCTCTCCGAAGATTGTAAACTCGGTAGGCTTTGGAAGTCAAGGAATATCCCACAAAGATTCCTTCATCTGCCTTAGGATCAAATTTCCCATGATTTTCCCTGTCATTTAGGATAAAGCACACACAGCCAAAGACATGAAGGAAACCAATGTTTGGCTTTCTTCCATGACATGAACGGGGTTTTCTCATGTCTTTTTGTTATCACCGACCAGTTTTGAGTGAAACAGGCAGTGTTGACAGCTTCGGCCCAAAAATAGGTTGGCAGTTTTGCTTCACTCAACATAGACCTTGCTGCTTCACAAAGAGTTCTGTTTCTTCTTTCCACAACACCATTTTGTTGTGGAGTTCTGACAACAGAGAAGTTTTGAGAGATTCCTTTCTCATTGAAGAAGTCTTCTAAACCACTGTTTCTGAATTCGGTGCCATTGTCACTTCTTACAGATCTGACAAGCTGACCATTCAGAATTTCATTCTTTTTGACAAAGTTGATGATTTCTTCAGTTGCATCACTTTTGTACCTGAGAAAAGACACCCAAGTATATCTAGAAAATTCATCAACAATAACAAGAATGTACCTTCTTCCTCCTAGACTGGGAGTGCTGACTGGTCCACATAGATCCATATGCAGCATCTGAAGTGGGAGATTGATGGAAGAGCATTGCTTGGTTTTGAAAGAAGATTTGGTGAGCTTCCCTTTTTCACATGCATCACACAGCTTTTCTTTGACGAAGTTCAACTTAGGCATGCCAGTCACCAGCTCTTTGTTTGATAATTTATGAAGGGTTTTGAAGTTAAGATGAGACAAACGTTTATGCCACAGCCAGTTTCTTTTGACTGTATCGTCAGACACGAAGCATATATTTGAAGAGTTGTTTTGACTCATATCAATGATATACACATTATCTAGCCTTCTTCCATAGAGGACAACCTTCATATTCTTGTCAACAACAGTACAGATACGCAGTTCAAAGATAGCTTTGTATCCAAGATCACACAGTTGGCTAATACTAAGGAGGTTATGCATGAGACCTTCAACAAATGCCACTTTATTGAAGGTGAGGGTTCCATTCGTGAGAGTTCCATACCCTTTAGTGTGACCTCTGGAGTTGTCCCCAAAGGTTACAGAAGGACCCTTTTCTGACACATAGTTTACAAGAAGATGTTTGTTTCCAGTCATGTGACGTGAGCACCCGCTATCTAAATACCAAACTTGTTGGTGCTCAAAAACCTGAGAGTATGATGATGAGCATTCAGTTGAAACTAATGCCATTGGAGACTTTGCCTTTTCTTCTTCCACCTCTTCTGATATGGCCATGAAGCACATATTTGGAAAATCACTGTCAGAGGTTTCTTCTTCTTCCCAGTCATGAGCCTCTGCCATTAATCCTTTTCTATTCCTTTGAGATCCTTCATTTCTTTCTTTTTCCTTCTTGTGCTTAGCTTTGTACTTTTCAGCACGTTCCTGATGAGAGAGTGAGGAGGATTGAGAATCTTTCTTGAAATATGATTTATCTTTGGATTTCTCAAATTTGGAAGGATATTTGTCAGAGGACGTAGAATTGACTTTTGACACACGCTTGTTTCTGCACTCAGCAGCAAAGTGTCCTTTCTTACCACAGTTGAAACATTCTTCATTTGTCTTATCAGAAGAAGACAATTTTGTAAAGGATGGTTTTCTGAAACTTCTGGGTTTGTTGAAATTTCGAGATTTATTTTTAAAACCGGCCATCATAGCCATTTCATCAGACATTCGGTCTACCAAAATTTCATCACCTTCATCATCGGCATCACTCAGATATGCCTCCGTTTGGTGAGAACGGTTGTTCTGATTTTCGGTGTCAGAGTCTGATGAGGGATATGTGATACAAGGAACATTTTGACTTTTCTTGGAACTTTCACAGATAAGAGCTATTGAAGAGCTTTTTATCTCTTTGAAGATGGTTTTCCTATGAAGCTTGGTTTGTTCAAAGTTGAACAGAGTTCCATACAAAACAGTTAAAGGCATGTATTCCAAATCCTTGGTAGTTTTAATGCAAGTGCAAATGTTTTCCCAAAAGTCAGGAAGACAATCCATAAACTTGCATAGAACTTCCTCATTATCATAAACTCTACCTAGTAACTTTAAATCATTTAAGAGAGAGTTGAAACGGTTATAAAAGCTTGGAAGAGATTCTCCCTTTTCATAGGCAAAGAGCTCATATTTTCGAATGAGGCCAATCTTTTTGCTTTTCTTCACTTCCTCTGTACCCTCATAAAGTACACACAAAGTAGTCCACATCTCTTTAGTAGTACCGAAATTAACAAGAGAGTGATAGACTTCATCAGGAAGTGAGAGAGCAATGATTTCTCTAAGCCGAGAATCCAGAGACACCAATCGTTTTTCCTCATCAGTATATTCCTTTGGGTTTTTGATAATGTAACGACCAGTAGTCTTTGCTTTCTCTATATCGGAAGGTTCAGAATCATCAGAGTCACTTGACTTATCAACTGTTTCCTTACCAGGCCTCTGCTTTTCATAGCGAGCCCAAACTCTCGAGATGATAGGTCCCTCCTTGAGAATGGTTGGATATCTAGTATCCACTCCTTCCATGAATAGCATCATACGGCTTTTCCATAGAGAAAAGTTGTTAGGATTAAACTTGGGAGGTTTCGAAATGGAACCATTTTCAGCAAAATTGTTTTGACCAGTGTTTTCAACAGTTAGGGATGAAGATGAGGCAGCCATTGCGGATCAAGTTTATGAATTAAACTTTCCGCTCTGATACCACTTGTTGGTCCCAAAATGGCTCAACAAGTATTGTAGAAGGGGGGGGGGGGTTGAATACAATACTTAGATTTTTCACAAGTTTTAATTCAATATATTGAAAATCTTTCAATAAGAATTACACATAGAAAACAAAAGATTGTTGCGGAAAAGAACAGTTAAACTATTCTAACAATCTAACACAAAGTAAACTGAAAAACACTTAGAACAAATTGGACACTTAGACACAAGATGCAGTTTCAGTAAGAAAGGAGCTTGCACTTAGTAATCTTCAGAAGCGTAATTTGCATGGAGAGTCTTCACCTCTATTTATAGTCCATGCATCATTTAATGCATGGGACACTTGTCACTCTTCCATTCATTGTAGAGGTTGACTTCTGAAAAGCTGATATCTCCTTTTTAACTTATCCAAGGAACCAGGAGGACAGTCGTACCAGAAAAAGACCTTATCTGAGAATAGATAAAATGACAAAATGCCACTTTTATCTGACAATAGGATATTGTCTCATAATAAATGATCTTCTCTTTTGTCTATATAGAATAAGGCTACCGACCTCCTGTAATGAAAACTGCACCAATTCGAAATCTCACTTCTTTAGAAAGGAGAGAGTTTCACTGAAGTGTTTAATATTTCGGTGCAGTCTTCTTGAACTCCCACCGATTTCTGAACACATATCGGTGGAAGTTTTCTTGAACTGCTCACCGAATTTCTTCAATTCGGTGATGCGTGTCTACCGATAGCACAAGCATGTCGGTGGTGATGTAACTTGTAGAAACTTGCTGCCGATTTTCTCACTTCCACAATGAGATAGTCTTCGCACTTGGTTTCGGTTGATCTTCGACTTCACCGAACAATTGATATAAGAGTACAAGTTACATAAAAGAATCCAAAAACATTCTAAGTATCTAAGTGGGTTTAATTGAGTCAACTTCAAATCTGTGATGACCCAACAAGAATTCATACCCATAGAACCTGTCATGAGTCGCTCTATAAGCTCTTGGTTCGGCGCATGAGTTCCATAAGGTCAGGTGATGAGTTGCTGCTATGCGGTGCCTGAATTGCCGGCGTATGGGAATCTTGAGTGATTGATCCAGCAAATGACTGAGTGCGCTGTTGCCTTTGATTAGCAGAGTTTCGTGGATGCTTTGGACAGTCAGACCCGTAGTGTCGTGGCTGTGTGATCCCACACCAGCGACATTTTCGAATTGGGCAGTGGAAGAGAAGATGAGAAGTAGAATGACAGAACGTGCATTCACTGTATGTAGACTGGCCATTGAGAGCCATCTGACAGATTTAGAGAGCTAGAACTGATTTGAACTGTAAGGAAAATCCGGAATATAAGAGACTGAATTTTAGGTACCGCGGAATTGAAGACCGCAAAGAGGAGTTTCAGAGTTGTGGGTGATGAAACTGAGTGTTCTGGAATTAAGTTCAGGAAAGTGAGAAACGGTGAGTTGAGTTCCTGAATTGATAATCTGGAAAGAGTGAGAACCGGGGAGTTGAGTTCCGGAATTTCATAATCTGGAAAGATGATACGGAAGCTTAGAGATGGAATTGTGAGGAACCGGAATCGAGAGGATCCGGAATTGAGAGAAGATCCGGAATTGAAGAGATTCCGGAATTGAGAAGAAGATCCGAAGTTAAGACGGAAGTAGGAGTTCCGAAATTAACAAAAGGATAGAGTTTCGGAATTGAAGATGTTCTCAAACCCTGTTTTCGCGGATCAAACTCCGCGGTGAGTTTGCTGGTGAGTTCCGGAAGCGTAAATGTTACCGAAATAAGATGAAACCAGGTTTCGGATCAGATGAGTGTTTCCGGAATTAACAGCACGAAACCAACAGGTTCTGGAATTATCAGCACGAAACCAACAGGTTCCGGAATTTGAAAAGTAAGCAGTACCGGAAGTGTAGTTCCGGAATTAAGAGGGAAACAGTTCCGAAATTATCAGCACTAAACTAACAGATTCCGAAATTCAAATAGTAAGCAGTACCGGAAGTGTAGTTCCTGAATTAAGAAGGAAACAAGATCCGGAACTGAGTGTTCCGGAATGCGAGAGAGAAAGAAAAATAGCGTACCGGAAGTTGGAGACGATACAGAACTGGGCAAGATCGGAGTGATGTGTTCCGGAATCTATGTGATTCCGGATTAGGGTATCGCGACTCGACAAAATAGAATACGAAACAGGAAGCAAGCAGAAATCGAATAATGAAAAAACGATGAACAAGCAATCAAAACAGTAGGCTAGATGAGACGTACCTAAAGCTCTGATACCATGTTAGAAAAGATGTGTGAATCAATCGATGAATCGAGAACAGAGAGAGATGGTGCTGAACGTCAGCAGCTTTTCATATATTGAGAGAGACAATTACAAGTGATTGATTAACCTAATACTGAAACATAAGTAACCTATATATACAGCTAAGTTACAGATAATTACAAAATAGACCTTGTACTTTACATATACACAATAATAACTCTAACAATATATATATATATATATATATATATATACTAGTTGTGTACCCGTGCAATGCGGCGGGAGCATCAAATGCAAACAATTTTGAAGGTGTGGCGGTTTTATTAGAAGGATTTTAAGATATTATGATGATAGGATTTGCATGAAGTAGTTGTAACCAAAGATAAGAGGATTAGACAAAAAGATAAAGAATATGGAAAATTAATTTTTACATGAAGTAGTTGTAACCAAAGAGGATTGGACAAAAAGATAAAGAATACGGAAAACTAATTTTATATGAAGTAGTAGTAACCAAAGAGGATTGGGAGTCCATGCATGGTTCTTCAAAACCAGATTTAATAACACTTCATTTCTTAAAGTCTATTCTTTCACAACTTAACCACCCTGACCACTTCTCGTAATGTGCAACATCATTTTCTAATCCAAAAGAGATGTCAATAGTAGCTTTTGGTTCGATCTAGTCAACTGATTTATGATTCTTATAAATACATTTAGACATAATTCGTGCAACTACTAAATTTTTATGAGCAAGACCCCAGATTTATGCCGAGCTAATGCAACCTTTAATTTGGATCAAAGGCCAAAAAGTAATTTGATGTGTTTTAAGCCAAATTCCAGTTTCTTTTTTCTTTTTCTTTTTTTTGTTGATTTCGAAGTTTTTAAGTTTTTTTTTTGTTGATTTCAAGGTTCTAAGTGTTTTGGTTGATTCTAAGCGACTTATTTGGTTTTTTAGGTGATTTTGAGAATTTTTTGGTTTTATTTGTTGATTTCAATGGACTTTTTGATTTTTTTTTGTTGATAGTTGTATTTTCTTTTAACACCCCGGTGAACCCTCCAAAGTTTAGCATGTGCAACTTTTATAGCGTAAAAAATCTACTTGCAAAATCGGTTGACCGAGTGTGCGGGAGACCATTAGGTCTTCGTAAGTATGCCCCTGTTTATGAATCCATCAAATTGATGGTAATGTAAGCATCTTTTTTCAGAGAAGTATTAACATTTCCCATCAATTTCGTCTTCCAACTTAAGGTAGAAAACAAGTCTGGAATGAACATTCCCAACCCAACAAACTTGGACAAATAAACTTGGTCGAGCTGTTAAACAACATAACCTAGCATACGCACTCCCTACACCTCCAATGCCACTGAAACATAAATATCAATGCCATGAAATTTGGTGTTGATGCTCCATTAAATTCTTCCTGGTGGTTAAATATTTTAATATGAAAAACATGCCTCATCAAAAGAGGTATGAGTAATAGCCGAAAAGTAAAGAAAATTGTGAACAAATTAAGGTGACGGTATGTGTCCATCTCATTGTTTGCCAATTAAACTAACAATCCAACTTGCAACAACAGAAATTTAAACCAACAGTAACAACAAAAACTTTAACCAATCTCGAACGGGGATCCCCGTCCACGTCTCCGGTAACCGGTTTAGCGGAGAATCCCCGTCCCCGACCCGACCCGGGGTGGGGGTGGGGGGAGCCCATTTCCATGCCTAATGTCACTTGTTAAATGAGATCATCAAAGAGCTCGAGTACAAGCACTACTACAGAATGTCAGATAACACCCCCTAAATAGCACCCGGTTAACTATGAAACCGGGTGCTATAGTAATAACAATCGATTTGTACCCGTCTCCGTCTAACAAGCCGGGTTGTATTGCGCCTGGAATAAAGGGATGTTAATAGTACCCGGTTGTTTAGAAGAAACCGGGTTCCATTGAGTTAAATAATACCCGTCCCTTAACCGAACCGGGTAATATCAGATGGATTTTATTTGATGCGGGTTTTTTTGAAATCGTACCCGGTTCCATAGAAGAGACCGGGTACTATTGCCTCCACGTTTTTCTAGGTCAGTAACAACCTAGCCTTTTTCTTTTCCCCACATGTGACAATCTCTTCCTTTTCATTCCAAATACATACGGCTACTCTCTTCTTCTTGTTTTCCTTTCTTCCTTTTCACCATTAATAAATATCTTGTAAGTAAACACACACATATATATATATATATATATATATTGTTTATCTCTATCCTTACATGCATAATACACACACATATATATATAGGTATATTTTTTGTATATATATATAATTCATGAATATGTAATGTGAAATAATATATAAGTTAATGGTGTTACTTTATATATTTTGTAGGATCGTTTGAGCAATCGAATTACAAGAATTATTGTGCATGTTTGAGTAATTTCAATCGAACGCAACAAGGTAAATATTTTTTCATTTGAAATTTTAGTTTTGATTATTGTTCGAAGAAACATAATTTTTTGTTTTTTAGAAAGATAGTGCATACACCCTAACGCTTAGGTTTTATACCCGTCTGAAATAATCTAATAGAGATTATTTTCAGATAGTCCCTGTTTTGGGACTGCTTTCTGAATAATTTGTCTCATTTAGGATGTGAATGTGTATTAGTCGATTAGGTATTTAGGAAAATTTCGGTAGACATTTCTCATTGCTCCTACGAATATGTGTTTCACACACATATTTGGGGAGTCAATTCCAAGAATCATGATTGTTTTCCTAACAACTTACTACAAACCTTCATTCAAATGAACACGAGCCAGACACCTTTCTAAATTGAAATACTTTCATAGGACAACTTGAACAAAGTATAGAAACAAATAACACATGTTGATGATATGGACCGATGTTAATTGTACAAAAGTTTAGCTACTCAAAGTATAGAAAATAGGGCTCTCAATGGTTTAGGGAGACCCTTGATAAAAAAATTGCTCAGAGGTTAACGGAAACATTAAAAGGCCGATTTTTTCTTTACCGAACATGAGTTACCTCTTAGCAATTCAGAGGTTCCCTCTTGACGGAAATACTAAGATTCTACTAAGAGGTAACAAACAACCCCTTACTGGCACATGACTTAAAAAATAACAGAATGGAAAAGAAATAGAAAAGTGTAATGCACATAACAACTATGAAATAAAGTTAGAAACGTCTAATATGTCATTTCTAGTTGAAGGTTACAATGCAAGGTTTCTGGTGAAATACCACCTGGTTCTGAGTTCTCTTAAAATATACAAAATGAAATCTACATAACAAACTTTTAATGCAAGCTTGCTGGTGAAATACCACGTTCTGCTTGTGTGAACCCACGTCACTTGATGTGTAAGTGAGGAACCGGATGCACATAGTGCCTGGAAAGCAATCTCTAAAGTCACAATGTGATTATTAAGTATAAGCCACTATCTTTGTCCCTAATCAAAGGTTACTTCTTCACCCACTTGTACCTATTAGGTCATTATATACATTGATGGAAGACTGAATCCAAAAAAACTCGTAATAAAAGAAGACTGATCCAAAAACAAAAACCTACACTTTCAACTGATGGGATATGGCTTGGAGGATTGACCACTATTGGGCTGCTGTTTTTGACCTGTTTTGATGGTTCATGTTTTGGGTGCAACAAAAGAACATGTCAAAGTTTTAAACTTTAATCAAAAAAAGGAAGAAAATTGCCTAAACGTGACGCAGCGGGGGTTTGCGGAAGGATCGACAAACGTCTAAATCCTTTTTGATAACGAGATTATGAAACATAATACTCGAAAAACTAGAGAAACCTCTCTAAAAGAAACAAACTTTATTAATTGATAAACTGATTAACAAAAGAAACCTAATACCCTATTTATAACCTAAGAATTAAAACGATAATTGCTAACTTAATTATAAAGATAATTTCTAACTAATTATAATCTAAAATAAATAGATAATGAATTAAAGGAATGAATTAAAGGAAGGCACGTGACTTGTAATTGCAATATGGATGAAGTGTATGGTCACGTGACTTCTAATTGTAATTGGAAGGAAATAGCCACAAATGGGACGCCGGCAGTGTCCTGCGCGGCTCTTGGCGCGTCTCAACCGGCGCCACCAAGGGCACCAGACACTGTTTTGTTTCTTTCTTTTTTGCCTTGTCGCTCGCTCTTTATCGCTACTTCCTCTATATTTGGTGCTTTATGTTTGATCCTTTTTCGACGCCAAATTCCGAGTCTCTTTTAGGCTCGTTTACCTTTTCGAATTCGTTTATTATTATTTGTAAAACCCTTAATTATCTCTCGAATTCTTCGAATTCTCCCTGTATCAGTCACCCTCACTTGAAAAGAACTTGTCCTCGAGTTCACATGAAAACAGCTTTACTCGGCTCGTAGAATATGCGTTTCTTCAAACCGCTTGGATGCACAACTCGGTCTTCAAAATCTAAAATTTTCGATCGGTCTTCAAATTCCAACGGCGGTCGTTGCAATTCCTTCCATATGAGTAATAATTTATTAAACTCGAAAGGGTAAGAAACGTGAGTAACTTTACCGGAAACTGTATCGGTTTGAGCCGAAGCCTTGGGTGCTTGAATAACGAAAACATCATCCTCGGGATCATCGTTCTTGACCTCTTGTGAAAACCGTTTCGTCGGCTCGAGAATATCTTCCATTAGCTTGTCTTCGGCTTCTTTGACGGTTACTCCGAAATCTGTTGTCGACCTTTTAGGATCCATACCGGTCTCGTGTTGTGTTTCAACGGTAGCGATTTCTTCTTCCATTTTGTTCGGCAAGACTTCCTCTTTTTCTGGTGGGTTTTCCGGAATCGGCGGTTGATTGGATAGGGAAGAAATTGAACTCATAATACGATTATTATCGTTGCCCTTCTTGTTGGTGTTTTCATCGAAGGTGTCAACTGGTCTCATGGCAATTTTGAGTTCGCCCCAACGAAATAGTACAATGTCGTGTCGACGCTTGTAAGTGGCGTTGGTATCGAATTGCCACGGTTGACCCAATAGAATGTGGCAAGCGTCCATATCAAGAACATCACATAGTATCTCTTCTCGATAGTGTTTTCCAATTGAGATAGGTACCGGACAAGTTTGTGTGACTCTCACTTGAAAACCATACTTGATCTGCCCAAGAGAATATGGAGCTTCATGGGGTTGAGTGGGTAGATTAAAGTAGTCGACCAATTTCTGGGATACGAGGTTCACACAACTTCCATTGTCGATAACTAAGTTACATACCTTTTTGTGTACCGAACAATGCGACCGGAAAAGATCTCCGTGTTGGCTTTATTCCATTGACGAAAGGAGTATTCGTTGAAGTACGATATTGATCTTTTCTTGGGAGTCTTCCTCCTCCTCTTCGGATTCGGAACTCGAGGGATCGACCCGGTTAAGGCTGCCATTAAATGGCGCCATAGCCGGTCCTTCAAACCTGTCTCTTCTCCGATGGTTGTCATTGACGATGTTGGGTTGAAGCCTATTAACAACCGCTGTCAGATTCGCGAGTGTTGTGGATAAGGCCACATCCGACTCAGCCAAGTCTGCTTTGGTAGCGAGTTGTTGATCTGCCATTGATGGTGAAAAGACAGACGAATTCTGCTCTGATACCACTTGACGCAGCGGGGGTTTGCGAAAGGATCGACAAGCGTCTAAATCCTTTTTGATAACGAGATTATGAAACCTAATACTCGAAAAACTAGAGAATCCTCTCTAAAAGAAACAAACTTTATTAATTGATAAACTGATTAACAAAAGAAACCTAATACCCTATTTATAACCTAAGAATTAAAACGATAATTGTTAACTTAATTATAAAGATAATTGCTAACTAATTATAAAGATAATTGCTAACTAATTATAATCTAAAATAAATAGATAATGAAAACAAGGAATGAATAAAAGGAAGGCACGTGACTTGTAATTGCAATATCGATGAAGTGTATGGTCACGTGACTTCTAATTGTAATTGGAAGGAAATACCACAAATGGGACGCCCGCAGTGTCCTGCGCGGCTCTTGGCGCGTCTCAACCGGCGCCACCAAGGGCGCCAGACACTGTTTTGTTTCTTCCCTTTTTGCCTTGTCGCTCGATCTGACTCTCGCTCTTTATCGCTACTTCCTCTATATTTGGTGCTTTATGTTTGATCATTTTTCGACGCCAAATTCCGAGCCTCTTTTGGGCTCGTTTATCTTTTCGAATTCGTTTATTATTATTTGTAAAACCCTTAATTATCTCTCGAATTCTTCAAATTCTCCCTGTATGAAAACACCATTGCAATTTGGATAAAACCAAACTGAAAAACAAACAGCCCAACAAATAACGAACATCTGTCTAGAAAACGACTAATCCTACAGCATCTTAAAACCACCTTATTCACCAGATTCATCATATTGAGCCAACAACGATATCAATAATAATAGGAACATCAACAACAGTTATCCTTTACCAACCAGAACCAAAAAAACAATTTATCATCATGGAACAGATTAACCAGCAACATAGCAGTCCATGAGGGACTTCCTCGAAAAAAACCAGATGAACTGAAACCATAAATTGTGCAAACCCATAATTGAAATACCAGTAGCCAAGCAAACTGATCTCCAATAACTAAGAGGTTGCTTACTAAACACTTACCCAATAAGTGCTTACCGACTCACTTTCCTTTTATCGGATGAACATGAAAATGATTGAGAATCTTATGGTAAGAGCGATGACAAGGACCAAAAGTCTTACCCGATAAGTAAGAGTAACGACTTTTACCTGGTAAACGCTTATGATGGCGTTTCAAAGAACTAAAATCTTACCCGTTAAGTGAAAGTGTTGGATCCTACCGGTAAGTGCTTACCGGTTAAGAGTAGTGAACCTCACTTACCGGGTGATACTCCATCCTTATCATCTCTCTTAACCGGTACAATTATCGGCCCTCCATTTTAATCTGGTAAGATAAATGACCTGGTAAGTACTTACGGGATTGGCATTTAAATGAGACCATTGCTAAAACAATGATAATTCTAACACCTGAAATTCTAAAATGAAATGATAAAATCTTCTTAAGTCATGGTCAATAAAATCGTAAACTATAAAAAGTGAAAAAAAAATTGCTTTCCCATTGTTCATATCCTAAATTCCTAATTTTCTTCATCAAGACTTGGTTTTATTGGGTTTCAAGTTTCAACCATGCCCTTTTGATTTATACCAGGGAAATCGAGCAAAAATCAGGATTTTTGACCATCGGTAGTTGCTGTACTTCAAATAATCAAGCTTCTAGCACCACTCCCAATCCCTATTCAGGTACAAAAAATAAATATTTACTTGTTATTTCGTAGATTTTCTCTAAAAATTAAGGGTTGTACTCTTTTAGTCCCGGTTTTAAAATCTTTGCATCAAAAACTTGTACACCATGCTTAAATATGTGTATTTAAGAGATTTTGATTTTTATGCATTAATTAATGGTGGTACATTGTGCTTGATAAGTTGTGTTTAAGACTTTTGGTTAGAACCAATATATAAGTAGTATAGATATACATAACATACATACACACACTTGACGCGTTAAGCCATGTCAAAGAAGTCGCATGGCTTTGAAGTTTCATCTTCTTGTCATGTCATGCCTTGCACCATTTAGAAAATTGCACGTAACACATAAGATGTTGTAATGAACTCTTTATTTGATACGAAAATGAAAATCTACATAACCCAATGGTGTTTATGATATATAGAATGGCACTACATAAGAATTCAATTTCTCATAAAATCCATAATCAATTGACCATTTCATATTTAAGTGTTTAGCATCATTACACGTTATAATGTTCACTTTAATACTCTTCTACCACTGAACAACTATTTCCCATCATCGGTCAAAATCCTCATGGTCCATGATTTCTCAAAAGCTTAGAACCAAGAATTTTTAAAAGCATGTGGAATGTTCGTTGTTAATTCTGACCAAATGTTAAAAGAAAAACACAAGGTGAATAAGGTGAATGTGAGTGGAAGAAAAAGAGAGGACCTAAAAGTCTACACCCACCACTATTTTGTTTAAAGATGAAAATGGGGTCATAAGAAGCTTCTCTAAATAATTTCCATCCATCAAAGATTCAACTTATATGTTTCTTTTTATACATAAAACTTAATTAAAATATTTGATTATTCATATAAAAAATAACAAGTAATATGTAGTCACATTCGTATTTCATATTTTTTTTATTCATTTATTTATACGGTTATATATTTTTCTGACAAATCATTTAAGAATCATTTGGAAGTACACACGAACTCTTATTTGGATTTGTGTAATTTTTTTTTACCAAGTTGCTATCACGGGGTTGAATGTTAGGGATTGACATAGTTCTACACATTCTAACCCCTATATTGAAATCATCGAGCCAAGCCTTGTAGATGGAAGACGTTCAAGACATCCATGAGACACATGAAGAACCCAACTTCTAACACCTATTATAAAACAAAAGACTTTTATTAATAATAATCATCTAGAGAATTTTTCGTCGATGATAACTGACGGATTAACCACATATTAAATACCAATGAAACAGACTCTGATATAGATGATTCAGATTTGTCGGGACAACAAAAGGGGGAGAATGAGGCTAAGGTTGACTACACGTTCAAGGATAAAACCCCCAAATCAACTGTAATGGATCCATAGGCACTGATATTATTTGAAAACGTGGAATAATTGTAATTCCAGTTGACGAGAAAACGTGGAATAATTGTAATTCCCGTTGACGAGAAAACATGGAATAATTGTAATTCCCGTTGACGTGAAATGAGAAATAGGCATGAGTTAATTGTAATTCCCATTTCGTTTTGTGACGTGAAATCTTGGAATAGGCGTGGCTTAATCGTAATTCCTGATTTCTATGGGAAGATAAGAGATAGGCATGAGTTAATTGTAATCTCTACTTCCACTCCAAGAAATAGGCATGAGTTAATTGTAATTTCTTGGACATGAATAATGATCTAGAATCCGTGGTGATTCGTAGTAGGCTCTCGAACATGATGTTATGACTTATGTAGTGTTTGTCATATTCATGGAACCGGGTATATTCCCGTCATCGAAAGATGTTATGTGTAGGGTAAGAAAGATGACGACCAGGTTTGTTTATATGCTTTGCTTACAATTGGGTTTCAAAGCTTATAAAGTTTAAATTTGAAAACTGGATGTTCTCACCAGGCGTAAGCCTAATCTTTTCAAATTAAATTTTCTTACCAGGTATTAGCTCGGGGAATTTGTAAAGGGAAGAGTGATGAGTGGTATCAGAATTATACTTTTTGTGATGATATGGAGAAGTTAGCGTTTACGAAGATGTTTTGATGAATGGCCTAAACAACGAGTATAATCTGATCTTAGTGTTAAGGATTAGATTAGCAGGTTATTTTGATAGTCTAAATTGTATATGTGAGCTTTCATAGTTAATTCTCCATTTATGTATAAACATTTGGACGAAGTTGTGGTTAACTCTGATAAATTTTAAGGTTTAAATTCCTTGTGGTTTATGGGACGTTTCATTAGTGAAAGTAGAAAAACTCTCCATTTTTCTACTTATCCTTTCTTTCTATTTTCTGGTGCAAGAACCTTAGTGTTTCTCAAGTTTGTTTAGATTAGGTTTTACTTAATCTTATTCCGCAATAAACTGTAAATTGTGTTTTGATTTATCAATAAACATTTAGAAAAGTAAAATTGTGTCGGTATTCAACCCCCCATTCCACTAACTTTCACCTTTGTAGAACCCCTTCGTGACCAACAAGTGGTATCAGAGCGGATTGCTTAATCTCATAAACAAGATCTTGCATAAATCTCTCTTCCTTCCTATTCTTTAAATGACATTCAACTCAAACACAAATTATATTGATAATGGTTCTCTTGCAAAACCACCTCGATTCAGCAAAGACAGCTTTAGTCTTTGGAAAAATCGTATGATGCTTTTTCTTGAAGGTATAGACCCTACTATCCCATACTATGTTGAAAATGGACCCTATATTCCATTTGTCATAGTTGTTGTTGTTCCTGCTACTGCTACAACTGCTGCCATACCTGAAAGGCAGGTTCTAAAGGAACTCTCTAAATGGTCTGATGAAGACAAGAAAACGATGACCATTGATACAAAGGCTAGATCAGTCATTTATATGGCTCTAGTTGATGAGGTTTATCACTCAGGAATGAACCTTAAAACTCTTAAAGCCATGTGGGACACAATATGTGTTCAATATGAAGGTACATCTGAAGTACAAGAGTCCAGAAAGATAAATCTGGTAAGACAACGTGAAAGTTAAATTTGTGGTAAGAATGAATCTTTGTCTGAGGTACACCAACGCTTTAATTGCTTATTAATTGACTTAAGAACTGTTGGTAGGACCTATTCTAATTCTGATACCCTGAAAAAATTCTTAGAATGTCTTCATGAAAGTTGTGACAGTTATACCATGTGTCTTAAACTTTCAAAGGATCTAAAGGACATTTCCTTAAGCACTCTTTATGGCATTTTGTTCAATCATGATCAATCTTGTCAGCTTAAGAAGAATCATGTAAAAGATTCCAAAAGCACACATGTTGCTTTAGTATCCTTAGAGATGATACCCACTCAGCGATCTTATGTTACTATCACTTAAATAGAATCAGACTCTGATGACTTATCAGGAACTGATATGTCAGAACTTGATGAGTCACTGGCACTGTTGACAAACTCCTTCACGAGATTTGCAAGAAAGAGTAACTTCAGAAGAAATAAACCTCTTGCTATCACTGACAAGAAAAAATCAAATCCTGTTGTAACTATGAGAAGAAAGGACATCTTTCCAGTGAATGTAGGTAAAAGAAAGTCTTCAAATCTTCTTCATCTTATAAACCCCATAGATGACAAATACCTCAAGTTGAAAGAAGAATATCCGAAGTTGAAAAACTTCCAGCAAAAAGGTAAAGGTCTAATCGCTAAAGAACATGATTGGGTTGATCCTGATGAAGAATCAGATTCTGATGAAGAAGACGTGGCCAACCTCTGTCTAATGGCCCAAATCCACAAGTAAAGGAAGAAAACGTTGATATTTCTTCTACCTCTTCTACTTCTCAAGTATCTATCTCTTCTGATCCAACTCTCACTGAAGCAGATAAACGTCGTACTATCGACTCGCTGACTGTTGATTTATATAATGTTTTAGCCCCAAGTATTTTAGCTGTAAAAGTATTGAAAATACTCCAAGTCTGAAGACATCAGAGATACCACATAAAACTTAGTAGAGGACCATTAGAAGACCATCAGAGACTTGCTGCCAGAGACCAAGACTTCAGAAGATCATCAGAGCTCTGGCAAATGACCTCTGATGACCAAGACCTCTGTAGAAGCCCAAGACTCGTATAATTCTCACAAGTGTTAGAGAAGTGTTTGCACTTTCCACGTCAGCTCGAAAGGACAATTACACACTTTACACATGTCATTCTAGGGTTTGATAGTACACTGTTCATCACTTTCTTAGGCTATAAGTATAGAGTAGTGGAGCACACAATTGTAATAAATTGTAAGAACATGTTGCACTGTAATTCCATTCCACTATCTTGTACGAATTGTAGTCTGAGAGAATTCAGAAGATTACACACACAATTCGGTGTTCTTGTTGTTCTTCATTTACAATATACTAGCAGTTCTGTTTATGATTTAATATCCTGTTCTCTGTTGTTCTTTGTTAAACAATCACTCATCCTCAAACACCACTAAAAATGCTTCCGCTATATCTCATGTGTTTGTTTGTTTACGAGACAAGGTAAATCTGGGAACCAACAATTGGTATCAGAGAAGATTGATTTGCTTAAATCAAATCGATCCAATCTATCCAGGTTGATTCACTCTTGTTGATTGTTAGTATTTCTTCATTTGAAAGCTTACTGTTCCATTACTCTATTTTTCTGTCAAAATCTGCTACTCTCGATTTCTAGCTTTAAACTACATTTCAAACCACAAATCTTAGTTTAGAACTTGCTTTTAGTGCAGTTGTGTTACTCTTTTCATCTCTATTTACCGTGTTCAAACTCAAAAATATCAAGAACATCTTCATACTCTGTTTTCTGTTAAAATGGCAAACAACAACATCAATGCCATCTATACCGCTGGTTCTTTAACCAAACATCCTACTCTTCTGAGAGATGAATATCCTCAATCGAAGATTAGGATGGTCAATTTCTTCGAAGGCGTGGACATTATCTTATGCGATATGTCACAAGTGGACCATTCCAACCAATGGTTATGGTTCCTCGTGTTCCTGCTACAGATGGTACTGCTGAGATTCCTGCTTACTTGAACCTAAAACCTATGGTTTTACTGAATAAGAGAAGCTTAAAATGGAAAATGACTCAAAAGCAATTAGACTTTTGATAATGGCCATTCCAAATGATATTTTCCAAGAACTAGACTCATGTGTTACTGCCAAAAAAATCTGGGATCAACTTCCAAACCAACTTGAAGGGGGAATCAAAACCCAAAAGGACAGAAGGACCCAATGTATTAATGAATATAACAATTTTGTCTGCTCTTCCAGATGAAACCCTGCAACAAACCTATAAGAGGTTCAATGTATTGATAAACAAATGCAGAAAATGTAGGGTTGTAAGATAAAAGGAAGATAACAATGTTTTGTTTCTGAAAAGTTTAAATGATGAATGGCTGCACTTATTTATGTCTTTGCATGAAAATCAGGATCTTGATACATGGTCACTCACAGATGTGTATGGCACTCTGGCTGCCCAAGAAAAAGATGTTGCCAAACAAAAGGGCAAAGCCACTGTGGGAAGACGCCTGGCACTAATCTCTGAATCAAAAACACCCTCAGAAGGGAAGTCTACCAGAGAACATGCCACCAGAGAGAAGAAAGGAAAAGAAAAGGCTCTGAAGAAGAAGGGGAAAAAGAGCCTGATAACAGAGAGTGATGATGAAGAGAGCATGTCAGATGCTGATGACGATGAGGATATCAATGCCTTTGCCCAATCTCTTGCACTAATAACTCAACAATTTAGCAAGAGATTTGGCAAGAAGGTTTTTGAAAGAAGAGGGTGATTTGAGAGAGAATAGAAAGAAGAGAGAAGAGACTACCAAAATGAACAGAGGCCTGCACAGTATCAGAATCACAGAGTGACAGAGTTGTACAATTTTAGGATCAGGGACCACCTCAATATCAACAAAGGTACATTCAGGCAGCACCACAGAAACCAATAGATACTGCACAATCCAGCAATTAGAATGAGGAAAGATGTTTCAGATGTGGCAAACGAGGCCATTTCTCTGCCAACTGTAAGGGTAGACTGGTAAAAGACCAGGACTACTACAAGAACAAATATAAGTACAACTTCAAGTAGAGAAGTATGGTGGCAGATATGGAGAACTAGATATTTGGCTCATCCTCTAATGATGAAACAGAGCATGCCAACTTTTGTGGGATGGCAATAGCAGAGGAGATGACAGAGACAAGCTCTGTAGATGGATCACTGGAGATCTCACAACCCAGTGCAAAGGTATGTTCCACCTCTGACTCTAAGTCTGATTTTGAACTTGAAATGAATGTGTCTAAACTTGCTCAAGAGTTTCAAGCCCTAAAACAAAATCTTTCTGAAGAAAGAAATTAAGAAAACTAGCTCAGAAAGACTTGTACTTCTACAAGAGAGAGAAAGATCTCTTGGAGACGGAGAAAGAAAATTTTCTAATGAGAAATCTGAGCTAGAAGCTTTACAAGAACAAAAGGAATCATCATTTTCTGTTAAATGTAAAGAGTTTGAAGAGGTTTTGAAACAAAAGAGGGAGGAAGTTAAGAGGTCTGAGTATGAGAGACTCAACTCTTTGGCTTTAAATAATTATTTTCAGAAAGAAAGGGAGGTTTACACCAATCCCTCCAGAAGAAATAACTTCTGATAAAAACGTATCAGGATGCACAAGATGTGCATATAAAATCAATTCTCAAATGGATAATCAAGGTCTTGGTTTTAGTGACCTTGTTCCTTTCACTGGAAAGAAGAAGACATCTTTGTCTTCAACTTTCTGTGTTGGGAAAGTCCAGATGCCATATTGTTCATCCTCTTGTAAAAATGTTTTTAAGAGAGTAAAAACCTCAGAAGGGTCAAGAACCAAAAAGCTAAATTTCAGAATTGTCTCCTATGACACTCCTAGTCAAGAAAAGGTCTCAGAACCATCTTTCAATTTAATTAATGATCAAGGAAAATCTAAAATTATTATTTCAAAATCTGCTGGAAGTCTTGATCCAAAAGAGATCTTTAAGTTTGACTATTTCAAGGCACAAAAGTCTGTTACTTCTGTGAGTGGTCCCTTTGAAGTTAGAACAACATTTGAGGATGTTAGAACAACATTTGAGGAGGATTTACAAATAGTACTTGGGGAAAACTCTGCTTCTGATGCTTTAAAAACTAAGTTCAGAAGATTTAAAACTTGCTCTATTAAAGATCTGAACTTCTCTGACTCCAAGAATGCAAGCTTATGTCACCATCCCTCTGAGAATTTCATCTCTGACAGAGTCAAAAGAGACTTTTTGGACTCTGACTTAGAGGTTGATGATCAAATTTTCTGTGCACCAGAGATAGTTGTGCACAAATCAAAAGAGACAACTGTTGGATCTGGGATTTTAAACAATGTTAATTCTGTTCCAAAGAACAAACCCAGAATTCCAGTTTGTCCTGATTTTGAGGGTATGGGTGTCAGAGCTTTGTCTTCTGTGGAAATGGAAAGAATAAGAGTGAAAAATCAGTGATCTAACCACTCAACTTCCAACACCTTATGCTTTTAAACCTATCAGATTCACTCCAGAGCGGAACGGAAAATGGAAGGTAAATAACACTCCTACTTTTCAATCTGTAGTGAATCACATGAGAAATACCACCTTTTGGGCCAAGGAAAACCATCATCAGAGGAATGCCAATTTCAAGAAAACAACTCTAGATAGGAAGTTTAGCAAAACCTCTAATTCAAGATCTTTTAATTTCCAAAAGGTATGTAATCCTTTGTTGATGAACCAGAACAAAAGTTTATCACAATCATTTCCATGTTTTGTCAATTGCAAATTTTTTTAAGCTTTTGTTAAAACTTCAAAATCATCTCAATGGTCCTCATTGCATTCTGAAGTGGTCGCCAGAAAGAAAAAATTCTAAGACCATGTCTCAGAGAATACAGGGAAAAGCCTCTGCCAAACCATCACATAATGGAAAGCCAGAAGGTAAGTCAAACAATCCCAAGCCTAACAATAAATGACCCATTATGCAATGGGTATCTAAGAAAAACTAATTTGTCTTGCAGAAACAACATGTGCAAATATGGTACTTGGACTCTGGATGTTCAAGGCACATGACTGGAAATAAAGAGTTGCTAACCTCATTCAAAGATAAAATGGGAGGTGCAGTAACTTTTGCTGGAGATGGGCAAGGACAGATCAGAGGCTATGGGGTATTAACAAATGGAGGTGTATCAGTTTCAAAAGTTTCTTATGTAGAAGGATTAAATCATAATTTGCATAGCATAAGTCGACTTTGTGATCATGGTTTTGATGTCCATTTTAAGAAAAATATTGTTCTCTGGTAGTTTCAGATTCTAGTCAAGAATTTCTCAGAGCTGATAGAAAAGGCAATTTTTACAAAATGAATTTCAATCCAAATCAAATATCTAATACAGAAAAACTCTGTTTAGTCTCTTTGAACAAGGATGATGCCTTGCTCTGGCATAAAATATTTGCAAACTTACAATTTTCAAATCTTGACAAGCTTGTGAAACTAAACCTGGTAAAAGGTTTACCATCTCTTAAATTTAACAGAGACCATCTATGTTCTGCATGTGAAATGGGTAAGCTCAAAAGAGCTTCACACAGAACAAAGAGTGATCACAAATGCCCTAGACCATTGCACATGTTACATATGGATCATTGTGGTCCCATTTCTGTGCAAAGTCTTTCGGGAAAAAAGTATATTCCGGCTTTAACTGACGAATATTCAAGATATACTTGGGTTGAGTTCATCAGAGCAAAGTCTGATGTCCCAATGGTACTAATCAATCTGTTAAAAAGGATTCAGCAACTGCTTAGTTTAAAGGTACAGAAGCTGAGAAGTGATAATGGGACATAATTCTAGAATGTAAAACTTGAATCATACCTTACAGAGGAATGCATTTCTCAGAACTTCTCTGCTGCAAGAACTCCTCAACATAATGGTGTTGTTGAGAGGAGGAACAAAACTCTAGTAGAAGCTGCCAGAACAATGTTAGCAGGATCTGATCAACCAACCAACCTTTGGGCAGAAGTAGTTTCACCAGCATGTTTTACCCAAAACAGAGCTGTAATTGTCAAAAGATTCAAAAAGATTGCTTATGACTCATCAACCACAAAAAGTCAAATATGATGTACTTTCATGTTTTTGGCTGTAGATGCTTTATCCTTAATGACATAGATCAGCCTGGGAAGTTTGATAAAAAGGTTGATGAAGGGAAATTTATTGGATATTCTCTGACTTCAAAAGCCTACAGAGTCTATAACCTCAAAACCAAGGTCATTCTGGAAAGCATCAATGTACCCTTTTATGATAGAGCATCAAGCATCTCTGAAATCAAACCATCAGAGAGAATACACATCACAGAGGAGCCCAACTCTTCAAAATCAAGAGAAGAGGATATCAATAAGATATTTGATAACTTTATCGATGATGGAGATTCCTCTGAACTCATCAACATAGGAAATCTAGTTCAAGGTTCTGAAGGACAACAACAATAAAGTACATCTTTGTCTGGTCCTTCAGATACTTCACCATCTACTTACTTGACCACAAGTCTAATTCAAGGAGAAAGTTCAAGACAACATTTAGAAGAAGAAGAACCTGAACCAGAACCATCATCACCTTTGATGAAAAATATTGGAAGAAATTCCATATACACAAGTTCACCTTCACAAAGCCTTGTTGGTACCTTTCAGAGCAATGAAGCCACTCTTCAGAGCAGTGTGCCTCAGAGCCCTGGTACCATTCCTCAAAGCTCTGAAGTTGTCACTCACCAATTTTCTTTAGAAGCACAAACACCACCACTTGTCCATGCTCAAATGACAAAATGGACAAAGGATCACCCCCATCATCAAATCATTGGTGCTCTTGAAGATGGTGTGACGACAAGATCAGCCACAATCAATGAGGCTTTCTTTGTGAACTTTTTCAGTATGATAGAGCCAAAGAAGGCCTCTGAAGCCCTTGATGACCCAAACTTGATAGAAGCAATGCAAGAAGAGCTTCTAGAATTTGAAAGAAATAAAGTTTGGTCTTTGGTTACTTTGCCAAAAGACAAATCTGCCATTGGAACCAAGTGGGTGTTCAGAAACAAGAAAGATGAAGATGGAATCATCGTCAGAAACAAGGCCAGATTGGTTGCAAAAGGATACTGCCAAGAAGAAGGCATTGATTATGATGAAACCTTTGCTCCAGTTGCTAGGCTAAAGGAAATCAGAATATTTCTAGCCTATGCAGCCCACAAAGGATTCAAAGTGTATCAAATGGATGTCAAATTTGCCTTTCTGAATGGCAAATTGCATGAAGAAGTATATATTCAACAACCACCTAGATTTGAAAGCTCAGAGTTTCCAGACCATGCGTACCTACTTGACAAAGCTCTGTATGGCCTTAAACAAGCCCCCTGAGCCTGGTATGAAACTCAGTCAACTTTTCTGTTAAATAATCACTTTCAGAAAGGTACTGTGGATACTACCTTTTTCATTAGGAGATACAAAAATGATCTTCTTCTGGTACAGATATATGTTGATGACATTATCTTTGGGTCTACAAATCAAAAGTATTGTGATAGGTTTTCAAAGTTGATGAAAAGTGAATTTAAAATGAGCATGATGGGAGAACAATCATTCTTCCTAGGTTTATAAGTAAAACAATCTATCAGAGGCACTTTTATAAGCCAAATCAAATATGTCTCTGATATTTTAAGAAAATATAAGCTCAACAACTCATATCCTATGAAAACACCAATTGCCACTGGAGTTAAACTTGACCATGATCCAGATGGTCAATCTGTGGATGTCAAGACCTCCAGAGGCATGATAGGTTCACTTTAATACTTAACAGCAAGCAGACTTGATATTATGTTTGCAACCTGTCTCTGTGCCAGATTCCAAGCAAACCCTAAGGAATCTCATTTGTCTGTTGTCAAACGAATTTTCAAATATCTCAAAGGGACTCAAACTTTGGGTCTCTGGTATCCTCTTAACTCTGGCTTTGAGCTTGTAGCATACACATATTCAGACTATGAAGGATGTAGGAATGACAGAAAGGGTACTTCTAGTGGCTGTCAATTACTCGGAGACAAATTGGTGAGTTGGACATCCAAGAAGCAAAACCGTGTGTCAACCTCTACAGCAGAAGCAGAATATGTTGCTACTGCTATTGTTGTTCACAAGTAATCTGAATGAAGACTCAGCTCAGAGACTATGGTCTTGAGTACAACAGAGTTCCAATCCTCTATGACTCCAAGAGTGCAATTGCCATCATAAAAAATCCAGTTCAGCACTCAAAGTCAAAGCACATTGATATAAGGTACCAATTTACCAAAGATTATGTTCAAAAAGGAACAATTGAAATGTATTTTGTTTCAACTGACTTTCAACTTACTGACCTGTTCACAAAATCCCTTGATGAAAGTAGATTTAATTTCTTAATCAGCAAGTTGGGTATGCTCAATATGTCCTCCTAATCTCTGGACAACAGATCAGAGCCTCTGGCATCCATATTAGAGCTTTTGATAGAGTAATTAGGTAGTACATTTTGCCAGAACCTCTGTTGTTCTCTTCAGAGTTACTTTAGCATACTTTCATCATTTTTCTTGTTCTCAGAGCCTCTGCTCTGTTCATTAGAGCCTCTTTTGTTTGATTCATTTGTTATCTTCTCGGTAAATACTTTTCAAATCTTGCACACTTCAAGGGGGAGCTTAAAAGCTTCTAAGAACTCATCATTTAAGGGGGAGCAATTCCAATATCTCAGATTCTCTGAATATTGTGACTCAACTGATTGCAAAGAAACCAATTTTGAGAAAAGGGAAAACATATTCTGATAAAATAACTTTGAATACATCTCTGGACCTTTTTTTCAGAATCAGGTCTCTGAAACTTCATCATAACCTCTGACGCTAACATCAGGGTCTCTGTGATACTTTCTGAACTCAGATTCCTAATCAAGGAGTTCATTGATTACTTCCACATCAGAATTAGGATTTGTAAATAGTCTTTGGGTATTAAAGGTGAAACATGTTGATAAAGGACACTTGAAACCATGCCAGAAGGAAAAATCATCAGAGTCTCACTGTTAGAAGAAGTGCTCAGTAGAGCTTTGTTGTTTCTAAATGCCTTGTGCATTTTCTAAAATGAATTAGACTCTGGATGCGAGTTATTTCTGATCCTGAACCACCTGCCACCTACTAAACCCCATCCATGACGGTTCCATCTCAGAAAAACTGTCAGCTTCAAGACACATGTGGCATCATCCTATTGGCCAACTGACAAATAGTTGTTATGTCTCTCCTAGATGTCGTTCCACTAACCTGACACTCGAGTACCATTCCAATCGTTATCCCTAAGATTTATTCGAGTATAAAATCCCATTTCAAACCCCATTTCACTCTTTACACTTTCAAACTTTCCTGAGATCAATATTTCCCTCTCTTCTTTGCAACCTATCTTCTTGTGTTCTTCAAACCTGCAACCTGTAAAATTGGCCGCCCAACATTCTACTGAATCAAATCGTATAGCCCCTGTCGACCAAATTGACATTTTACCTTTTCCTTTTAACAGCAACAACTTCATGGTCGATCTAACCCCTATCCCACATAATCCTTGAGTTCTTTAAAAGATCAGAACTGGTTCACGCCCTGACAATGGTAGACATGATCATGCCATAACTATATGTTCAACAATGGTGGTCGACATGCCAAGTTATCGAAGAACAATGAGGCATTATTGGCAAAGTCGATGATGGTGCTCGTGGAAGAGCAAGTCCGGTCAGAATCAGGCCAAAGACTCTTCAACGAATCTTCAATTTCCACACCCCTGAACATTTGCAGGTCGATGCTTATGAAGTTCCACCAAAGAAACCTACCTTGATCGAGTTCATCAAATTCCTAGGTTACAACGATTTGGACATCAATAGGATTAGCCAATTCAGGAGGAAACATCTCCCACCCATCTGGAACTTCATGTTCTCTGTACTGAATCGAACCCTAACTTCCAAATCAGGAAGTTTAGACCATCAAGCCCCACCATACTCACTATCATGTATGGCTTGTATTTCCAAAGGAACATTGACTATGGAAGCATTCTATACGAGGAGCTGCAGACTGTGGTGGAAAACAAAAATAAGGCACTGGCTAGAGTTAAATTAGTAGGCGATGACAAAGCTCTCAAATCCAAAATGTTCCCGAGGTTCATCAACTTAGCCATCAGAGCAGCATTTGAGAAGCTGCAATTAGTCCAAGAAGGAGATCCTACACCAAGTTGGATCATGGCCTCATTCAAACTGACAAAACATGGTACGTATCCTAGTACTCACAGAGTACCCAAAACAATGATTGCACTGATTCATCTGAATCATGTCTCTCTATCCTCCTATAGACACGCTGCTCAACCTCAAGAACATGAGGTGAGATCCCCAGCGTATTTAGGTTCTGAGCCCCAACTGTATGAAATATCAGAGGAAGAGGAAGTACCAGAGGTCAGAGCACCCACAGAGGGGTCTGCCTCAGAGAGAGTTAAGAATCCTTCAAAAGGAGGGGCAGAAAGTTCGTCCTCCTCTGAGGAAGGTGAGAAGAGTCATGAGGGTCCCGTACGTTCTAACCCCTTAGAATCCGATAGTTCTGAAAGATTAGAAGAAGATGTTCCAAGGAACACACATACGTACTTTAAGACGCTTGATCCAACTCCCTATGCAACCACGCAAACTGTCCCGGATAGTCCAGTAACAATGGACATTGAAATAGAGGTGCACGCCTCGAACCCTAACCAGCCAATACCGTCATAGGTAATTCCTTCTACTTCTGACATACACTTAACCGGGGAAGCCAATTTTGATAACTTTACCCTTTCGCCGGGTACCAGAGACATCCCACACATTGATGCCTCTGTGGCTCATTTAGAGGACATGCAAACTAGAACCGGGAGTTTCAGTATCCCACGTAGTCTTTGCCCAACTCAGGGGCAATGGAAGACCCTAGTGGAACAAGGGATGACATGTCTAGATAACAGGAAATCTCATCACATCCGTTTTTCTTCTTCTAATTCTGACGAGGAGGAGGAAAGCGTGAACAGAATACCCAGAGAAGATTCTCCTCTGAGGGAACTTCAAGGATTGGGTGGAAGTCCTTTCAGAGGCAACATCAACTCACCTCTGAAAGAAGTCCTCTATGAACTCGAGAGAAACTTTGAATCATGTGTTGATCCTAAGGTTACCCCCTCTGACCCCATCACAAAAGCAGAGTTCACAAGCTTTTGTGACGAAATCAGAAAA
Organism: Saussurea involucrata; assembly: GCA_033807775.1. Lineage (NCBI taxonomy): Eukaryota > Viridiplantae > Streptophyta > Magnoliopsida > Asterales > Asteraceae > Saussurea > Saussurea involucrata. The sequence continues at coordinate 87,083,770 of CM066325.1, read as the reverse complement.
TTCTTGAATGAGTTTAAACTTACAACCATAGGTACATCTGATCAGAGATCTGTCTCTGATGCCAGCCTACAGAACGAGCTCCAAAATGTCAAGGACCAACTGACAGAGACTTCTCAGAAGTTATTAGATCTGGAAAAGAAAGCTTCTGATGAGTCAAAGGATATGCATGCAGAAATCAAGGCTTTGAGAGATGAGCTTTCTAACTACCAGAGGGAATGTGCCGACAGAGTCATCCAAACTCCCTCTATTTCACTTTCAAAAGCCAACATCAGCTCCATCTCAGAGGTAATCTCCAAATCCATCTTTGCTGCATTTGCTACTTTTTCAAAGCCTTCTACAAATGCTACTCCTACTTCTGTCACCACTTCTATCCGTGTTGCTGCTGCATCTACATCTGCTCCTACCCATCCAAATGAATAGCCTATCACTAGCAGCTACATGGGTGCCTTCAGAAAAGAAGTGCTTAGGCGCATGATGACCATCTCTTCCAAGTTTGTGGCTAAAGCACAAGCCACAGAAAACCATGTTCAGGCTTCTCTTGACGTGAACAAGGTCAACTTCAGCGCTCAAGTATATGAAGTCAGACCTGCTGCAACAGAGCTGGAAGACACTCTGAAAGATGCAGCTGCTAATTTTGATGAGATCATCTGCGACAAAGCCTCCAGAAACAGAAGAGCCAGTGGTGAACCATCTACCAAGGAGTATAAGCATGAAAAGTTTGTTGTTACAAACGACAACGGGTCTGATGTTGGTGACGACCTGTTTGAACAACAAAAGGGGGAGATAGTCTTCTTCATATATATATATATATATATATATATATATATATATCGAATACAGTTTTCAAGACAAAACCATTAGAACTGAAGCAGAAGCCTCAATCTCAACAGAACCCATAATCCTAGAAACCTTAATAATAGATTCACCCACCAACACACCTAGAACTGAACCAGAGAGGCCACAAAACCAAGCCTTTGCTGATGAACAACATGTTAGCCAACACAACCTTGAAAACCACCATGATACTCCATGACCCTCACAAAAATGAAACATCAGAGTCCATGGAGATCCTATCAGAAGAAGAGAGAGCCAAGAAAGAAGGCCAAAGAAAAAGATCAGAAGAACAGGACACTGACCCAGATTAGATTATACCAGAGGTCCTCTCTGATATTCTGGCTGAACACGCCATAGAGCATCCATCAGAGAACACTCCATCAGAGCAACAACCTCAACAACAACAACCACCAAAACAACAAGCACCAGAGAGATCCTCTCGTCCAGATCAAACACCTTCAATGGAAGAGGTATTCCACTTCCTATATGCTAACAAAGATCTAATATCATAGAAAGCCATTCCTATCAACCCTTATCTGAACCCCAAAAGAGCCAATATGATAAGCAATGAAAGTTGGAGATTCATTCGCGAGAATACCAACATTGGTGAAAGAGTCTACTCAGAGCTTGGCATCACCAAAGTAGAGAGAATTCATCATAGAAAGTTCGCCTACAATAAAGCCGTATACCACGAACATGTCATGGAAAGAACAGACAAGGAGATGCACGTGTTTAACGACAACGATCTGGTTCTTCTGAATCCCTACGATCTAATATATCTACACTCCTACTACGTGAACTTCTCTTACACGAACAAGCCTGCACGAACAGCCAGATTTGAGGTGGAATTGGCAATGGAGGAGCATGTCAATCTCAGAACTCAGACAGACTTTCAGCATGGTATCACTTTTGAGCTGGTGAAACTGAGCATGGCCCCTCCAAATGAATGTATAGAGGGAATTGAACACCATCACACATGATCCATGATAGTAGAACCAGAACCCTTCATCATTCGACAGAAGGGGATCAAGAAAGCCTTCAGAGGAAGTGAAGTGCCCAAATACTCAACCCAATATCTGAAGATGATAAGAAGGATTATTCGGGATCGTGTTGGTCATCCCAAGTGCCCTGAAAACATAGCCAGAAGTCTCCTCCAGAACATAGATCTTACCCTAGAGTTTAAGGATTTAATCTTGAGATTTTCTAAGATTCTGAGAGGAAACTGGTATGAATAGATTTACTTTCTTTTTGTAATGTAATGTACTCTTATCTTTAAAAGAAGTAAATGCTTTTATAGAGGATGACTTTCTTTTCTTTGTCTTTAATAGTTTATCTCTGTAGAATAGTTAAATTTGTATTTTCAATACTTAGGGGGAGATTGTTAGCCCCAAGTATTTCAATTTTAAAAGTATTGAAAATGCTCCAAGTATGAAGACATCATAGATACCACAGAAGACTTAGCAGAGGACCATCAGAAGATCGTTAGAGACTTGCTGCCAGAGACCAAGACTTCAGAAGATCATTAGAGCTCTCGCAAATTACTTCTGATGACCAAGACCTCTGTAGAAGCCCAAGACTCGTATAATTCTCACAAGTGTTAGAGAAGTGTTTGCACTTTCCACATCAGCCCTAAAGGACAACTACACACATTACACTTGTCATTTCAGGGTTAGATAGTACATTGTTTATCACTTTCTCAAGCTATAAATAGAGAGTAGCGGAGCACACAATTGTATAAAAATTGTAAGAACACGCTGCACTGTAATTCCATTCCACTATCTTGTACGAATTGTAGCCTGAGAGAATTCAGAAGTGTGGATCCCAATATCAAGTGCAACTAAAGAAATCAACACAAAAGAATCATTAATCAAATGTAGAACTTGTATTGAATTACAGACATTAGTCGAGCACAATGTAGCCGTACAAAGGTAATTAGAAAAAGCTAAAAGTCATTAAACCCTAATTCTAATTATGCCATCCATATTTATATCCCCTAAGGGATACTTACAAGAAATAGCATATTTGGTCCCTGGACTTCTATTCAACTAGCAAATGATACCTAACAATCTCCCCCTTTGAATTGAAGTTCGATCTCACGCTAGTTGGGGACATAACGCTTTCGGATGGCAAATAAAATCTTGAAGTGTCGAATGGAGTTTCTGAATTCTAGCCATTCTTCAATCTTTTTCAGCAACTCTTTTGCAAGGAACTTCCTAAGGTTGACGATCTTTTCTGTTACTTCCTTCTCTTCTTCTTCGATTATCTTTCTCAACACAGTCTGGATCTTCATTAATGTTCCTTCACTGAACTTGTGAAGCTCGCCGGATCTCATGAAGCGCTTCTCTACTTTGTCATTCAGATACACGATACCTGTTTTTGGATTTGACGATAGATTCTGTACCTATAGGTGTTCAACGTCTGGGAGAGTCAGATTGGGCTTGAGCACATTTACTTTTTGTTGGTTTCTTTCAATCCCCATCTGAAAATCATTGATGTACGATAAAGTGATAGTGCACTTCATGAACCGCTTGATGGTTTCAAGAGCCTTGGTGTAAGGTAGAGGTCTGATGGTCCAAGTCTCCAGTTCACGAAGGATAACTGGAAAGTCTTTCAAGTTTATGTTCAGGAAATAAGCCTCTGAGAAGACCCATTCTTTTCCATCTTCTCTCTTAACTGTGAACACGGGGAATCACACCTTCAGAACTTTGTCTGACAAAATTTCAATTATTTCTGTAATCTAGTGGTTGGATCTGACTTCATGTACCATTCGACTCCTCTTCATCACTTCCAGATAGTGAGATCGTATCGGATCATCTAAGTCTGAAACCCCGTAACATATAGCTGAGTCGAGCGGCATGATCTAGTGAAAGAAATTTTTTTTCTGAGATTCTTCTAAGTACGGTACCAAGATTCAAACTCTCTCCCAAATGAATTGGTTGAATCGGTTGAGGTTGAGTTGTTTCTGGTTCTGGAATCGGTGTCTCAGAAGAAGTACCTGCAATGTCATGTTTAGTGTGCTGAGATTCGGTTACCTGCTCGCTTTGAAGAAGGAATTGGTCATAATCTTCATCATTCATTCCCTTGTCGTCCGAGTAGCGCCACAAAGAATATGTTTCTGATTGAATGGCTATTAAGGCTTTTTCTCTCCATATACGTTCCGTTTTTGGATTACCATCTGAATCTTCGTCTATAAACTCCAGATCTACTCTCTCCATAACGGTCAACATCAAAATCTCTTCGGTTTCTCCCTCGGGCTTTTCAACCGTCATGATTGCTGACTCGGGCACTTTATCCTTGACCGGTGTCAACAACTCCATATCATGGACAATATTTTGATCTTCAATTTATTGAGGTGGCTCGGTCTCAGTAGGGGTCTCTGTGATGGGTTCTGTCGTTGAGGTTGACAGCTAAGTCAGTCTTAGTCGTTTCTCCCCCTTATGCTGATCAGGATCCTCTTAGTCATCATGTCGTCGTTTCAAGCCCTGTGCTTGACCCTTACACGTCGTCTCGAGGTTGGCAACCCTATTGGATAAAGTAGCTAGGGTGCGTTGAACATCGGTTAGGGTAGTGGTAAGGTTGTCAAGTTTAGTGTGTAGTTGGGCTTGGGAATCGGTTTGAGTGTTTGGGGGTTGTGTTTGTGAGCGGAGAAGGCTCACTAGGTCAGCTTCAGAAGATTTATCTGTGTTTGTTTGGCATAAGAGCTTGTCTAGAAAAGCCGCTTTCAGGGCGTCAATGCTCATGTCTTGGGTGGTTGGTTTGGGTTGGGGAGATGGTACAGAAATTTGAGCAGGTGTCTCGGTGACCACTTCTTTACCCTTTATGGACCTTTTGATGAACTCCAGATCCTCCGACAGCTTCTTCAAAATCTCCGTTTGGACAACCTTTAAGGCACCATCCAGAGTTTCCTTGGAGATGAACTCCGGGAAGCTAATGCCTGGCGCACGTAGACTGCCAGTTGTAGTAACGACGGTGGATTGCACCGCAGTACCACCTGCGCTCACGGTTGACGTGATGTTAGCCGTGGCAGGATTTCCACCCTGTCCTCGCAAGCCACCAAGAGGTAGACTTACTCTGGGTGTTCCGGTCGAGTCACAAAGAATTTCGACATTAGCCGCGCTGGTTTCAAGTGTCCTAGCCAAAAAAAGTATATCTGCAAGTGGCTCTAGACTCAACTGTGCATCTAAAGAAGTCGAGAACCAGGGCAGGAGTTCTCTTGTTTCAGCACCGGAACTCTCCAAGTGATTGACCGGTGGAAGTTGTGCTACGTCCCTGTGTACAATTGAAATAGTAGCTTGTTGAGAGGATACTGAGTGGTTGAGGAGGGTATGTGAGTGCGTCACTAGGCCCACGATGACTTTTTCAATACCCTGTCCCAACAAATGAGACGGGGTAGTGAATGTGGCTGCCTGGCTAATTGGAGGCTGGGTGGAGGCAACCTGTGTAGATTTCTTCTTCGCTCTATATCTCTCGTTGTCTTGCTTACTACGCCTTTCCCTCACTCGTTCACTTTCGTTTTTCATTTTCAACTAATGTTCCCTCCGTTCTCCTTGTCTCTCTAGTCATGGCCTGGGTTCGAGGGATGGGTGCAAGACGAAATTTATCGTCATCCTGATCATTAGAGTCGGTTGACTCATCACTTGATCCCGAGGACCCTGATTTGGAACCGGACTCAGAACCTGATTCAGAACCAGATTCGGAACCCGACTCAGAGCCAAAGCCCGATCCAGAGGAAGATCCGGAATCGGAGCCGGATTCACGGTTGGAGGATGATGCCTGTTGTTCCTGTTCAGCCTCTTGCATTATGTCAACAACTTGGACTTCGTTTAAGGGTTGGTTATCATCCTGGATCTGCGTGGATGAATGGGGTAGGATGGTTGGGCGACGTGACGAGCTAGCTTCGTGTGTTCAGCTTTCAACGCTGCCTACGTCTTGTCCCCTCACAATATTTTCTCTCGTCACACCCTGTCCGGGAGCCCCTGCTCTCCGGACCCTTCCTCCTCTAGTATGGGAACCCTCATGCCTCTGGGGTCGCGCTCCTTGGGCAGATCCTATTGGATCTGGCTGAACCATAGGAGCGACTAAGTTATTTTCTCGTCTATAGGTCTCTACACTCGATGCCGAAGGATTAGCGAGAGCTAGCAAGTCGACAGGTATGATCATTGGGACTACTCCTGGAATTGATTGCTTGTTTTGAACTTTGTTCCTGCGAGTTAAGTAGTACCTCATGTGCAGAGCGCCTTGGAATTATAGGATAGACCTCGAGAAAGTAGGCGACAAGGAGGATGAGAAATCGTGGGAACGGGAGGCACGTTATGCGTTTGTTTCCCTCCTTCAGTTGTACCTTCTGGACCAGCTCATTCCAGAGAATAGATGCAAAGTCAGTGTGACAATTGTAAGCCACACCGTGTATGAGTCATAGTAGATTGGTGCTTTTCGGGTCGATTCCCTTGGTGATTGCTGATAAGCATCGGTTCAGGACGGTGAAAAGAGTATACCAGATCGGCGTCAGGTGAGCTCTGGTGAAGTGTGATGGATGGTTGAGCTCCCTTGCATATCCAAGAGCGTGCAATTCCTAGCAGAGTAGTGCATCAGAAACTGGGTTGTCGAATCTGATCCTGCCAGGGATGGAAGTCGCGTCCGGTAGATGGAGGACCTGGTGGAATAGGTCTCTTGTGATGACTACTAGTGTATTGTCAATACGACCTTCTAGAACGGTTTCAGGCCCACGTGCAAATGAGGTTAAGGACCTCCAGAGTTGTTGCACGTACACCTTTGGGACTTCGGCAGTTGCCGTCAATGCAGAGTGGAGTAAGTGGCCTTTCAGGATCTCGATGATGACTAGGCACTGGCAAATTATTGTTGCCATGTCCAGGTGATAGTTGTTTGGTAGAATCGGTGGATTCGGTCCGCTCGAAAGGAGTGCAGCATCGATATTTTGATCGGGATTGTTTTGTTGCGCCATTAGAGTACCTGAGATCAAGACATGTGAGATAACTCTTGCCTTTACAAGACCAGTTTGGAAAGGTTCCAGAATTTAGTGTTCCCGAATTTGTATGGAACCGGGAGGCAAAAGAAACTGGGAACAAACCTACTCGAGAGTCGTGTAGACCCGGGGTGGGAGCATAAGTGATGTACCAGTGTTCAAATAAATTAACAAACCAATAAAGGAGTCCGGGATTGGCCAAACTCGGAACCGGATCCGGGAATGATCGAGACCCGGGAACATATGGCATCCGGGAAGGACCATGTTCCGGGACCGGGACCGGGACGTATCCGGAAACCAAACTGGGACCCGGTGTCAACCACTATCGGGAAACATAGAGTCCGGGAGACTATCAAGCCGGGGAGATGAACCCCGGGACCCGGGAGAGGGCGAATCCCGGTATCATACGATCCAGGTGTCGCAACCCCGGGTTGAACCCGGGAGTCCCCAATCAGGAGTCGGGTTGATCATATCAAGTTAACACAGTGTAACCTAAATCAGGGTATCGATTGCATCCTAAATTGGTCGTCGACCCCCGAAACGTGTTCGGGGTGGTTCGGTTGAACCTCTATCGCACGAATTTGAGGGTTTTGAAACCCTTGCGGCGGAGACTGATCGAATTTGGAGAAATCGATTTCAAAAACTTGAATCAACCAATTGGAATGCAATCTATCATTGATTTCATTTAGTTTAGGATACATAACTGAGACTAGGAGATGAAATCGGTGAGAGATTTGAGTAGAAATCTACTTCGTGAGAGGAAGTAGGTTCGGGAGAGTTTTAGCGCGAAAGATTTGAAGTTTGTGAGGAAAAGGTTAAGAAAGCCAGTTTATATATGGGGCCGGACCCAGGAGTTTGTCCCAGACCCGGTTTGTTTTCCTCTCCCGGTCCCGACTTCTCTCAATTTTGGAAACTTGACAAAATTTACCCCTAAAGTTGAGTAAAAGTCACTACCCCCCCTGAACTTTTGAAAAATAGCGATTCTTCCCCTTAACAATGCAGAAATAACTTTTCTCCCACTTAACTTTTCAAAATGACAGTTCTCCCCCTCAACTTTCCAAAAATGGCTTTTCTCCCCCTCAACTTTTCAAATTGACATTTCTACCCCTTGACTTTTGAAAAATTACATTTTGTGGGAGCTTTATTTCAATTGTAATCAAGCAGTAGTTAATCATTATGTTCTTAAACTGTGTAATTCACTGTAATGAATAGTAAAGGCATGGGCATGTCTTGTTCTTATTATAAATAGCTAGTGTTAGCTTATTTTGCATGTAACTTTCCATTCTTGAGAATCTTGTAACCCTTTGAAGTTTAGATGAATGACAAGTTCTCTCTCTCTAGATTGTACTTATTGACTATTTCTCTCACTAGATTCTGTGACATAACATTAGGTATCAGAGCTAAACTAAATTATCAGACAGATCTTGACAATCAATGGAAGATTTGGACAATTTTTTGAGTTTTCGCACTTACTGTTCATCATTTTCACGAATTCTTCAATTTGGATCTAATTTGGATTAGACAACATTCGATTTGTGTTTTAGAACACATTTGGTTCAATAATCTTAGCCTAATTTGCTCTGAATTCAAAGAATTCGAAGGATTTGTGTAGTTTTAGTTCGAAAACTTGAGTTTACTGAGTTTGGATCTAAAGACTGTGATTTTGAGGTTTTCAGTGTTAGTAATCAACTACAAAAGTGTGCGAAATCAATTTTTTCGAACAAATCTGTGAAAGAATCTTTGAAAAACATCCAAAATTGGAAAAGTTATGGCCTAAATTCGATTTTTTAGCTAAGTTTTCACAAGATCCAGAAGTTTTCGCAAGCTCATCTGGTTTTTGCAAGATTCATCTGTGGTTTTCTCAAGGTTCTGAGGAAAGATTTCTCATCTCAAAGACAATCTGAAGTATAGTTTTCGCAAGGGGTATCTACGAAAACTTAGAGTTTTCGCAATAGTTGGTTGGGAAAAAAATTGTTTTCGTAAGGGTCTTACACGAAAAGTGCTTGTTTTTTAAGTATTGTCTGCGAAAAGAAAAGTTTGCACACGAGCCGTCTGAAAAAAGTCAGAGTTTTCGCTAGAGTGTGTTGCGAAAAGATTTAGTTTTCGCATACGTTGGGTGCGAAAAGTTACTGTTTGCGAAACGTTCTGAAGTGAGCTGCGAAAGGTTTTCCTGCGAAACGTTTTTGGTTCAGTCTGCGAAAAGTTGATTCAAAAAGGCTGCAAAAAGTTTCTTCTCTTAAGTTTTTCTAAGTGTAATTTGTACACTTTGCTGTCTGAATTTCCGGAACGATCTGTCTAGTGATTGAATTCATTTCAAGATGAATTCTTCTACAAGAAAAGGGGAAACGGTTTTATCAAATAGAGACTGTGCAATCTGGTACATGCCTGAAATACCTATTCTTGATGAAGAAAGAGAGCAACTGAAAGTTGAGAATTCAAATCTTTGGGATCAAACGAATAAACTTCAAAACAATACAAGAGTCTTGGAATGTGAGAATGCTAAACTGAAGGAAAAGATTTCTGGTCTTGAAGCTGAAATACATGATTTGAAAGGTATTCAAGCAGATAAGGAGATCAAAACAAAAGTTGTCAAGAAACTGGACTTTGACAACACAAGTTTTTAGGATTAGAAGATCTGCATAGAAAAGACTTTTGAAGCAGAAAGAAAATATTTTGAAGAAAAGTCATCTGAGCTTTCAAGAAAGATTTCTAATTTGGAAAGAGAATACTGGTTTGAAAAGAAAATTTTCTATTTTTAAATCTGAATTTGCAAAAGAAAAAGAAGAATTTGAAAACGTTTTGTACAAAAGTTATCAAATTTTTTCTAAATAATCTTTTGAAGAAAAGAAAGATGTTGAGCTAAAATGTATAAAAGTGTCAAAAAAAGTTTCTGATTTTGAAAAAGTTTTAATTTCTTGAGAAAGAAAAGCTTGAGAAAGAAAGAGCGGAATTTGACATTAAAATAAAATATTTTGAAGCAAAATATGTTGAGCTCTCCGTGAACATATCTGATTTAGAAAACGTTTTGGAGAATGAGAGAAAAGATTTTGCTGAAAAAGAGAATATTTTTAAGAAAGAAAATAATAGTCTTAAAAAGAAGAATTTGCAGATTTTCAAAGAAATAACTAATATGGGAAGGTATTTGGAAAAAGACTTTGAGAGTAAAAGGAAATATTTTGAGGCTGAGATTGTCAAGTTGACAAGGAAGTTATCAGATTTGGCAACAGAAGTTATGAAAGAGCAGAATATCAAATCTGATCTACAGAAGAAGTTTGATTTGCTTTCTCGAGAAAGAAATGTTATGTCCGATAAAGTTCAGAAACTGGAAGCAAAACATGTCAAAGTTGAATTATCTGAGAATCTTAGTATTGATTCTATTGATCAATCGCCATACGATGATTCAACTAATTCGGAATGTTCGTTCAAGATTGCTTCTAGTTCAGTTCATGAACATATTTCTTCAAAAAAGCCCGTCAAATCAAGAAATCCTTCAAAAGATCAGATGCGTCCTTCTAATCTTTTCTATGACTATGTTGCTACAAGTTCAGATATTCCTATTTTCACGCCCGTTAAAATGGAATGGAGAGTGAAAGGTACAACTCCTACGAATGAAGTTTCAAAATCATTTGTTTCCACTCCAAATGTCAAGAAGAACAATATATTTAAAGGAAAATATTTTGTCAAACCCGACTTAGTTTACTTTGTAAATCAATTAGTCAGATTAGCACAAAAGAAAATTTGTTGTTCTTACTGTGGAACAATAGATTTTGTCCACAAAGATTATGTTTCGTATTGGTACGGTACATACAGGGTTTCTTCTAACAAAACTGCACATAACAAATCAGGACCCAAGTTCCATTGGGTACCAAAATCTACTTAATCTGTTTTGCAGGTTCATCATGTGTAGTGATGATTGTTAGATGCATACCATACATATGACCAGGAAACAGAAAAGAAGTTGTGCATAAATTTTGAAGAAAAGTACCTGTACTTTTAAGGGGGAGTACAAGAATTTAGACATCTGAGTAAACCAGCTCAGGACTCGTTCTTCAGAGTTAATGACTTCTGATCATTTCAGATCAGGACTCGTTCTTCAACGCCTATGACTACTGAATTTATTTCAATCCTAGTAATTCAGAACTCGTTTTAATGATTAAGGATATTTTGATCTAAATTTTGTTATTTGTGCAGATTTTGTCAAGATAAAGATCTGATACACATGTTAAGGGGGAGCTTATATGTTTTGAAACCATTCTATCATGTTTTCAGGGGGAGCTCAAACACTTCTAACTTAGCATCTGAAGATGATATCTTTCAGAATATGCATTCTTCAAGGGGGAGTAAGAATACTTCAGTCTGTAAGTGTGTTCTGATTTGAAACATAAATTTTCTTGAAAACATTTTTCAAAAGAGTGTGAGCTTAAAATGTTTTAAACTGATGAGAGATTTTTTGAGAGTTTAAAATTTTCGGAAAAAGTTGGAATTTTTCTGAGAAAAATGCAAAATTTTCGCAACCAATAGGATACGAAAACTTTAGTTTTCGCATCAATTGCTTGCGAAAACAATTGTTGTCGCATGCAGTTGCCTACGAAAACTTTAGTTTTCGCATGCTATTGTCTGTGAAAAGTTTTGTTTTCGCATCAGTTGTGTGTGAAAAGTTTTCCCTGATCTTATGTTGGCTACGAAAACTTTTTCTTGAAAGGTTTTCGCAAATAGTGTCTTGCGAAAACTTTTGATGAACAGTGCCTTGTCAATTCTTTGTGACAAGTATTTTCTTTGGTTTGCGAAAAGTGGGGTGGTCCTCTTAAATCGTTCCACGTGTCATCTTTGTGAGGGTATAAATATGTTTTTTCAAAAATATCAGTTCCCACTTTTATTTGGCAAACACACGACTTTCAACTTGCAACTGTTCATCTTTTTCATTTCAATACTGTTGATTTGCAACTCTTCGATTCTCATTCGTTAGGTAACCATTTCTATTGAAATTTGTTTCATTTGCTTCGGTTTTATGTTGTAAACCTATCTGTCCATGTATTTTAGTCGATTAATTAATATTTGTGAGACTATTTGTTGAAAATCGATGTCGAACTGTTCATCTTTTGAGGTTAACTATTTTCATTGATTTGGATATTGTTTGTACGATTAAGTTGTTGATTCTTGTTCATATACTCATGTTGAATCGATTTGTATTTCGTTTGTACATCTTTATTACATCAATCTGTGAGTTTATGTATTCATGACTTCGATTCATCTGGTCAGTCTTGATTTCCTTCGATTTGGGTTCAAATGTGCAAATTTCTTGTTGATTAGTCATGGGTTTATATTTTCGAAGCGGTCTGTGTATGTTGTGTGGCTTAAATTCTTGATTTTAGTCGATTTGATGATCTGTGTGCGCTGAACTTGCGAAAACTTTTACGCAAGTTCATCAAGAAAACTTTTTGGGATCATTTTTTTTTCTAAGTCTTGTTTTCGCATCAAGCCTCTGCGAAAACTTAGGTTTAGTTGTCTGCGAAAAGTTTTCAGGTTGCCTGCGAAATGTTCCTAAACGTTTTTGTGTCTAAGTGTAGTTTTCGCAACCTTAGCTTGCGAAAACTTTTTGATAGTTGCTTGCGAAAAGTCTTTGTATTCGCACCTGTTGTCTGCAAAAACTTTTACTTTTCTTCTATCGTTTGCGCAAACTTTGCTTCATGTCTCTTTTTCAGTTGCATGCGAAAACCATACTTTGGAATTTTTCAGAAAAAATATTCAAAGTTGGATTTTGTCAAAATTATTGTTTTCAGAACTGTCTTTTCAAAACAACATTTCAAATGGCTTCAAACAACCTAGAGGAACAAAGCATGATCCAAGGTTTTGGGGATCATGTTTCTGAGGCAATACCCGACGTTCCACTTCCATCCACCAGATCAGTTCACCCTTCTTATACTGGCCAAGGCAATCCCGATCATGCCTTTATTCATCCAGATGACTATCTGCCTATCAAGTTCAATAACTACCATGTGGAGTTTGATAGAATCAACATCAACCCAGTTGTTATGGAGATTCTGAAGAGGCATCTTTTGGCCTATGCTCTGACTCACACAGTCAACGTTCCGATGATGTATGTGCAACAAGCGTGGAAGACTATTTATTTTGTGACATTCAGATTGAAGAATATGTGACTCAACTGGATTATCATCGTCTAAGACTGGTTCTGAGGCTACCTGGGCCTAATTCTTGACCTGGAAAAGTTTCATTTGATCCGTATCCGACTAAGGAAGAAGTATTTGTTGGTATCAGGAATATGGGATATGTTGGAGAACTCACTCAAGTCATCAACCGTTGTCTAACTTCCAAGCATTATGGGATGGATAATGAAAATATGGGTATTCTGAAGTTGTTCTATGCAGTCGTTTATGACTTGCATGTCGACTATGTTATAGTTTTCCGGAATGAACTTCAAGAACGAGTTGATGCAAAGCCAACCAATAAGACACAGACGTTTCTACCTTATATTTAGTTTCTTCAGTTGATAGTACATAGCATGATGCGGTCTAACAGAGACATACCGAGACGTCTGAATTATCCCGCAGTTCCAGAAAAAGCGATGAGGTACATGCAAAAACAAAAGCAAGCTTTTGATTATGAATTGCCACTTTCCGAAGGCTTATTAAGATATGTTGATCAAGACGCCAAGTGCATAAGAGATTATAGGGAGTCTATGGTCCGGCCAGAACCGGAGGGACCTACCCCAGACTCAATCCCTAGACGAGAGGTGTCGGTGAGGGTTCAAAAAGCAAGGGCTTCTGAACGGGGAGTGTTGAAGGAAAATACCGAGAGGGGAACCAGTGGGGTTCAGAGTTCTGTACCTGAAGACACATGGTTATCGTCTCTGGACACACAATCAGATAACCGTATGGTCCGATCCGATGCGACACTGATTCTATCACATATTGGATTAGCTGCCTCGGCCGGGTTACTCGGACTATCTAGTTATAGTACAGAATCTGATACGGCGTCTGAATCCGCTGAGGAAATTGATATGGGTGGTGGAAACAACAATGATGATAATGATGATAATATCTTAGGTGATGTTTCTGAATTTATGACGTTTCCTCATTTGACAACTTCGATGAATACTTCTGTAGCTGTGGAAATTGAAAATACAATTGTGGTTGTGAATACTGTCATTCATACAGTATTGGGAGATATAAGTAGCACTGAGGGTGTATTAGTTGAAAATGAAAGTGAGCCTGCGAGAGAAAATGAAGCAAAAAATATGGAGAGTGTGAGTGCTACCATAACTTACTATACCAGACGGGCAGCCACATCTATCACTAGATCTCATCCGTTGGGATCCGGTGTTGAAAAAGAAGTTAGTAGCCCACTAACGTAATTGCACACCCAAGCTAGCCATTCAGCTTCCTCTCAACAGGAAGTTGTCTCACTTTCTCACGGGGATGTAGCACAAAATCTGCCTATCTCTCACTCGAAGAGTGTACACATTGAAACAGAGAGACCTCTGCCCCGGTCCTCGACCATTTCTCATGCACAGTTATCGAGTCTAGATCCAATTGTTGATCTATTAACTTCTTTGACTAGGACACTGCCACATGTTTCTGCTAGAGATGGGAGTCTAAGTGCCCCATCCGGAACACTCGAAGTAGCTCCTACTTTAGGACTACGAGGACTGAGTGGAAGTCCTACCAGCGTTAACGCTATTCCATCACTGAACGTAGGCCATACAGTTGACTCAAATGTTGTGTCAATGGGTAACCTAAGTGGTCCCAGTGGTGATTTACCCGACTTCGTGTCAAGGGAATTTGTCAATGGCGCCCTAAAGGTTGTTGAAGAACGTATGTTGAAGGAAATGAATAGCATCAAATGGTTGTTAAAAGGAAAGGATCCGGTGATGGAAAGGATTCCAGAGCAAACAGTTGTACCTCCACCTTCACCTCCACTTGTACAACCACCACCAACCCAACATGATTCAGATATTGATGAACTGAAGGACATGTTGTATGCCAAACTGCTTTCCATAACCCCCGATGATCCTCAAAACAAAACCCTTATTAGCCTATTGGAGAACTTTCAACCCAATCCACGACCAATTCAACCTGCCCAACCTTCTATCAGTTCAGTAACTTCTGCTGAATTTACCCAGTTCAAATCCAAAATTCTTACAAGCCTGTCTGACATGAAGAGTTCAATAGATTTTCTATCTGAAAGAGTGGAAACATGGAAAGAACTTGCCAGTCTCAAGCTCAATGTGTTAATCAAAAGCATGATCATGATGACAATAATGATCATGAGGGGGAGATGAGTAAGAGACGGAGAACTGTTAGTAATAAGACTGCAAGTGTTGGAAGAACTCTTATTACTGAAGAAGTGGTGCTCATGTTTGAGTCTGGTGCACAAGGGGAAGAGAGCGGTAAACAAATAGTGCTCTATGTGGATCCGGATGCAAAACCGACAGATGAAAAGCCTGAGGTTAATGAGGATGAGATAGGGGAGGTAGTGGATCTTTATGTTAATGTGGTGATCCTAAGTTCAGATGACGAGGAGGATGATACTGAAAGTGATTGTGATAAGTTTTGGAGAGTTAAGAAGGAATCAACAAACTTGTTGTTGATCACTGATGGTTTGATTGAGCAAGATGTGGAATTTACTGGGAATGAGGTTGAGTTTTTGCAACAGTTTTACGGGTGTAGTACTCCAGATGATATCTATATGAGCCCAATACAATGACCTGACCCAATCTCAATCACAATTATCCCATCACAACCTGAAACAACATCATTCAACATTTCTCTAAGCCAGCCAAAACCAACTGAACATGAAGCTACTTCACCTATACCAATCCAACCTGAAACTAACTCACCTATTAAACCTGATTTTCCTGAAGAACCCAAACCTGAAGAACCTGAATTTCCTACCTTTCCAACCTTTAACCCTAATACTGACCAAGTTGGTCCATCCAACCCTTCTACTTCACAACAACCTGGCCCTTCTACCTCAAGACAACCTAATCTAAACCAAGCCAAAGAAAGACTCAAAACATTAAGAATGAGAACACCATTCCTGGAGGGCTCTTAAAGGAGACTGCTTGCTCACTACATAAGGAGATTAAACCCCTATGCAGTTTTGGGGGTCAGTGATCAGTCAGAAGAGTTCAAGTTTGAGTATCTGTACTTCATGATGGCTAAGTGTTAGAAGATACATTATGTCAGGAATAAGAAGCTGATTGTGATGATAAAGGAGGTGTATGCCAAACAGTTTTACAGACTTTGGTATCCAGTGTTTGTGGTTCAGAGGCAAGACTGTAAGATTTATACTTTTTCTAAAGATGATTTCTGTCATCTATTGATTGAAGACTTTGAATTCATGTACAACTACTTCAGGGATCTTCCAATCAGAAGATAAAATATCGTAATTGCTCTGAATGCCATCAAGAGATTTCTGAGAAGATACATTCTCTATGTTTAGTGTTTTGACTTTAAACTGGGTTTGGAAAGTGATCAACCAATCAATAACATGCTAAGTTGAAATTAAAGAATTCCTGGTTTGGAGCTTATGCCTTTGTATGCTGTGATCAATGAACCAGAATTTAGGGTGGTGTACAGGAATGAAAGAGGAGATAAGAGATTCCTGAGGTTCATTGAAATAGCAAATTATTCAGATGGTACATTGAAAGTGTTGAGACTACAATTATAGAACAGATTGAAAAAGAATGATCAAGAAAGAGGAGATAATAGAATGCCTTCTACTGCAAGATCTTTGCTGATCAGAGCTATTGATGAGATAAATGAAAGGATAACTTTCAGAAGAGTTATGAGGAGAATTGAAACCTACCCTGGAGCTAGAAGAAGGAGAAGACCACTACTGCCATGATTCCAAATGGGGAGAATATTGGAGCTTTATTTCAGTTGTAATCAAGCAGTAGTTAATCATTGTGTTCTTTAACTGTGTCATTCACTGTAATGAATAGTAAAGGCATGGGCATGTCATGTTCTTACTATAAATAGCTAGTGTTAGCTTATTTTGCATTTAACTTTCCATTCTAGAGAATCTTGTAACCCTTTGAAGTTTAGATGAATGACAAGTTCTCTCTCTCTCTAGATTGTGCTTATTGACTATTTTCTCTCACTAGATTCTGTGACATAACACATTTCTCCCCTCAACTTCTGAAAATAATAGTTCTCCCCCTCAAGTGTTCAAAACTTGGGAAGACTTACCTTGGTGTTTTGGACTTTGGTGAGAACCCTTCAGAAAAGGTGTTACTGGTACGAGAAATGAAAATGGAAAAACAAAGACTAACATTAAACGAAACTAAGGAAACATGCAGAAAAACAGAATAAAAGCGAAATCTATTCAGAAAATACAGACGTGTATACACCGATGTTCTCGAGACACCTAGACTACACTAAGAGACAAGTGTATCTTGTGCATATCCTAGTAAAGTTAGGGTATGGGTGAGAGACAGTTAACTCTAAGTGTAGGGAAGGTGTTTCGAGTGTGAGGGTGTATTAAACTTTTAGATTTAGCATACCTAGCTTGGAAACGAGTTCATTAAATCGTTTTTCGTCCAAGGCTTTGGTAAATAGGTCTGCTAACTGATTTTCTGTTCATACGAAATAGAGTTCGATCGTACCTCGTTCAACATGATCCTTCATAAAGTGGTACCGCACGTCTGTGTGTTTCGTCTTCGTGTGCTGGACCGGATTACTGGTGATGGAAATGGCGCTCTTCGAGTCACAATAGATCGGAATTTGTGAGTACTGTAACCCGTAGTCCTTCAGTTGTGTGCGCATCCATATAACTTGGGAACAACAACTAGTCGCGGCCATGTACTCCGCTTCCGCAGTGGATGTAGACACACACGCTTGCTTCTTGGAGGCCCAACTAACCAAATTGTCGCCAAGGAATTGAACGTGACCCGTTGTACTCTTCTGGTCGAGCATACTCTTCGCATGATCAGCATCCAAGAATGCCGTGAGTTCGAAACCTGTATCGTTAGGGTACCATAAATATTGTAACGAGGAATAGACATAAAGTAATTTGCAATTCTCGTTGACCTGAAATGTGGAATAGACATAAAGTAAGTTGTAATTCCCATTTCGTAAAGGTGTTGTGAAATGAGGAATAGGCATAAAGTAAATTGTAATTCCTATTTCATGGTGTGACGTGAAATGCGGAATAAGCAGAAAGTAATTTGTAATTCCCTTTTACGTAGAAATGGAGAATAGGCATAAAGTAAATTGTAATTCCTGGTTTCTATGGGAAGGTAAGAGATAGGCATAAAGTAAATTGTAATCTCTACTTCCACTCCAAGAAATAGGCATAAAGTAACTTGTAATTTCTTGGATATAAGCGATGATCTAGAATCTGTAATGATTCGTAGTAGGCTCTCGAATATGATGATATAACTTTCTGAATGTTAGTCATACTCATGGGATCGGGTATGTTCCCGTCATTATGAGACGAGTACGAGTACGAGTACGGTAAGAATGGTGACAAACCAGGTTTGTTTATATGCTTTGGATATCTGAGTTTTCAAGGCTGTTAATGTTTTAATTTGAATTTAGATGTTCTCACTAGGCGTAAGCCTAATCGTTCAAATTAAAATTTATTACCAGGTACGAGCTCAGGGAAGTAATGGGATGTGGGACGAGTGCTTTTGGTATTCAACTTTTGATGATAAGCGGATATATTAGCTAATGCGAGGAAGCTTTGGATGAATTACTTGGATAACCTATTTAATCTAATTATAGTTGACATGATTAGATTAATAGGTTATTTAGAGAATTCGAAATGTGTATATATGAACCCTCATAGTTAATTCTCTGCTTATATATAAAAAAGTTTAGATGATATTCTGATTTACCTTGTTGAATTTTAAGGTTTAAATTGGCCCTGATTTTTGGGTGTTACAGATTGATCATAAGATCCTACATCTGGTGTTGCCTCAACTGGGATGGGGGTTTCCGCAGCTTTGGCAATAGAGCAGATGTTGAAATAATCATTTGAAAGATAAGGTGTTTTGTTTTTCAAATAAGAAGCATTGAGTTTTTCATAAACAAAAGGAACCTGAACATTAGTGTTCTTCCGAGGTTGATCATCTTCCGTATTAGAATCGACATTTGCAGGCTTTTCCCATACTTTTGGTACAGGAATGCCAGTTTCTCGCTTAATGGTTTCCTTTTCCTCATCCTCCGGAGACATTTTGGTCCATTTGATCTTGTACTTCGGGTATCTCTTATCTAGTCCCAAAAGGTTGAATTCATAAAGAGTGGGGACTTGTGATAAGATCTTCTTTAGGTAACACAGATTGTCATATCCGAGTCTCCAAAGAGCGTTGTAGTATTTGAATTCCTTCGGTTAGTTCAAATGAATGGTTTGGTCTGATTGACAGTGTTTATAAAGTTTGGATTCAAGATCTTTAAGCTTGTTAGTCAAATCATCATTTTCCTTTTGAACATTTGACCGAAGAGTGACAATCTTATTATACTCCTCCTGAGACTTGTTTAACTTTTCTGGGAAATCAGATAATTGAGTCTCTAGGGATTCTGCACTTTTGAAAATAGCTGAGCATTCAGATTGATCATTTTCAATGATGCACTTATGTTCACCTTTTTCAATTGCTAGTTTTCCTATAGTGTCATATTAGAGTTTGGCATCGGCTTCTGGTTCAATTATTAGGGCGTCTTTTGTTTAAACGAATCTAAAGTACGCACCATAACTTGCATCTGATCGATAAGTTTTCCATAAGTAGAAGCACATACCTGACATTCAGCTTTCTCATTAGGCGTGCTCGAAGATTCATCTTCAGATTCAAACTGTTCTAGTTGAGTGCCAGTGTAGCACATGTGACCTTCAGCCTCTTCCTCTTCGTCCTCGGTAAGCATGAGCCAGTGATCGTCTTCTGCCATTAAAGCTTTACCAGCTTCTTTCTACCTTGCCAGGAGCATCTTGTTCTTGTAGTACTCGGTGTTTCGTACTACAGGTTTCTGGCAGTCTCTTGCAAAATGGCCACGCCTTCCGCAGTTATAGCACTTTACTGGTTCGTCTTTTTCCTTCTCTTCAGACTTTCCCTCATGCCTCTTCCCTTCATCATTCCTCTTTCTTCCTTCGTCGGTCTTTCTCTTTCCTTCATACTTGTCTCTGTAGTCCCGTCGCTTTGTGTTGGTGGAGTACCTCTGGTTGTTGTTAGATGGTTTCCTGAAAAATTTCTTTCTCGCGTACTCTCTAGATAGTAATGCGACAGCTTTCTTGATTCTGTCTAGCTCTGGATTGGAGTCACTTTCAGCTTCATCATCCTCATGCTCAGTCTCATTTTGAGCTTCTTCTCGAGACGGGCTTCGCTGGAGGTGTTTGTCCCTCTTGTGAGAAATGAAGCAAGAGGGTCTTCTTTGATCTTCTCAGTAGATTTCTGATCTCCCATGAGTTCGCGGACCTTGTCTTCATATTGTAACAACATCTTGTAGAGTTCGTGCAGCGTAACATTCTCTAGAATGTGATTGTGACGAACATGTGAGACAAATCCCTTCCACTGAGGCTGAAGGTTGTTCTTAAACTTGATGTTGTTCTCCGTGTTCGTCTTAGAGATGCTGTTCTTCTGGAAGTCGTTGATGAGAGTGCAAAATCTTTTGTATGTCTCCGTCAGTGTTTCACCTCTCCGGGCCTTGAAGGCTTCATAACGAGTAAGGAAGTAACTGGTAACCTTCAGTTGATTCCCCACACGACTGCCTTGCATGATCTTCACCAGTTGATCCCACATCCCTTAAGTTGTTGCCTTTTGACTGTCAACGCTGCAGTAGATGTTGTTCCGAAGGTTGTAGATCAAGTAAGTCTTAGCAAGTCTATCGCCGTCCGCGCTTCTCTTTTCTTCGGCACTCATTGAGTCATATGGTTTGGGAACTCGTTGACCTGGAGGTCCACCAGCTTGTGCTGGAACGTCTATCATAGGTGTAGGGGTTGGGCCGTCCATCAACGAACGCAGGATCTCGTGGTAGAGAGGCTTCGACTCAATGAAGCACATGAATCGGTCTTTCCATAGGTTGTACTCTCTTCTATATACGATCGG
This sequence comes from Saussurea involucrata, assembly GCA_033807775.1. NCBI lineage: Eukaryota > Viridiplantae > Streptophyta > Magnoliopsida > Asterales > Asteraceae > Saussurea > Saussurea involucrata. The sequence continues at coordinate 87,062,894 of CM066325.1, read as the reverse complement.
GGGTTTCAAGTCGGATCCTATAGCTAGCGCGTCTTGAGTGTTCATGATTAAGTACTTGAGTGATCGTAAGACGAGTAGGATGATCCAAAGATAAAAGAGGGATCGAACACGAATTTCCTACGAGGAGTGATCGACCTAACACAAACCTAAGTTCGAACTAGATGGATACGAGAAACTTATGAAATAGAATTGAAAAAGCTAACACACAGAAAGAAAGAAGGAAATAAAGAAATAATAGCAGAAAACAAAGAAACCCAGAACAGAGAATCGGAACCCGGAATCGGAACTCGGAATGGAACCCGAAGTGAGATCAGGATATAGCTGGAACCCAGAACCTAACCGAGAACCGGTGTATTATCCGGTACGGGGAACCGGGTTGATAAGGGACCCGATGAGCAAACCCGGTAAAAGGAACCGGGAAACAATGACTTCCAGGTTGAGACCGGGACACAAGAGACCGGAACCGGGATTTTCAAAGACCCGATACGATCCGAACCGGGAAACCTCAGTTCCCGGATTCAAGAAGGTCGAGAAAAATTGAAGTCGGGAAAAACGTACCTGGTGTTTAATCGCACAATTTGGACGGGATTTCTTTGAGAAAAGGCTTTCTGTAAACAACACTAACAACTCAAGAGACCAAAGTAGCACGAAATATGGAATGAATTGAATCTAAACACACCTTTAAGCAATAAATCAAGGAAAAATAGCAAAAACAGAGACCTTTAACCCAGAAACTTGATTTTTCAAAAATTGATGATTAAAAACTTAACAAATAGTTCCAAGAATTTGTGACAAACTCTAGGAAAACAATACTAATGAATTCTTAAACACCAATTTCGTTTTAACTCAGAAATCAAAAATCAAAAATCAAACCTTTTCAAGAACACAGTCGATAACCTGGAATGACTCAAAATCAATGAAATACCTTTGGATCTTTCGTCTTTCTGCTCTGATACCAATTGTGGATCCCAATATCAAGTGAAATTGAAGATATCAAAACAAAAGAATCAATAATCAAATGTAGAACTTGTATTGAATTGCAGGCATTAGTCGAACACAATGTAACTGTACAAAGCTAAAAGTCATTAAACCCCAATTCTGATTATGTCATCCATATTTATATCCCCTAAGGGATACTTACAAGAAATAGCTAAGTTGGTCCCTGAACTTCTATTCAACTAGCAAATGAGACCTAACAAGAAGATTACACACACACTTCGGTGTTCTTGGTGTTCTTCAATTATAATATACGAGAAGTTATGTTTATGATTTAATATGCTGTTTACTATTCTAGTATATTATTCTCTTTGTTGTTCTTTGTTAAACGATCACTCATCCTCAAAGAACACTAAAAATGCTTCCGCTATATCTGATGTGTTTGTTTGTTTATGAGACAAGGTGAATCTGGGAATCAACATAATGACCTGAATGGCAAAACACAAGATGAATAACAAAATCTAGATTTTAACTGAACAACATCAAAAAAATCATTTAAAGATCCAAGAACTATCTAATATAGAAGAAAGTTTAAAAGATCAGGTTTATGTAAATGAACTCATCAGCATCGAAAGCAAACAAGCTATCGTGGAGTTGAAGGCTGAGAAAGATATTATTAAGGGTTGGTGCAACTCCTCAGCAAAGATCGTTGAGATAATCAGTGGTCAGATTCCTATCAATGACAGAAGTGGTCTTGGTTTTAGTTCTAATAAAGATGAACCAACCAGAGATCGTTCCATGCTTAAATTTGGAATGTATTTCTTTTCATCCCTAACACCTCATCATCTCAGTGCTCTTCTTCTACTGCTCCTAACCCTGAAGAATCTCCTAAGAGTCCCAAACTCAGGGAGAAAGGAAAATCTGTTTTCCAAACTCCTTAGAAGGGTACTAACATGCCTAAGCTGAAGAAGACCAAGTCAAAACCTTCAGCTAGTCAATCTTCTACCTCAAAAGCTAAGGTATCTAAACATGTTCATAGATCCACCCCTAGAATAAAGGTTGATGTTAAAGCTAAGTGTTGATCCCGATATTGACTCAACAATGATATTAATCTCTATTAGTTCGAACAAAAGAGTATGCATAAGCGTTTTAAAGAACTAAAGAGATGCTCGGTAGAAAATACACACAGAAACAAAAACATGAACTTATAATAAACAAGAGTTTATCCCAAAGATTCACTTTCTATTGATTCTCACAAAACACCAAAAACACCGTAAGTATGTGAAAATATTCTGCTCTAAACAGGTGTGTGCATATTGTGAAAAAGTTACTTGAAATGCTCTACAAGAGCCTTCTATTTATACTATTCTACAGGGGACAAGTGAGAGACAATAAGTACTAAGGGTACAAAGACAACATCGTGGAACCGTACTAGGTACAACGCTAATATAGTGCGCCATTTTCTGCAAAGGCTGCAACCTATAAGAGGTGGACACGTGGAATGTGCAGGGCACGCCTTGTACGAACGATCTTCAGAATCTCTGTACAGCAGAGGCATGTGAGAGGCACGATCGTCTTTGTCTTAAACTTCAGAGTTCTTCATTCTTCTAAGTCTTCATACCACAGAGGCTCTGTCAAGGGTGACAGAGGCTTTGTGGCCTTGTCCTCTGAGAAAGTCTTCTGTAGAATCTTCACTTGGTGTCTTGGCAGAGGCTCTGTCGATGAACTTACACTTAGCCTATTTTTCAATACTTCGTTAAACATAGAAGTTGGAACTAACAATCTCCCCCTAAGTATTGAAACATAAAAAATTGAAACTTGCATGGTTTTCTAAGCTAAGAACATGACAAGAGGTGTTTGACCTCTGTAAAAGATTTACTTTTCATATAAGGATATGCCAGAGGCACGTACACTTGATTACATTGCAAAGTATGAAAAGTAAGCAGAGGTTGGTTGTGGATGTCAGACTCTGGCGTTTGGGAAGTCGTTGATTTTCCTTGTGAGTCCTCCATCTTTGAGTTCACGGTACATTCTGATGCAGATGTTTCTGAAGTTGATAACAGAGTCGATGACCTCTATTAATCTGTCGGCGAGAGCTTGATCCATGAACTCTGATCCTCTGTGTTCCAAGAGGTTGGCTCTGAACTCAAGCAGAGTTCTTGTTGCGTATTTTTTACAATCAACCTTTAGAAATAATTTCAACTTTCTAGAGGGATCACGAAAGACGTACCCGATCTTTGGACGTGTGATGATGGAGTTTGGTCTGATGTCCGCAGAGGAGGGGAATTGGTCTTCTGGTGGTGGGAGATTTATTCTTTGTACTCCAAGGTCGAGTCCCACTTGGAAGTCTGTCAGGCTGTATAATAGAAGTCTTTCGCGCATTGCCTTCTTGATTTCATCATAAGCTCTTTGGACTTCAAGTTTGTGGTTGTAGTTTTGCTTTGCCCAGAGCAGAAGGTCAGGTAGGTCATAGGCGTTTAGGTTTCTCAGATCTGCATCTGAGAACTTGTTCTCTGATCTGTCCATCATTTTTACGTGGTAGAGGTTGTAGTAGACCTGTACGCCTCTGGTGTGGGAAAGCTTACAATATATGACTTTGTCGATCTTTGAGTTTGAGAAGACTTCACGTATAGGTTTGGCTTTATTTCTGTAGAAGTCTTCTCGCATCTGCTCAACCATATCTGGTTTCAGAATTGATGGTGGCAGAGGATCGTTGACGGCTCTGTTGTATAAGTACTTGTGCACCACCTCTTCCATTTGTCTTTGATGAACAGGGGGTGGTGGCATGGGTTTCCATAGAGCATCAAGATTGCTGATTAGTTGGGCCACTCGATCTTCTGTTGGCTTAGCCTTAGGATCTATTACAGGCTTGGTTGACAGAGGGGGAAGTCTGAAAGCCCAGTCTTCTTCTTATTCGTGTGACAAAGGCGTCAAAAGCGCTTTTCATCAGTTTCTCTGTGGGTTGATGCTTTTGCTTTTTCTTTTTTGGTTCCTCTGTCGTTATCCCCTTTCCCTTGTCTTTTGCCTTCAGCTTTTGTTGTTCTGCTTGTTGGGGTTGGGTTGCCTCTGTTGGTTTTGTCTTTTGAGTTTCTGAGGGCTTAGATGGGGGTGATTCTGCGGTTTTTGGAGGGGTTGCCTCTGTTGGTTTTACAGGGGACTTGGTTGGTGATGTGAATTTGGTTTGGGGTTTGGTTGGTGAAACTTCTGTGGTTTTGCTCAGATATTTCTTTGTTTGTGAGCAAGTGTTTTGGTTCTGGATTTGGTTTTGGGCTCTTCTGTTGTTTTGGGTGTGGGAGATGGAGATTTTGTCTTTTCAGCTTCTAGTGTAGGGGATGGTAGTTTTTCTTCAGATGGTTTTGGTGTAGGGGATGGTTGGTCTTCTTCAGAAGAGGTAAGGATTTGGAATTGCTCAGTAGGTTTGGGAGTTGGTGATGGCAAATCTTCTATGATTATATGGGTTGTTTCTACAGAGGTGTGTGTTTCCTCTATAGTCTTGTGTTGGGTTCCTTGGGTTTCAGTTGAGGGTAATTGGGATATTGGTTCTGCGGATAGTGGTGGTGCAGGTAAACCTCTGTTTGCAGCTCTTTCTTTCCTCTTCTCCCCCTCAGGATGATCTGATGGTCCTTCAGAATCAACATCAGAATCATCCTGTTCTTTATCTGAAGTACCCTCTGCTCGGCATGACGAAAATGGCTTCTTTGGTTGGGTGCCCCCTGCTGCTATCATTTTAGCACAGAGGTCGTCACAAATTCCGAGCTGGTAGGCAAACTCTGCTTCAGAGTTGAACCTGAGTCTTCCCACACTTGCCTGGAAATCTTTCACGTAGTTGGCATTTGCTGTGGTGAAGGCTTTGATGAACTCTGTCATCTCATTGAGTATCCCCTGACCAAGTTCTGTGATTTATGCTCTGGTCATGTAGTTAGAGGGCTTCATGGCCTGAGTCTCTCTGGTCGTATGCTCCTGGATTTCTTCTAGGGCCTTTTTAAGGTCTTCTGGTGTAAGGCCTGTAGAAGCAGGGGTTTGTTCTTTCTTTAGCTGCGCGAGGAGATCTTTGATAGAGGCCTGAAATGCAGAAGTTATTGCTTTTTCAAAGGCAGAGGCGGCATCAGTAGCAGAGGTAGTGGCAGTTTGTTTCATCTGAGCGCTGGCATTTTGCAATTCTGTTGACAGGTTGTCAACTTTGGTGGTCAGGTTTGTAAGTGCCCTTGAGGTAACTTTTGCAAAAGTGTCAAAAGAGCTTTTCAACTCCTTCAACGAATTGGTCATAGAGGTGACAAGGGTTTGGAACTCACCCCTTGCGACATATGAACCATGTGTAACCTCTTGGGGAACACATTCGTCCCCAGAGTTTGTCCTTGTTCCTTGGACACCTTCTTTCGCTCTTGTATTGATGTTGAGAGCGGAAGGATTTCCTTCTGATCCTTGAGTAGAGCTTTTTGAGGCCTCATGCTCTATAGAAGTTCTGTTAAGAACATTGTCCTGATCCACTCCAGAGATGGGTACATGAGTATTCTTAAGTTGACTTGGGGACTTATCTAGAGTCCCTTCGTCTCTGTGAACACTAAGCTCCTCTGAAGAGCCGTGGGGTCCTAAGTGTGTGCATGTAGCAGAGGAAACGAATTCCTCTGCTGGGATTTCAGATGTGACCTGGGGCAAGTGATCATGAACTAGAGGTGAGACCTTTGGAGAGGACTCCCTCGGAATGGTTGTTAGGACACTGTAGTTGTCCTTAATATTATAACGTTTTGTAAAGCAAAGGCTTTGTTAATAGGCTTGTGCTTAAGTTCTGTATCAAGAGATGTAGACTATAAATAGGTCATGTAATGTAATTTGTAATAACAAGTTTCATAATTCAAGATGTAGCTCTCTAATCACATTGTGTTCTCTCTAGATTAGATTTACTTTTCTAATAAATCTTCTACATCTTCTTGTTACTAGCGGAACCCCCGTGCTAAGTCTCAGGAGGGGGACATTGTTCATGGATTTTAGCATAACGCGCGTATGTGACATCATTCTCATATTCAGCTTGCCACATACTCTTTCAAGATTTTCAGAAGGTGAGTGTTGGAGTTCAGTCTTTGATTGGATTGGAAGAGACGCTTGAGTATTTGCAATCATTATTCTGAAGTTTTGTTGACGATGCTAGACCTTTGAGTGCTCTTAATCATTCTTCTGACCTGATCAATCAGAATTGTGAGTGCTTGCAATCATTGTTCTGGTGCTTTGGTTGTGATTCAGACTTTTGAGTGCTTATAATCATCCAGCTATTTCTTGAAGATTGAAGTTCTGGATTCTATTCATTCAATGGTTTGAAGTATTTTGAAGATGAGCATTTCTCTACAGTTGCTGAACAATGTTATTTGCTCGGGTCGTCTCATCCCTACCGAGTAGCGTGTGCTTTTTACCGTTCCTCCTTCGAGCAAATTCCGACCAAGCTCTTAAGCCGAATTCTTACTCAACTCGTGGACCAACGACGGATTCTATGTTTTACACTAAGATGCATATACTTTGAAGATGATTTTAGTGCACTTAGTCGGGGTTATGGAGTACATTGGATCTGTTTTTTCAAAGTTGAAAATATGATGAATAAGAGCAACTTTCAAGGGGGAGCCGAGCCTAAATTTGAAGAATGCACCGCTAAAGTTTTTCAAGAAAATCAAGGGGGAGAGGAGCTAAAGACTTAAAGATGATTTTGCTTTCCAAAACTTTAGGGGGAGAATGTTAGGACACCGTAGTTATCCTTAATATTAGAAAGTTTTGTAAAGCAAAGGCTTTGTTAATGGGCTTGTGCTTAAGTTCTGTATCAAGAGATGTAGACTATAGATAGGTCATGTAATGTAGTTTGTAATAACGAGTTTCATACATCAAGATGTAGCTCTCTAATAACATTGTGTTCTCTCTAGATTAGATTTACTTTTCTAATAAAGCTTCTACATCTTCTTGTTACTAGTTCTTGGATTGTATGAAGATCATGGACTAACAATGGTTTCCCCAGATTCTAATGGCACAGAGGTGGAAAGAGGTTCCTCTGTCCGGTTTGCTGGGGTTGGGGTCGAGCTGTGCGGCTCTTTTTCAATGACTCCCTCTGCCACTAGACTGGCGGAGTCAGACATGTGGGTTGCACTGTCATGCACCCTAACACTATTTTCTTGATTCTTCCTCTGTCATGCACCCTAACACTATTTCTACCCTAGTGTCTTCAGCTTCTACCAATTCCTCTGGACTCATAGCAGGGATGAAAGTCTTTTAGGGAATGTAGTTCTGGGTGCAGAAGTTCTTCTGGGGTGTTGGCATGAATACCCTCAGGGGTTCTGTTATCTTCGTCCATATCAGAATCAACCTCTAAGACGATGACAGTTGGATTTGTGATGTTCCAATCGGTGAGGGCTTCTGCGGTCCACCCAGAGGTATCCAAAGATTCAACAATGTCTGGGCGTTCGAGGAAGGTAGAGAAGTCAGTGGCCTCTGCATATTTGATTGGAGTGGGGGATTGCAGAGGTTCTTCAGGTATGACTTCTTCTTCTGCTGGAAGTTCCTCTACGATGGTCTGCAGAGGTGTTTTGGGTTTCTTGGTTTTCTTGCTTTTCTTGCGTTTGGGTTTGGGGGCTCCCTCCTCAGAAGATTTGGATTTTCGTTTCTTCTTCTTTTCTTTAGGAGGGGGAGGGGGTGCAGAGGATCCAACCATGGTTTCTGCTGGTGGTGATGGATGGGATTGTTGGGGAGGTGCGACACTTGTAGAGGTTCTCTCTGTTGTTTTCTTTGCTTTGGGAGCCTTCTTCGTTTTGGAGGGGGTGGCAGAGGTTTTGCACTTGGAAGCAGAGGTTCTAATCGTGCTTCTCAGAAGATGAAATCTTTCTTGTACTTGCTCGTGCTTTGCTAAGGCTGCTGCCCACTCCTCGCCACCCATCCTTTCTACTATTTGAAATCCTGTAGGGGCTCCTAGACGCGGGGGTGTCACTGGACTCGGTTCTGGAGTCCTGTGATAGCGTATGTAAGCTAATCTAAGTCCCTCATCACTTGCATATGACAGAAGTGTAGATGGTAGAGGTCGGCAGAAGCGATATCCATCTATGTGTCTGGTTGGGGTCATCTTTGCCAGAGGGTAGGTTTTTACCACTGGCCCTTCCATTGGCCAGTCTTCCAGCAGAAGCAAAGGCTCTAGAATTACTCCTAGAGTCCTCTGAAATTGAAGAGCAGGGAGTTCGAGGCTTCTTTCACCCTTTCCCTTTTGCGTGGATATTCTGTGGTCGATTGTGTTCACAATCTCCTGCATTATTAGGGTTGCGTAGTCAAGGGGCAGGTCATAATATACCCCGTACATAATAGCAAGGATCTGGTGCGAGGTTTGGTCGGGGCTGCCCACTTTCCCTGTGAGACATCTATTCAAGATTGAAAATAGAGTGTTCCACAGAGGTGGAAGGCGGTTTCTTCTGAAGGCGTTCGTCTTTTCTAGGCGAGTGTTGTATCCTAGCATCACTGCAAAGTCACAGAGCTCACTGTCCGAGGGAGTCTCTGCATAGTCTTTAATGCCTAGAAGAACTCTGGTGGGTAGGCCAAACTCCAATGTGAGCATGGTTCTGTTGAACTTTAGTTCAATGTTTTCTGAGTTGTCGGGTGTAGATATGTAGCCTCGGATTTGTCTGTTATCTTGGTCATAGTAGCAGCTCTGCCAGAACTGGTTGAGGTATCTGGCAGGGATCCTTGTGACGTTCTTCGTTAGCAGAGGGTTCAAGTAGTGGTTTTCCAGGATATTCAATAAAATGAGATGTTCATCCCCAAAAGCAGTTCTTGAGGGGACCAAATAATGGTTATTTGGTTTTAAGGGAAGAACATTTTCATACTGGTCACGGTCAAGGAAGTTTTGAAGGTGGGTCGTCGGAGCAAAGTCCACTGAGTCGCCTGAGTGGTCTTGCCAAGGTTTCTGGCCATGGATGGGTTCTGTGAGTGCTCAGAATGGGCTGGGGAGTTCGCCAGAGAGTTGGAGGTGGAAGCCATTGCTAGTGAACTTGAAGAAATGAGTAGAAAGTAGGAGTTGCAGGTTTGCAAAGTTCGCCGGAGATAATGGGGAATAAAAATTCGTAAAGGAAGAAGAAGAGATGGGTAAACGGGGTTATATAGTCGAGGGTAGAAACGGATATAATTCCACAGTAAAAAGTGAATTTAATGAAATTTAGGGTCCGCACTCGAGATCATACAGCTGTTACCACGCCTCTGAAACGTCGTTTGTCTGACACGTCCAATAGAGGTGTGCCACGTCAGAAGTGTCAGAGCACGATTAGACGTCGTGCGCGGCCCATTAATGCTGAGCGCGTGGGAGTCTCTATTCACAAATGACTGTCACTGCAGAAAAATAACCCGCTCTTACAGAATCCGTTTCTGTGCACAAGTGTCAAAACGACAGAAGCTCTATGGTGGAATGAGCTCTGTGATTTTAACCCTTCTTCCGTTACCTCTGAGCTTGCACCTTTACCAAAAACATTTGAAAAGACAGTGGAAATGATCGATAGTGTCTGAGCAAAATTTGCGGTTATAGAGGCTCTGGCTTACAGAGGCTCTGTTGAGCTCAGCAGAGGCTCTATGACCGAAAATTTCTAATAACGGACAACTTATAAAACTTTTTGATCATCCAAAGTTTTGACAGTTTTAAACAATGTTTTTAGGACATATTTGGAAATTGGTGTCCTAGAAAACTGTTTTGGAAAGTTGTGATGTGCGAGATACTCACTCTTCGATTCTCCTTTGCTCGGCATAATCCCTGACTTCTGTGGATATATTTGATCAAAACACTTCTGTGGCTCCCCCTTGAATGATCAACCTCTGTAGTTCAATCCAAGGTCTCCTTCTGCTCCCCCTTGACCTATGCTTGGATCAGATGAGATAAGTAATTCATAGAACATAGGTCAAACTCACCAGAGGTTCTGTGGGAATCGTCAGAGGCTTTGAGCAATTCCACAGAAGCTCTGTTGGGTACAGAACTTTTGAAGATAGAGAATTTACATACTTAAGAGTTCAAATATATACATATTTACAAGAAGGATTAAGTCTCACTTACAGAGGTATCAACTCATATTTAGAATACCTAACTTACCCACCAAGAAAAGGAATCTTTTCTCATCAAGTGCCTTGGTGAATAAGTCCGCAAGCTGGAATTTTGTCGACACAAAGTACATCTCGATTGTGCCTTGTTCAACATGATGCTTCAGTAAGTGGTACCGGATATCAATATGCTTTGTTTTTTAGTGTTGTACAGGATTGGCAGAGATCGCAATGGCACTCTTAGAATCATAGAGGATGGGAATCTTCTGAATGTCGAAACCATAGTCCTTTAGCTGAGTTCGCATCCACAGAACCTGGGAGCAACAACTAGCAGCAGTAACGTACTCGGCTTCTGTTGTAGATGTCGACACACAATTCTGCTTCTTTGAAGTCCAGTTGACTAGTTTACCACCCAGGAATTGGCAACTCCCAGAGGTACTCTGTGTAGGCCATAAGATCAAAGCCATAGTTCTTTGGATACTCTGTGTAGGCCATAAGATCAAAGCCAAAGTTCTTTGGATACTCTGTGTATGCCATAAGATCAAAGCCAGAGTTCTTTGGATACCAGAGGCCAAGATTCTTGGTTCCCTTTAGGTATCTAAAGATCCTCTTTACAGCAAGAAGGTGGGATTCTTTAGGGTTAGCTTGATATCTTGTACAGAGGCATGTGGCATACATTATGTCTGGTCTACTGGCTGTTAAGTATAAAAGAGACCCAATCATGCCTCTGTAGAGCTTGCACTCTACAGATTTTCCACCTGGATCTGAGTGTAACTTATTTCCAGTTGACATGGGGGTCTTCATGACAGAGGCATCAGAGAGCTTGAATTTTGAAAGAATGTCAGAGACATATTTTGCTTGATTTATAAAAATTCCCTCTGATGATTGTTTGACTTGGAGTCCTAGGAAGAAGTTTAATTCTCCCATCATACTCATTTCAAACTCGCTCTGCATGAGTTTCTCAACATCTGTGCATTGTTGTGCATTTGTAGAACCAAAAATAATGTCGTCCACATAAATCTGCACAAGCAGAATCTCCTCACCTTTTCTTTTATAAAACAAAGTAGTATCAGTTGTACCGCTTTCGAAATCATTACCGAGAAGAAAAGTTGAAAGGCGCTCATACCATCCTCTTGGAGCCTGTTTCAGTCCATACAGAGCTTTATCAAGAAAGTAAACATGGTTTGGGTACTTGGCACTTTCGAACCCTGGTGGCTGCTGGACGTATACTTCTTCTTGAATTTGACCATTCAGAAAGGTGGATTTTACATCCATTGAAAAGACTTTGAAAACTCTGTGGGCTGCGAAGGCTACGAAGATTCTTATCGCTTCGAGCCTTGCGACAGGGGCAAAAGTCTCATCGTAATCAATTCCTTCTGCTTGGCAATATCCCTTGGCCACCAATCTCGCCTTGTTTCTTATGAGCACCCCATCCTCATCCTTATTGTTTCTAAAGACCTATTTTGTCCCTATGGCTTGTTTCCCTCTTGGCAGAGGAACTAGGGTCCATACCTTGTTTCTCTCAAACTGTAGAAGCTCTTTTTACATTGCATCTACCCAGTTTGGGTCATCTAGTCCTTTAGAAACACGTTTGGGTTCGATCTCACTGATAAAATTTGTAAAGAAACAAAAGTTAGCAGTGGCTGATCTTGTCTTGACTTTTTCAGAAGGATCGCCGATGATTTGGCTCTGAGGATGGCTCTTCGTCCACTTTGTCATCTTTGGGAGATGGTCATTAGCATCATCCAATTGAACTTCTGTGGTTACACTTGTTGGTTCTAGTGCAACCTCTGTAGTGGATGGTACTTCTGGGCTTGAACTAGGTGTCTCAGCTTGTGGGGGTATTTTGATAAGAGTTGGAATTGATTCCTCTGGTATTGGTTCCTCTGTTGTAGCTGGAGTTGGTATTTCCAGTGCCTCTGTAGTAGTATCCTTGCTTGTATCGTGTTCTGCTCGCTCCCCCTCAACACTTGTATCTGCACGATTCATAGAGGAGGATAAAGTATTTAATGGACCAGTTAGAGAAATACCTGACTCAGTCTGGTTGGCAGTAGATGTTTCTCCAGAGGCTCTGGTAGCTCCAGTAGAGGGATCAATATCGTCATTGAACATCTCTTCAAATAGCAGATTCATTTCTGCTTCTTTTGTTTTGGAGATGCCAGAGGATTCCTTTTTCAGATCGAGTTCTGAACTGATTTGTTCAGAAGTCTTTTGAAAGGATTCGTCCAAAGAGACATTGATACTCTCCACAATTGTTCGAGATCGCAGAAGGTAAATTCTGTAGGCTTTTGAAGTGGCAGAGTACCCAATGAACTTTCCTTCGTCTGCTTTCACATCAAACTTTCCTCTAGCTTCTATGTCGTTTATGACAAAGCACTTGCATCCAAATACATGGAAGAACTTGATGTTTGGTCGCCTTTGGTTGATCAAGTGGTACGGTGTTTTGATGTGCCTTTTTACTATTGTTGATCGATTTTGGGTGTAGCAAGTGGTTGATACAACTTCTGCCCAGAAAGAGATGGGCAATCCAGATGCTGTCAGCATAGTTCTTGCAGCCTCCACAAGCGTGCGGTTTTTACGTTCTACCATGCCATTCTGTTGTGGGGTGAGTGCAGCAGAGAAGTTCTGTGATATGCCTTCTTCTGTAAGGTAAGCTTCAATGACAAATTTTTTTGAATTTTGTGCCATTGTCGCTTCTTAACTTTTGAATCCTGCACTTATATAGAACCTGGATTCTTTTTATTAGGTTAATCAGAATGTTTGGAACATCTGATTTCTTTCTAAAAAATTCCACCCATGTATATATCGAGTATTCATCAACCAACACTAGCAAATACTTTTTGTCTCCTAGGCTCTATGTAGCAATTGGACCGCAGAGGTCAATGTGTAGCATATACAGAGGCCTTGGGCAAGACACGTCAGTCTTGCCTTTATGGGAAGCTCTTTTGAGGTTACCCATTTCGCAGGCAGAACATAAATGATCTTTACTGAATTTAACATTTGGCAGACCTTTGACTAAATCAAGTTTAACAAGCTTAACTAGAGTATGAAAGTTCAGATGGCAGAACCTGTTATGCCATAACCAAGCTTCTTCGTTCTTACAGGCAACAAAGTAGAGCTTGTCTTTCTTGTTCTTGACACTAAAGTTCATGAGGTACAGATCGCCCTTTCGTTCGGGTCGCAGAAGTTCAACTCCTGTATCTTCCCCTTGCAGAGAGCAGAAGGTTCTTTTGAACATGACATCAAAACCCGTATCGCAAATTTGGCTAACACTGAGAAGATTGTGCTTAAGGCCATCCACATATGCAACTTCGCATACGGTTATGTTTTCCTTCTTAATGACTCCATTGCCTTTTATATAACCCTTTTTATGTCACCAAAGGTTACAGATCCTCCATCGAGTTTATCTTTGTAATAGGATAGTAGACCTCTGTCGCTAGTCATGTGCCGCAAGCACCCGGAGTCTAGATACCAGATCGGCACATACTGCTTCTGTAACACAATTAGAGAGTTTTAGGTACCCATTTCCAAATGGGTCCAACTCTGTTAGGGGGCTTCAAGGTTGCCTTAGCATCCTTGGGTTTGGTTTTAACTTCAGATGAAGAACCAGGTTGTTTCTTCTTACCCTTGAATTTTGCATTCTTTTTGGGTTTAGAGAGGAAATAGTGTGGGCTAGAGAAGTGTTGGTTCAATTGATGCATCAGTTCAAAACAATGACAATAATGGATATGCGAAGACATTTTCTTAGACTTTTCATTGAAAACACTGAATAAGGGTACAGAGGCTTTGTTATTACAGTCTACCCTAGCATTTGACTTCCTATTACAATAAGACCTATGTAGGCTAGATTGAATTTTTGAAAATCCTCTGTTGAGAGTAGCCTTCTGTTGACCCCTTCCTCTGTGGTGAACTTCTGCAGGTTTCCACCCATTTTCCCTTTTGTTGCCAAGTTAGTTTTTCTTGAAAAGGCCTAAAAGGTTTTGGTGCTTTTGGACTTGTTGGATTTTGAGAAGACTTTTCCTTTTGTAGTTTAATTTTCTCAAGCTCAAGGGAGGTTTTGGCTTGTATACACATGTCCAAAAAGTCTGGACAGATAGGAACATTTGTGATTTTCTCCTTAGGAGGAATGGTTCTATTAAGAATTCCAGAGGGAAATTTAAATCCCTCTGAATCACAAGGAACTATCTCTGACTCTATTGAGTCAGTCTCAGATTCGTCATAGGATGAATCGTTCTCATATACAGAGGTTGAATCACTGAGATCTCTGTCGACAGAGGCATGACTTTCTGAGCATGTGCCATACTCGCTTTCTTCCTTTTCATTGGGACTATCTTCCAAGATGTCAGAAGTATTTATCAAGATTTCCTCAGAGAGTTGTTGTTCGACAGAGGATGTACAGAGGTTTTCATAAGAATTGGTTTTGCCAATTTCTATTAACTCATTTTTAGAAATGTTTTTCAGTTTTTCTTCTGAAGAAGCAGGCATAAACTCAGGTGCCTCTGCAGATAGTTTTGTTTCAGAATCTATAGTGCAGACAAAAGCAACCTGTGTTTGAGTCTCGGGGTCACCAAACTTGAAGATACCTATCTGATATTGTGTTTTCAGATATCTCTTAAGTTTGGAGTTTCTTTTTACAGAGGCTGAAGGTAACAGATCTGTGTTTTCAAACCACACATTTATCATCTTCAGATGTTTCCTCTTGTGAGGTTCCCCATAGACTTTTTGCCTTTTGCTAACAGAGAGTAAGTTTGGAAAACCTGGTTTTCTTGTACTTCCAATACAAAACTGAGAAGATAGGGACTTGTCTCTTTTGGTTCCAGTATACGGATCTATATCACAGAAGCCAATTCCCCATCTCCCTATTTGTGTATTCAATTTTTTGTACACCTTCTGTGCATCTTGATATTTCTTAATTAAAAGGTCTCTGCTGAGTAAGTCTTGATGTAGTACTTCTCTTTCCATTTGAAAGAAGTTCTTAAGAGCAAGAATGTTCATTATGTCACTCTCATTGTCCAAAAGTTCCTTTGTTTTAGCTTTAAGGGTAGAATTTAGTTCTGAAATCTTTCTTTTAAAGGATTCAAATGTTTATGCCAATTGGTTTCAATTTCTTCCTTTTCCAAATATATTTTTGCCTTTTCTTGAGTGAGAAGTCTGGCTTCTCTCTCAAAGAATGCAAGATTTTTTCTGAATATTGTCACAAGTCTTTTTCAGTTCAGTGTAATCTTCTGTTAGTTTAAGAAAATTTACTTCAGTTTCATTAGAAGTAGAGTCAGAAGTGGATACCTCACTGTCAGAATCGGAGGAGCTGACTTCTGCCATCTCGCAGAACAAGGCGTTTTTCTTTTCACCTTCGTTAGAGGATTCGCCTGACTGCCAGTTCTCTTGCTCCACCATGAGCGACTTCTGAGCATAGTAATCTTCCTTCTTTTTATAGAAAGCAGAGTCCCTCTGAGGGCGATTTGGTTTGCTCCTGCAGTCTGCAGCATAGTGGCCTGGCTTGCCACAGTTGAAGCATCCCTGATTCTGGGGTGCATTCCTACCTCTGTCACCTGACCTCTGTTGATCACCACCTCTGTCACTTTTGTCACTTGACCTCTATTGGTCATTCGCATCTTCTCTTCCCTGAGTCCTTGGCTCATACTTCCCGCCTCGATCACCTCTCCCATTGCGTTCATATCCTGACTTCTTCTCGTACCCTCTGCTAATCTCTCTTGTCAATAGAGTTAAAGATTTAGCTATTGAGGCCATTGTTGCCTCCTCTTCTTCCACCAATTCCTCCTCTTTGCTATCAACGACCAACACCTTCTTCTTCTTCTCTTTCTTCTCCTCCACAGACTTCTCCTTCTTTGGTTTCTCCTTTACTTCTGTAGCCTTACCAACAAGTGCAAGAGGCCCACCAGTTTGAGCTTTTGCTTGTGCAATCTGAGGTTCTTGGACAGCCAGTGTTCCGTAAAGATCTGACATAGTCCATGTGTCTAAGTCCTGATTAGTTTGCAGAGACATAGACAAATGGAGCCATTCTTCATTTAGGCTCTTTAGGAACATGGCGTTGTTTTCTTTAGAAGTTCTGTGAATCCCGAACTTCCTACACTTGTTAATCAGAGAGTTGAACCTGTCGTATGTTGACTGCAGAGATTCTGTCGACAGAGCTTTGAAAGCATAGTACTCGTTGATGCATTGGGCTCTGCGGTTTTTCTGAGTCTTGGCTCCTCCTTCCAGTTGTTTCTCTAGTTCCTTCCATAGGTCGTAGGCTGATTCACAAGCGTCTAGAGACTGAAAGAGGTCATTTGGAATGGCCATTATCAGAAGTCGCTTGGTCTTCTGAGTAATTTCGTATTTCTCCTAGTCTGTAGTAGACCATTTATCCTTTGTCTTTGGTTTCTCGTACTCAGCAACCTCTGGAGTATCATCTGTGGCAGGTACCCATGGTACTGTGACCATAGGAACATAAGGTGCATTTCGGATATAAGTGAGGAGATCTTTATCAGTACCCTCAAAGAAATGAATCATTCGTATCTTCCATTAGGGGTACTCATATCTTAGCAGAGTAGGTGGCTTGGTTAAAGAACCAGCAGTGAAGAAGTTGTGTGTGTTTGCCATTTCGAGCAGATTGTGAATACCAGAAAAACTGAGTGCAAACTGTAAGTTTTTAAATGATGGTACAGATTCTTCGAAGAGAGTTTGAAGCTTTAAAAACTTAAACAATGCACTTAAATGGAGAGATTTAACCACAGAAACAGATCCTGTCAATTTACTAGAGTCGAACAAGTCGAGAATAGCAGAAAACAGGGGTTGTTTAGAAATAAATGAAGAACATGTCAAAAACAGTCCAAGTTTCTACCGAAAGGAGTTGAAATCATTGTCAGAGTGGATCCTTTGATATAGAAAATCAAAGTTTGCTCTGATGCCAATTGTTGATCCCGATATTGACTCAACAATGATATTAATCTCTATTAGTTCGAACAAATGAGTATGCAGAAGCGTTTTAAAGAACTAAAGAGATACTCGGTAGAAAATACACATAGAAACAAACAAATGAACTTATAATAAACAAGAGTTTAGCCAAAAGATTCACTTTCTATTGATTCTCATAAAACACCAAGAACACCGTAAGTATATGAAAATATCCTGCTCTAAACAGGTGTGTGTGTATTGTGCAAAAGTTACTTGAAATGCTCTATAAGAGCCTTCTATTTATACTATTCTACAGGGGACAAGTGAGAGACAATAAGTACTAAGGGTACAAAGACAACATCATGGACCTGTAGCAGGTACAACGTTAATGTAGTGCGTCATTTTCTGCAAAGGCTGCAACCTATCAGAGGTGGACATGTGGAATGTGCAGGGCACGCCTTGTACGAACGATCTTCAGGATCTTCGTACAGCAGAGGCACGTGAGAGGCACGATCGTCTTTGTCTTAAACATCAGAGTTCTTCATTCTTCTAAGTCTTCAGACCACAGAGGCTCTGTGGCCTTGTCCTCTGAGAAAGTCTTCTATAGAATCTTCACTTGGTGTCTTGGCAGAGGCTCTGTCGATGAACTTACACTTAGCCTATTTTTCAATACTTCGTTAAACATAGAAGTTGGAGCAAACACTAACAAACCTGATGAATCAAAAATTCCTCCGTTATCTGATGCTAAAGGCATTCTTGGAACATGCCCTGCTCATTTAAAGCTTTCTAATAACTATGCATATGGTCCTAATGTACTTGATGCTAAAGTAGAGAAGAAGCAGATGGAGGATATAAAGGTGGTATGTGAATTTCCAGATGTATTTCCTGATGATCTTCCAGGCTTACCACCAGAACGACAAGTGGAACTCAAGATTGATCTTGTTCCAGGAGCGACATCAATAGCACGTGCCTCGTATCGATTAGCACCGGCTGAAATGAAGGAGATGATGTCTCAACTTCAAAAATTGCTTGAAAAGGGCTTTGTCAGGCCAAGTTCATCACCCTGGGGAGCTTCGGTACTATTTGTCAAGAAGAAAGATGGCACCATGAGAATGTGCATTGACTATAGAGAATTAAATAAAGTGACCATTAAGAATAAGTATCCACTTCCAAGAATTGACGACTTTTTTGATCAACTTCAAGGTGCTAGGTGTTTTTCAAAGATTGATCTATGGTCGGGTTACCACCAAGTAAAGGTGAGGAATGAAGACATTTCCATGACCGCATTTAGAACGAGGTATGGACATTATGAATTCCTCGTGATGCCTTTTGGGTTGACAAATGATCATGTTGTGTTCATGGATTTAATGAATACGGTGTGTCGACCTTTCTTAGATAAGTCAGTCATCGTGTTCATAGATGACATACTTGTTTATTCAAAGAATGAAGCTGATCACGAATGTCACCTTCGTAAAGTTTTGGATATTTTAAGAAAAGAGAAATTGTACGCCAAATTTTCAAAATGTGAATTTTTGTTAAAAGAGGTGCAATTTCTCGGTCATGTAATCACTTCTGGAAGAGTCAATGTACATCCGGCGAAAATAGAAGCAATGGTGAACTTGGAACACCTAAGAACTCATCGAAGATTCGAAGCTTTTTAGGCCTAGCAGGCTATTACCGGAGATTTATAAAAGACTTTCCTAAGATTGCCTCTTCCCTAACAATTCTAACATGGAAAAATGTAAAGTTTGTATGGACTGAAAAGCAAGAGTCGGCTTTTAGAACTTTACAAAAGAAATTATGTGAATCCCCTGTTCTTGCACTACCAGAAGGAACCGGAGATTTTGTGGTATATAGTGATGCATCCAATATGGGTTTGGGGTGTGTATTGATGCAACGCGGTAAAGTGATTTCTTATGCATCAAGACAACTCAAAGAGAACGAAAAGAATAATCCTACCCATGATTTAAATTTGGCAGCAGTAGTGTTTGCTTTGAAGTTATGGCAGCATTACTTGTATGGAACGAAGTGCACTCTTTTTACTGATCATAAAAGTTTGAAACATGTTTTTGATCAGAAAGAGCTGAATATGATAAAACAGCGTTGGTTAGAACTACTTAAAAATTATGATTGTGAATTGCATTACCATCCTGGTAAAGCAAATGTCGTAGCAGATGCCTTAAGTTGAAAAGAATATAGTGGATGTTTGAAAACGACTAACGCCAGAATTGATGTAATGTCAAGTCTGATTGAAAAGATCAAGACGGCACAAACGGAAGACTTATTGGAAGAAAATATAAAGAATGAAGTTATGGTTAAGCAACATCTTCAACTGGCTGAAGATGGTCGAGGAATAAAAATTTTCAAGGCTGTATATGGGTGCCAAAGATTGGAGGAAATCGAGAATTACTTTGTTAGATCTGAAGTTTTGTCAATAAACCAAGTGCTGAAGATCTGATAAGAAGACTCAGATAGTCTGAGTAGAGGAGTCAGAGATCTGAGAAGAGAAGTCAGAGTTCTGAGAGAAAGAGCCAGAAGCTCTGAGAAGCGTTATCAGATGAATGTTCAGAAGTTCTGAACAACCTGTTCAGAACTTATGACTACATACTTTACTTAGTATTTAGTAAACTAATTAGGACACGTGTTATGTTCTTATTAGTCTTTCTTATTTGTACTATAGCTTTAACATGTCCGTTGCAGTATAAATAGAGTGGTTAGCACTACGTTGCTAACTGATTGATTTTCCCGTATATCTTTGTATTCATTCTTTGTAATCTTTGAGATTCTCTCTCTCTTAGATCTGTAATCCTGTTCATCATTGAATACAATTGGGCTTGATCATACAACTTCTCAATTACTGCTTTCTATATTGATTGTAAGATTAGATCCTGTACTTTCAATTGGTATCAGAGCCAATCAACAAACAAATTCATTCAAGATTGTGATAGCGAAGATCGATTGATCAATTTCTTGAAGATTTCTTGATTCATTCAAAAACGATTCCGCTGCTAGGGCTAGTTCTTGAATTCTTGAAAATTCTTGAAAATTCTTGAATTACCTGTTACATTTCGATCAAGAAACTCGAATTTGTCTTTCTGTTGAGTTTTCTTACAATCATGTCTTCTAAAGAATATCTAGCCATGGGATCTGAAACCAAACCGCCTGTTCTTATACCAGAAGAGTATCAGCAATGGAAAATTCGTATGATCCAATTCCTAGACAACATTGATGAAAATCTTATGGTTTCTATTCGAGAAGGTCCAATTGAAGTGTATATCGATGTTGCCGCAACCCCTGCTATAGAGACAACTCCAAAAATTCCAGCGTCCAGAGTGAAGAAGAATTATTCCCAATACACAGCTGAACAGAAGAATAGGCATGCTATTGACAAAAGAGCAATTACTTTGATGACTTTGGCTGTCCCAAATGAGGTTCTTAACAGGATTGACAGTGGATCATCAGCTAAAGAAATGTGGGACTAATTGGAAAGGCAGATGTTAGGAACTGTGAGATCGATTCAGGCAAAGTTAAATCAAAGCATAAATGCTTATGAAAGGTTCAAAGCAAAAGAGTCAGAAAGTTTGACACAGACATACAGTAAATTTTGCACTATTCTAAATGACTTGAGAAGAAATGGACTGAAGAAAACGAAGTCAGAAATAAACTACAAATTTCTGAACAGTCTAAATTCAGAATGGTCATCATTTGCCATAAGTCTGCAAATGAACAAGGATATGTGTGAAGAAGACTTAAATGATCTGTTATGTGTTCTTAATCAACATGAAGATTCTGTCAAGTTAGTTGTGGAAGAGAAGAAAAATGTTGCTGATCAATTAGCGTTCTTATCAAAGTCCAAAGCAATCAAAGCACCCAAAAAGACTGCATATCTATCAGAGATACCTAATCTGGAAGAATCTGACAAGGAAGAAGGATCAGAAGATGCTGAAGATATCAAGATAATGGCTGAGAAACTGGCTTTGTTGACAAATACTTTCAACAAAAGGTATGGGAAGGGTAGATTTCAAGGAAATTATAAGAGAGTTGGGAGTTCAGATTATAAGAAGAAAGAAGACAGAGAAGAAAATAAGTTTGAAAAGAGAGTAGAGAGAAGTGAAGAAAACAAAGAAGAGAAGGATGAGAGAAAAGAAAAGAATATGTGTTTCAAGTGTGGAAAATCTGGCCACTATGCTAAGGATTGCAAAGTTAAAATTGTGAAAGACTTTGAGTACTACACCAAGAAGGCTCAGCTTGCAAAGAAGAGAGATGATAAAATTGCTTTATTGGCTGAACATGAGAATTGGTTGTACTACACTTCTGATGAAGATGATCATATCAACTTTCCACAGATGCAAAGCTATATGGCAAAAATGAGGAATGAGGATGATTCTGATTTTGAAGATGCTGATTCTGAGTCATCTGCTGAGGTACATTCTTCACTTGAAATAGAGTTAATGACACAGATTGGTGAAATGAAAACTGAATTTGCTAATCTAAGAAAACAGATAAAAGGAGAAAGAAAGTTGGTTAACAAATTCGGAATTGAAAAAGAAGTAATAAAAGAACAATATGAAGAATCTGAGGCTGAGAAACAGAAAGTTAAAGATGAAAATTCTGAATTATTGAAAAAGATCTCTGAACTAAAAGTTGAGTTTTCAAAAATAAAGGATGAAAAAGGTGATTTACAAATAAAATTTGATATGTTATTTGAGGAAAGAAAGAATTTATACACCAAAATCAAAGAATTGGAAGATCTGAATTTGAAAAGGGGTCAGACTCAGCAAACATTAAATCTTTTATTAAGCAATGTTAAAGATACAAGATTTTACAACCCAAAGAAGGGATTGGGATTGGAAGAAAATGTCACTTTAAAAAGAGCTCCAATCAACTTGTATGAAAAACTTCAAGTTTCTAAGCCAAAAATCCCAGAAATTGTTGAAGTTTTCATAAGACCTGCTAGTTCTATAACAAGTTCTGACAATTTGCAAAGACCAAACTCTAAAAAGTCAGATGAGAAAATTTCTGAGTCTAAAACAGAAAAGTCAGTTGTTTCAGAAGAGAAGGTTAAGAAAGAAGTTTCTAAACCAACAGATGAGAAGCCAAAATACATGATACTAAATTCAAGTATGATTCTTTAAATGTCAGCTACAAAAATAAACAACCAAGTTTTTCATATCATGACATTGAGAGCATATTTGACACAAGTAAAAATTCTGAAACAGTCAATCAGAAGTCTGAAACTTCTAGTCAAGATTCTGAACTTTGTAGTCAGAACTCTGAGTCTAAAGATCAGACATCTGAGTCTGTAAATCAGAACTCTGACTCAGGTAGTCAGAAGTCTGATTCAACTGGATTTTCTGAAACAAAGTCAGATGAATTTTTACAACTTGAAAAGAGATTTAATCTTGTGAGTCAAGAACATGAGGACTTAAGGAAAGCTTATGATGAACTTGAAAATGATTTCTGTGAGGTGGATATTAAACTTGAAGAAGCTTTGAAAGAAAAGAATATTTTTATTCAGAAAATAACAGAGCTTGAAAAACTGAAGACTGAGTATGATCTTTTTAAAATTAATGCTCTAAAAGAAAATGATAAATTCTTTAATGAATCAAGTACATATGAAAAAGGTGAATCATCTAATTCTTCTAACAAAAAGGAGTTGAATTTTTCAGAAAAAGAAGAAAGCAAAAGGAAAGATGGTGTGAAAAGAACTTCTGAGATTGTTGGTCCCAAAAGGCTTAAACAAGTTTGTAGAAGGGGGGGGGGGGGGGGGGGGGGTTGAATACAAACACACTATTTTACTTTTCTAAATTGTTTATTGATAAATCATTAACAATTTACAGCTTGTTGCGGAAACAAGATTAAGGATAAACCTAAATCTAAACAAGTTGGAACACTAAGGTTTTCTTGCACTAAGAAAGATAAGGAGATTACTAATAAAATCCTATCTTGAGAGATTTGAACTTGTCCAGAGTTAGCAAGTTACTTCAAATGAAGTGAGTTCATCTCTTTATATACTGCATGCATTTAATGCAATCCAGTATATACTTTACACGTGTCATTAGCGGATTGGTTGCATGTCATTGACCTTTGATGACAACCTTAGTAGCCGCATGAATGAACAGTGTAGTGTCAGAGTGGTTGTACGATTTCAGATTTTCGGAGGTTCTTTTCTGACATTTCGTACGGTGGCGTGCAAGGGAGGTTAAGACAAAAGTACTTTGTACGGAGGACTTCATGATCAGCTTTCGTTGATTCAGCGATTATCATTTACTATTCAGCAGATGATAAAGTTCAGCGATAGCTGAAGTCTTGTACTTGATACTTCACGTTGAGTGGACAAATCTGAGTCTTCGCTGATCCGCATCAGTTCATTAGGAGACTTGTCGCTGGTTCTTGAGCTTGATCTTCGACTTCAGCGTAGAACCTTTGTTGACGTGAATCTTGTCTTCAGGGATCATAAGTAAACAACTAACTTATCAGCAATCACCATACGGACTGAACAGACTCAGCGATATGGTGAACAGTGTTCGCTGAATGTTTAATCTAAAAGTGCGAGAGTTCCTATCAGCAGTACTGTAAGATCTTAGTACTTATCAGCGATAGTGAAACTCTGATACATATTGTTTACTTACAATTTTCACTAAGTATTTAAGATAGGGTCATTATCAAATCACTGAGGGTTTGGATCAACAATCTCCCCCTATTTGATTATGACATAGCAACAGAGAAAATTGCTATTTAATGAAAACATAAGGATAAAAAGAACTCATAAAATATTTGTCCCTTTTACTGTTTTCTGGGATCTTTTCAGTACTGATGGAGTAAAGTACATTCGCTGAAATCTTTCTTTAAATCTTTGAATCAGGTTACAATATGAATAAGAAAGATTACAAGTACAAGCGAAATAAATTACAAGTACTGAAGGATGACTGATACAATAGAGAAAATGGTGATTGTTGTCAGCCTTCAAAGGGTTCTTCCTTAATGAGAAGTTCATCAAGGGTTGTCTTTTCAGTTGGAATCATCCAGTCAGGAACCTTTTCTCCTTTATTCTTTAGCTTCAGAGCAGCTTCAAAAATCAAGGGTTTTAGGTGTCGTGCCTGAATGTCTTTTCTGAAGTCGCACCAGTAGATGAGATCTTTGAGCTGTTCGATTGGAGTGATTGGAAGCTCAGCGATCCGTTGAAAGCATTTACGTCCGTCGTAGTCAAGAAAGAATATTCCATAAGGATTACTGATGACTTTACCAGGGACGAAAAGTTCACATGGTGGCAAAGAGACATCAAGGGCAGATAGATCAGGATCAGGACCAAGTACTTCAGCGCGAGAGAAACCAATTCCAGTTTCATTTCGTATGACAGGACCTGAGTTTTAATCTTGACGTTTCTTCCTTGGAGAGTCCTTTTTTCTTTTCGGCTTTAGATCAGGAACAGGAGGAATATCCACACAAGAAGATATCAAATCGATCTGTCTGTTTATCAGCTTTTCGAAATGATCCTTGTACTTAGATTTTGACGGTTGGATAGCTAACCTCATCTCCAGCCATTCAGAGAGACCATACCTTTTTACAGTGTCAGCACGAAAGGTTTCAGATGAGTCATCTTCTCTGAGCAGTTTGATGTCAACAATAGGTACTCCGACGGAGGTTCTTCCAGAGATGAATACCTTGTTGATCTTCGCTGGACGATATCTGAAGTGGATTTTCTCTTTACACCAGATCAGGGTGGTCTGAGAAACTTCAGCTTTCTTTTCCACGATCTTCTGGGCTTGTTCCCAAAGCTTTCGTTGGATTTGAATGGGAATACGCTTCAGCTTGGGGTCTTTGACAGATTCTTGAGTGAGCTTGATGGCGTATTCTCTGTCTTTATCTTCAGCTTCCTTCCTTTCAGCGATGAGGCGTTCAGCTCTGAGATGATCTTGGTATTCAGCTTTTGAAATTCTGAACTTAGGAGGAACTGAAGGTAGTTGATCGCGCCTTAGGATGATTCGCTGATCCTCGAATCGCTTTATCATTTCTTCTCTCCTCTTTTGATCTTCTTCACTCAGCCTTTGAGCAACTGAGGAAGGTCTGTTTCTGTGCGAGAGAGGTTGTTCTTCTGGTTCATCAGTCTCAGAGATTAAATCTAAGACTGGGATTATGTCTTCAGCGTTAGCTGGAATTATTGGTGAAGTCGCAACAGATCTTTCAGCGATATCCTCAAACAGGGGAGAGGACTAGCTGAAACGCAGCGATCTTACAAATAAGAACTGGGTAGAAGAACTTGGGTAGAAAAGATAGAAAAAAATGTGGATGTGTATGGTGTTTGTGGAATGGATAACTGATTTTTCATAGATGATCAGGGAAGGAAAAATAAGTTTAGTGTACCTGACAAATCGGCTTTGCAAGTAGGATCGCCAGATTATCATCTTCAGCGATGCCTTTGTCTTTGCTTTTCTCAGCGCCAGAGGCTGAGTGCTTTGTCTTTGTCTTCTCCCCTGAAGGTTCTTTTATTGAAATACCTTTAAGAGCTTTGGTTCGAGGAGCAGGTTTGACAACAAAGAAATCATCGTCATCTTCATCATCATCATCATCGTTCCTTGGAGAGGAGGATGGTTCAGCTTCAGGGATGTCGAAGTCTTCGTCTTCTTCTGCTTCAGATTCCTCAGCATCTTCATCGAGTTGCCCCCCCTCAGATATAGAGGCGAGGTTCTCGGTTCCCTCAGGGTTTTCATCTCCCTGAGGTCCAGTAATCCGATCTTCATTACCCTCTCCCCTGATAGATTCATCATGGGAAAGGTCTTCAGCGCTCTTCTCCTGTTCAGCGCTCTTCTCCCCCTCTTTCTCATGATTGGCGGGGGAGGAATGGGTAGATTCAGCATTGGTGTTGTCTCTGTCTTCTGGGCCAGAGATTTTCACACAACCTTCAAGCTTAGCTATTCTGTCTTCTAGGCCAGAAATAGCAGGCGTGATTTTCTTCAGCTCTTGGCGATCCTCTGCGGTGAATGAGTCCAAAACAGGTGCAGGGGCCGGAGCAGGAGCTGGATTATTTGCCTTGTTCACCAGCGTCTCGATCATTGTCTTGACGGAACCAAGGTCGGTCTTCACTGAGCCCAAGTCGGTCTTGACCACTGACATATCACCTTCGAGTGTACCAACCGATTTCTTCAGCGTTGTAACTTCGCTGGAAATGGTGGAAACTGATGATTTGAGGTTGGTGTAGTCAGTGTAGATGTCGGAGAGCACTTTGGCAAAGTCGGCGAGAGTTTTATCAAGATCTTTGATGTCATCAGAGGAGGCCTTCTTTTCCACCACAGTAGTCAGCTTCGTCAGATTCTCTCCAGCGTTTGTTACAGCTGTAGAGTTATTTGATAGACCGGTGGTGAGATCCGTAAGTTTCATCTCCATAGACTTCAGAGACTGGTTGATGTCTCCCAAAAAAGGACCTGTAACATATAAGTACTTGTGAACAAAGGAAAGCTCAGAAGTTTCAGGTTTAGTTACAGTGTTTAAGGTGGGATCTGTACCTGCAGGAGCGTTGACGAACTCATCAAAGTTTCGAGTCCCTCCATAGTGTTCCATATCTCCCTCAAAAGTTCCGTGAGGAATGGAGATCTCTGCAGGTCCTTTCTTCGTCATTCGCTGAGAAGCTTCAACGGCTTCTTGAATGATGGCATCTCCAGTTTTGACTGGAGGAGTGTCCAAAGAAGTAGAGGGAGGAGCGAAGGATAAGAATTGGGGTTGGAGTTCAAGTTCAGCGTTGGATTCGCTGAGAAGTACTTCATCAGTCTTTTGAGAGACTGACGAAGGTTGGGTAGATTCCAAAGTTCTAACCTCAGCGTTTAGGGACGCTGAAGTAGGTTTAGAAGGGATGGCTTGAATTGGTGTGGCAGAGCGTACCACGGAACTTTCCTTCAGCTCTTCAGAATGAGCTGAGGAGTCTTCAGCATGCAACTGCTGGGGTTGCTCCTTGGTTTTCTTGATCCTTTTGGAATCAAGAGGGGTAAGAGATTGTTTCCTTTTCTTAGAAGGAATGGATTTTGTGGCCGGGGTATCAGCGATGGGTATTGTCGCTGAAGGAGCCACAGAAAGCGGAGAATTAAGAAGAGTGAGAAGAGTAGAGAGACGTACCTCGTTGGCGACAGGCTTGAAGTCGAGAACTTTAGGGCCAATCTGAGAGAGTTTCAGATCACCCTCTTCAGGATAGCTGTCCTTCAGGCCATATTGAAAGATGGCGCTGACGAATCGCGGGTAAGGAACCCATGCTGGTCGGTCAGCGGCAGAATCAACACGTTGAATGAGGTCTTCATAGATGATGGAGGCCCAGTCAATGTTGAGACCTTTCAGCAGTGCGTAACCCATGGCCTGCTGAGGTTGAGCGGCTTGATCAGAAGATCCGGATTTCGCTGTCATGCAGCTGATCAGGTGAGCGAATATGAAGTTCATCTCGCTGGGCATCTTGGATTTCTTTATCAACGTCAGCTTCTTCTCAGGTAGCTTGTCTCTTCCAGTCTCCCAGATGTAACCCATCGCATCAAGGAAAGCAATGATTTCTTCCCTGTCAGCGTGCTTCTTGTGGTCAGGAAATGGAATGAAAGGATTTTCTGAGGTAGCGTTAGGGAATTTCAGAGCTTTACGGATTATTGCGGGGGTTATCTTGATGGTGCCATACTCAGTATCGCTGAGTATGCAGTCGATGGTTTTAGATGGATCTTTGGCTGAGGGTAGGTTGGTGTGTCTGGCAGAGTACCAGAATTGGGATAATAGACGCTGACTGGCAGGAGGTGTGATTGTCAGTGCTGTGTATATGGGGCTATTCTTCAAAAAAATCACAGCGTCGTCTAGATGGGATACCTGCTTCCGAGGAGGAAACTCGAGAAGCGCTGAAAGGTTGTTTGCCTTTGTCCAGTCTAGTTGATCCAGCTCAAACTTAACCTGAGGAGCTTTGGTGATTTCCAGTTCCTCAGAATCACTGGAGATGGACTCAGCGGTAACATTCAGCTTTGAAGTTGCCATTTCACTGTATTATTAGTTCAACCAAAGATGTTAACAAATAAGAAATATCTTAATGTGGAAAGAGAATTTCCATTAAGATTTTTCGAATTTTGTCCATTTCATTCAGACAAAAAAAAGTCTTAATGAAGATTAGGGTTTTTCTTGTTTTTTTTTTTTAAAAAAAAAAACGAATATTACACCTATAAGCCTTGTATTCCAGTTTTTTTTTTTTTTTTAAAAAAATGGATACGAAAGAAGAACAAGTTTAAGATTTTAGATTTAAAACTTGAAGAACAACCATGAAATGGTTGTGTTTATAAAACCATGAAAGAAAATGATTTTATTTTTGAGTTCTTTTGTTTGATCTTGTGTAAAACAATGATAAGATCGAAAACAAGTTATTTGCATTTGATAAAAGATAAGAACATATTGACCTTGAGTTTGATGAAGAAGATGATGAACAGTTCTTGAAGATCGAGAGCACAAAATGCAACAGTGTTCTTTTCTTGCGGAGAAAGATTGATTCGCATAAAAGACAAATATAAACTTTGAGAGAGTTTATATAGGAAGAGAGTAGAGAGAGAAAAACTTGAGCGGGAAAGTTTTTCATCATGACACGGACACGTGTTTGCATTTGATTGGATAGACAACGAAACGTGCAAACGTGTGTCAGAAAAAGAAACGTGCCTGGTGTTATCCGTTGCAATGACGTCACAACTGTCCTTTCACATTCTTTCGTTGTCTCTGAGGTTTTGAAAGAAAAACTCAGGGACTCTTTGGAAAATATGAAGCACTGAATAGAAATATCAGTGAGGGTTTTAAGAAATTTCAAAATATCGCTGTTAAGGAAGAGATATTCAGCGATGTAAGAATTTGAAATCTTGCATTTTCATGCGTTTTGTCAGAGAGAGAAAACATACCTTGATATCAGTTTAACCCAATTTATTCAGAGAGAAGATGATGAAATGGATTGTACTAGTTTATTTTATCCAGAGCCTATACAAGAATGTATAAACGTATCGCTGATTAAATGTGAACCGCTGAAGATTTATCCTTCAAAGTTCAGCATTCCAAGCTCGCTGATGAGAAAGTTGAATCTTGTCTCATCAAGAGGTTTGGTAAACAAATCAGCTAACTGATAATCAGTTGGGATAAAATGAAGTTCTATATCACCATTCATCACATGATCTCTGATAAAATGATATCTGATTTCTATGTGTTTTGTCTTTGAGTGTAGCACTGGATTGTTTGCTATAGCGATGGCACTTGTGCTGTCGCAATAGATTGGAATTTTGGAGAGGTGAAGATCATAGTCTAGTAGTTGATTTCTCATCCACAAGACTTGAGAACAGCAGCTTCCAGCGGCTACATACTCAGCTTCAGCTGTGGAAGTGGACACCGAGTTTTGCTTCTTACTTGTCCAACTTACCAGCTTTCCACCCAGGAGCTGACATCCTCCTGTGGTGCTTTTCCTATCCATTTTGCAACCTGCAAAATCACTGTCTGAATAGGCGGTTAGATCGAATCCTGAATCTTTGGGATACCAAAGACCTAGATTCGCTGTACCCTTAAGATATCGAAAGATTCGCTTTACAGCTTTCATATGAGATATCTTAGGTTCAGCTTGATATCGTGCGCACAGACATGTTGCAAACATAATATCGGGTCGGCTAGCTGTAAGATACAGTAGTGAGCCGATCATCCCACGGTACAGCGTGACATTGACAGGAACACCCTTTGTGTCCTTATCAAGTATCAACGGTGGTGCCATAGGGGTTTTCATAGCTGAACTTTCAGTTAAGTCGAATTTTTTCAGCATATCTTTAACATACTTTCCCTGATTTATAAAAGTTCCTTTTTCAGTTTGCTTAATCTGAAGACCAAGGAAATATGTTAGTTCACCCATCATACTCATTTTATACTCATCTTTCATTCTATCAGCGAAACGAGTACAAAGCTCAGGGTTAGTAGAACCAAATATAATGTCATCAACATATATTTGAACTAAAATGATATGACCTTTTATTTTTCTAAAAAACAAAGTTTTGTCAATCTTACCTCTCTCAAATTTTTCAAGGTGGAGATACGTAGAAAGAGTGTCATACCATGCACGAGGAGCTTGCTTCAAGCCATAAAGTGCCTTATCCAGCTTATAAACATAACCTGGACGCTTAGGATCTGAGAATCCTGGAGGTTGTTCCACATAAACTTCTTCATTCAGCTTTCCATTTAGAAACGCTGACTTAACATCCATTTGATGTACAGTGAAGTTTT
This sequence comes from Saussurea involucrata, assembly GCA_033807775.1. Classification (NCBI taxonomy): domain Eukaryota; kingdom Viridiplantae; phylum Streptophyta; class Magnoliopsida; order Asterales; family Asteraceae; genus Saussurea; species Saussurea involucrata. The sequence goes on along the minus strand of CM066325.1, from coordinate 87,032,783 downwards.
TGTGTACAACATATGCTAAGAAAAGACGAATAGATTCAAGTCTTGCTACAGGAGCAAAGGTTTCGTCATAATCTATACCTTCCTCTTGTCTGTATCCCTGAGCAACAAGACGAGCTTTGTTGCGAGTTACAGTACCATGTTCGTCCAACTTGTTTCGATAGACCCACTTAGTGCCTATCACTGTTTTGTCAGTTGGTCTCCGAACAAGTTTCCAAACTTTGTTTCTTTCGAATTCAGTCAGCTCTTCTTGCATAGCGCTGACCCAGTTTGGATCTCTGAGGGCATCATCTATTTTCTTTGGTTCAGTTAGAGAAATAAAGTTAACAAATAAACAAATATTACCTGCACTTCTACGAGTCTGAATACCAGCGTTGGGATCACCAAGAATTTGATCGATTGGGTGATTTACAGTCCATCGCTGAGCCGGAGCATGCGTCGCTGACGCAGTCTGAACTGGAGAAACTGAAGATTAGGCTTCAGCTACTTCTGGATAATCAGCTAAGAGAGGAATGCTTGCATTTGTCACTTCATTCACTGATTGCTGAGAAATAGATGGAATTTCTGAGACATTTGGATCAACTGCGGGTATAGTATTTATAGGAACAGCTGAGACCCAAGATGTTTCAGCTTCACTATTCTGCATATTGGGAATGATAGTAGGACCATCATTTTCAGTTGTATGAGTATGAGTAGTGGGAACATCTTCTGAATCACCAAGATGAGAAAACATCCATTGATTCAGTTCTTCTGTATCAGCGTTTGGTTTAGAGTTCGCTGAACGGGATTCGTCAAACGTGACGTGAATAGTTTCTTCTACAGTTTGTCTTCTTTGGTTGAAGACTCTGAAGGCTTTGGAAACTGAGGAGTATCCAAGAAAGATTCCATCATCAGCCTTAGGATCAAACTTTCCAAGGGCATCTCTGTTGTTCAGTATGAAACACTGACAACCAAAGATGTGAAGAAAGCTGATTGAAGGCTTTCTCCCATGAAAGAGTTCATAGGCTGTCTTTTTGAATCTTTTGACTATCAGCGACCTGTTTTGCGTAAAACAAGCCGTGTTGACAGCTTCTGCCCAAAACTGAGTAGGCAGGTGAGAATCGCTGAGCATAGAACGTGCAGCTTCAATAATTGTTCTATTTCTTCTTTCAGCGACTCCGTTTTGTTGTGGTGTTCTCACAGACGAAAAGTTATGAGAAATACCCTTGCTCTCAAGGAAGGAATCAAGAGAACTGTTTTTGAATTCAGTTCCATGATCACTCCTTATTGAGCGAACAGTCATATTGTTCAGAGTTTCCATCTTCCGAACAAAGGTGATGAGTTCTTCAGGGGTGTCACTCTTAGAACGGAGAAACATTACCCATGTATAACGAGAGAATTCATCAACTATGACCAGCGTATATTTCTTTCCAGCGATGGATTGTTTGTTAACGGGGCCAAACAAATCCATATGGAGTAGTTGAAGAGGAGATGACACTGAGGAAACTTGCTTGGACTTAAAGCTTGCCTTGGTCTGCTTCCCTTTTTCACACGCTGAACATAAGGATTCTTTGGCGTATGAATGTTGAGGTAGACCAGTGACTAACTCTTTGGATGAAAGAGTATTCAGTGTCTTGAAGTTGAGATGTGAGAGTCTCTTGTGCCATAGCCAGTTGACATCAGAAGATGCCTTTGAGAAGAAACAGGAGTTCTCAGTGGTTGTTGAGTCCATGTTTATAACGTAAACATTTTCCAAACGATAACCGCTGAGAGCTATCTTCTCCTTTTTGTCAGAGACAAAGCAGGATTCCTTGGTGAAAATCACTTTGTTATCCATGTCGCAAAGCTGACTGATGCTCAGAAGATTATGCTTCAGCCCTTCAACATATGCGACTCTTCTGAAGGATGTTGTACCATTTGAAAGTACACCATACCCTCGGGTGTGTCCTTTTCCATTTCCACCGAAAGTTACAGAGGGACCCTTCTCTTCCTTGTATTCAGCGAGCAGGCTTTTCTTTCCAGTCATGTGTCTAGAGCATCCGCTATCGAGATACCAGATACCCTTCTTAACCTGCAATACAAAGGAAGATTAGTTTTGCTTGGGTACCCACTTCACCATGTATACGCGTTTGTCAGTGGAAGTGGTTGGAATGGGTTCAGCAGTCTTCGCAGCATTTGAAGATTCAGCTTTGTCTTTCTTCACTTTGGTCAATTTCTTGACCTCAGCGGTATGAGTCACCTTGACCTGACTTGCAACTGGTTTGGTCTTCTTTGGTGCTATCTTCACCTTAGCTATCTTATCAGCTTTGGTGGCTGTGGGACACTTACTTGCAATATGATCGGTAAGTCCACAGTGATAACATTTCCTATAACTAAAATTAGTTCTAGGACCACTTGTGTGCTGAGCTTTTAATTTGGAATTAGAAGTGCCAGCACCAAGTACACTATTGGTTTTTGAAATAGGACGAACATTCAGTTCTTCAGATTTCTTACCAAGGACATCTACTCTGAGTCTAGGAGTAGGTCGCTGAACTGATCCAGAGGTCTGATTTCTAGAACCAGATGAATGAATCACTAAGGCTTTGGAAGCATTCAGCTTAGGTACTAAAGTACCCTTCTGAGGATTTTGATAAATTACAATTCCTTTACCTTTATCTTTAGAGACAGAGGTAGGTTTTGAATAAACCATTTTCTCCTTACCTTTTGAGGAGGTAGGAGTTTCCTCAGGGATTGGTGTAATCGATGAGGAGTACTGAGATGAAGAAGTGTCAGCTACTGAGGATACGAACGTTCCAAATTTAAGCATTGAACGTTCAGTGGTTGGTATTGGAGTATCATATTTATAACCCAGACCACGTTTATCACTCAGAGGAATCTGAGCCTTAATTATCTCAGTGATCTTTGTTGAAGAATTACACCATCCTTCAACAGTAGCTTGTTCAGCTTTTAATGCAGCGATAGCTTCCGCTCGTTCAATTTTGACTAGCTGATTTAAATGGACTTGATCTTTAAAATCTTCTTCAAATTTAGAAAGCTTTTCTATTTGAAGGTGGCAATTTTTAAGCTTTTCAGCGAGATCAAGATTTTGGTTTTCAACCACAGCTTTGCCGTTCATGGCTTCGTATAAGCTTCTAGTCAGTAGTTCGATTTTACGGAGACTATCAGCTTCATCAATATTTACAATATTGGTAAAGAAGGAAGGTGATACCTGAATGGCAGATGTTGAAGTGGAGGGTATGTCTGAACTTTCTTCCTCTTCTTCAATCTTGGCCATGAGACATTGATTTGCTTCATCATCTTCAGAATCAGATGATGAGGCTTCTTCATCAGAAGCAGCCCAATCATAGTCAGCCATTAGGCCTTTTCCCTTCTTCTTAAAGCTTTTCAGCTTTGCATACTTCTCCTTCAGCTTTAAGTATTTGTCGTCTTTATTCCTTGGAACAGAGGATTTCTTTGTAAAGGCTGAAGGTCTCATGATTTTCTTTGACCTGCACTCGTTAGCGAAATGACCTGTCTTTTCGCAGTTGAAACAAGTAGCAGTAGCCTTATCAACAAAAGCTGATGACTTAGGCTTGTCAGCTATAGAAAGAGTTTTGTTCTTTCTAAACATTTTCTTCTTGGCGAATCTCCTGAACTTTTTAGTTAGGAGAGCCAAGGATTCATCATCTGAAGAATCAGAATCTGATGATCTTTCAGAGTTACTTTCTAACTCAGTGATAGTGACCACGGGTCGCTGAGTAGAAGGTTCCTCTGAGATTAAAGCAACAGGGGTGCTTTTGGAATCTTTTACAAGATTCTTCTTAAGATGGCTAGATTGCTCATGATTCAGCAATGTGCCATATAAGGTAGCGAGTGTCATTGATCTTAGATCTTTTGACAGCTTGAGACACATGGAATAATTGTCCCAGCTTTCAGGTAAACATTCTAAAAACTTTGTCAGAACTTCAAAGTTAGAATATTCCTTACCAACCGTTTTAAGATCTATAATTAAGCAGTTAAAACGTTGATGTACTTCAGAGAGAGTTTCATTCTTACCAGAGATGAAACTTTCGTATTGTCTTACCAGGTTGATCTTTCTTGAATCCTGGACTTCAGACGTTCCTTCATACTGAACACATATTGTGTCCCACATGGCCTTCGAGGATTTCAGGTTCATGACGGAATGGTAGACTTCGTCAGGAAGGGCCATGGATAGTATGGATCTGGCTTTTGTATCTATAGCCACTTTCTTCTTGTCTTCATCGGTCCAATGATGGATTTCCTTTGGAATCAGCCTTTCTGGAATAGCAGCTCTAGTTGCAGTGGCTGGAACGGCAGGATCAATCGTTACAGGGATGTGTGGACCGTTTTCAAGATAGTAAGGTATAGTAGGGTCTACACCTTCTAAGAAGAGTGTCATCCTATTTTTCCATAAGTTGAAGTTGTCTCTGGAAAATCTAGGGGGTTTTGCAAGAGAACCATTGTCGATATAGTGAGTGTTTGTGTTTGAGTTGGCCATTTTCAGATAATAGCAAGGAAGAGAAAATATCTTAGATTAGATCTTGTTTATGAGATTAAACAAATCTGCTCTGATACCACTTGTTGGTCCCGAAAGGCTTAAACAAGTTTGTAGAAGGGGGGGGGGGGGGGGGGGGGGTTGAATACAAACACACTATTTTACTTTTCTAAATTGTTTATTGATAAATCATTAACAATTTACAGCTTGTTGCGGAAACAAGATTAAGGATAAACCTAAATCTAAACAAGTTGGAACACTAAGGTTTTCTTGCACTAAGAAAGATAAGGAGATTACTAATAAAATCCTATCTTGAGAGATTTGAACTTGTCCAGAGTTAGCAAGTTACTTCAAATGAAGTGAGTTCATCTCTTTATATACTGCATGCATTTAATGCAATCCAGTATATACTTTACACGTGTCATTAGCGGATTGGTTGCATGTCATTGACCTTTGATGACAACCTTAGTAGCCGCATGAATGAACAGTGTAGTGTCAGAGTGGTTGTACGATTTCAGATTTTCGGAGGTTCTTTTCTGACATTTCGTACGGTGGCGTGCAAGGGAGGTTAAGACAAAAGTACTTTGTACGGAGGACTTCATGATCAGCTTTCGTTGATTCAGCGATTATCATTTACTATTCAGCAGATGATAAAGTTCAGCGATAGCTGAAGTCTTGTACTTGATACTTCACGTTGAGTGGACAAATCTGAGTCTTCGCTGATCCGCATCAGTTCATTAGGAGACTTGTCGCTGGTTCTTGAGCTTGATCTTCGACTTCAGCGTAGAACCTTTGTTGACGTGAATCTTGTCTTCAGGGATCATAAGTAAACAACTAACTTATCAGCGATCACCATACGGACTGAACAGACTCAGCGATATGGTGAACAGTGTTCGCTGAATGTTTAATCTAAAAGTGCGAGAGTTCCTATCAGCAGTACTGTAAGATCTTAGTACTTATCAGCGATAGTGAAACTCTGATACATATTGTTTACTTACAATTTTCACTAAGTATTTAAGATAGGGTCATTATCAAATCACTGAGGGTTTGGATCAACAGAGATGAATGAAGAGGTTCCTGCAACTGTACCAAAAGCACATAGTTATTGTGATAAATGTACTTGTACTTTGAAAAACAGCAATAAAAATGAAAAAGCTTATAGTACAGATCTGTTGTTACTTGCAAAGAAAAATCTTAGTTGTGTTCGTTGTAAAAGTAACTCTTTTCAATATTCTCAGAAATGTCCAATCACAATAACATCTGTTTCTTTTATAAGAAAAGATATTCAGAAAACAGAAAAGAAGAATGTTTCTGTTCCTCAGAATACAGAAAAGAAGAAATTTTCTGTTCCTCAGACTCAGAAGAAAGAAAAGATAAAAGAAAAGAAAGTTGAAAATATTGCAAAACCAAAAGTTACAACTTTCAAAAAGAATTTAAACAAGTTTGTAAGCAGAAAATGTTCTGACTTCATAAAAGTTCAAGGAAAGTGGTGTTTGAAGAAAGATTTTGAGTGGAGAGTAAAAGGTACTAATGTTATATCCAATGACAAAGCTAACAAAGATGGACCCATTCCAAAATGGGTACCTAAAACTAACTGATCCTTTTGCAGGGCTGTCATGTGTGGTTTTTAGATTCAGGAGCTTCAAGACACATGACAGGTCAGAAGTCTTTTCTATCAAACTTCACAGAAAAGGCTGGAGGAGCAGTAAACTTTGGAAATAACAGCAAAGGACAAGTCAAAGGTTATGGGGATATAACTAAAGGGGATCTGACTATCCAAAAGGTTTTCTATGTTGAAGGATTACAGCATAATCTTTTCAGCATAAGTCAGTTTTTAGACAGTCTTTGTCAAATCAAGTTTCAAATAACAGGTTGCATGATTTTAACTGAAAATGATGTTAAAGTCTTCTGGGCCAAAAGACATATGGACTTATTTGTAGTTGATTTTTCAAAATTGAAAACATTAAATACAGTTTGTCTTTTATCAAAGTCAACTGCAAATGAATGCTGGCTTTGGCACAGAAGATGTTCTCATCTAAATTTCAAAGATCTTAATAATCTTGTTGCAAAACATCTGGTTAAAGGCTTACCAAAGCTTAAATTTGAAAAAGAATCATTATGCTCAACTTGTGAAATGGGCAAGATGAAAAAGAGTTCTCACAAATTAAAAATGGTCATCTTGCAAAGCACCATTAGAAATGATTCATACTGATCTTTGTGGTCCAATTTCAGTTCAATCTATGGGAGGAAAGAAATATATGCTTGTGATTGTTGATGAATTCTCCAGATACACATGGGTTGAGTTCCTAAGAGCTAAGTCAGAAGCTGCTACTACATTGATAAATTTTATCAAAAGGATTCAAGTTCTCTTACAACTTCCAGTTCAGAAAATCAGAAGTGATAATGGAACAGAGTTCAGAAATGAGACTCTTCAGAATTTTTTAGAAAGTTCTGGGATTTCTCACAATTTTTCTGCTGTCAGAACTCCTCAACAAAATGGTGTAGTTGAAAGGAAAAATAGAACTCTAGTTGAAGCTGCGAGAACAATGCTGGCTTATGCAAATCTTCCTACCTTCCTATGGGCTGAAGCAATTGCAACTGCTTGTTTTACACAGAATAGAACTTTAATCAATAAGAGATTAAATAAGACTGCTTATGAACTGATAAATAAAAGAAAACCATTAATCAAATTCTTTCATGTTTTTGGTTGCAGGTGCTATGTTCTTAGAGACAGAGAAAATCTTGCCAAATTCGATAAAAAGGCAGATGAAGGATACTTTGTGGGTTATTCTTTAACTTCCAAAGCATTCAGAATCTACAATAGAAGAACCAAGAGGATGATGGAGAGCATAAATGTAACTTTTGATGAAGCTAGAATGAGGACTTCTGAACAAGACAGTTCAGAATTCATGCTGAACAAGACAAAAATGACTTCTGATACAAATTCTAATCCTATTTGTTCAGAACTCAATTTACTGTTTAAGGATGCTTTTATTGAACTAATTTCTGATTCTTATGCAGAATATGAAAACCCAAAGATGGTCAAAGAGATGATAAATAAGACTCCAGAAATAGTTCAATCAACAATAATTTCTGATAAAGGTCCATCTGAGGAATGTCCAAATCTGATAAATACAAGTAGTGAGAATTCTGAACCATGTAGTCAGAATTCTGAACCTTGTAATCAGAATTCTGAATCTTGTAGTCAGAACTCTGGTCAAGTTATTCAGAAGTCTGACTTCATTACTCAGAATACAAACACACATGGAACTCCTACGCATATATCAGAACAAGGGGACAGTTCAGAATTACAAGCAATCATTGATGAGAATGATGCAAACAACAATTATTCAGAGATTGATGTACTCCCTAGTGCAAATAAATGGACTAAAAATCATCCTATTCATCAAGTAATAGGTGATCCATCAGCAGGAGTAAAGACCAGATCAGCTACATCAAATGAAGCAATGTTTGCTGGTTTCTTAAGTGTGATTGAACCAAAGAAAGCTAATGAAGCCCTAGAGGATCCAGACTGGATTTCAGCAATGCAAGAGGAATTGCTTCAATTTGAAAGAAATAAAGTTTGGAGACTCATTCCAAAGCCTGAAGGTAAATCTATTATTGGAACTAAATGGGTGTTCAGAAACAAAAAGGATGAGTCAGGTGTTGTCATCAGAAACAAGGCAAGATTGGTTGCTAAGGGATATTGTCAACAAGAGGGAATTGATTAAGATGAGACATTTGCACCAGTGGCAAGAATAGAGGCAATCAGAATATTTTTGGCCTATGCTGCACACAAAAACTTCAAGGTGTATCAGATGGATGTCAAATCAGCCTTTCTAAATGGCAAACTTAATGAAGAGGTGTATGTTCATCAACCTGAAGGTTTTGTTGATCCAGATTTCCCTGATCATGTTTATATTTTAGACAAAGCTTTATATGGTCTAAAACAAGCACCACGAGCCTGGTATGACACTCTTACTAAACACTTGTTAGGTTCAGGGTTCAAGAAAGGTAAGATTGACACAACTTTGTTTTTAAAGAAACAGGGTGATGATTTAATTCTGATTCAGATTTATGTTGATGACATAATATTTGGTTCTACCAGTCCAGAATTATGTGATAATTTTTCAAAAATCATGTCATCTGAATTTGAAATGAGCATGATGGGTGAGCTGAATTTTTTCCTTGGTCTTCAAGTCAAACAATTACCAAAAGGTATTTTTATAAATCAACGAAAATATGTCAGAGACATTCTGAAAAAGTTCAAAATGTCTGATTGTTCTTCTATGAGAACACCTATGGCAACTAACATAAAGTTAGATGCTGATCTCAAAGGTGTTTCAGCAGATATCAAACTCTATAGAGGCATGATTGGATCATTACTTTATCTGACTGCAAGTAGACCAGATATCATGTTTTCTACATGTTTTTGTGCTAGATTTCAATCTAACCCAAAAGAATCACATATGTTGGTTGTCAAAAGGATTTTAAGATATCTCAAAGGAACACCTGATCTAGGTTTATGGTATCCAAAAGAAACTGACTTCAAATTGACTGCTTTCACTGATGCTGATCATGCAGGAAGTAGGTTGGACAGAAAGAGTACATCTGGAGCTTGTCACTTTTTGGGAGATAAAATAGTGAGCTGGGCATCAAAGAAGCAGAATTGTGTGTCCACTTCAACTGCTGAAGCAGAGTATGTTGCTGCTGCTGCTTCATGCTCTCAAACATTGTGGATGAGAACACAACTCATGGACTATGGATATCAGCTTAACAAGATTCCCATCTATTGTGACTCAGAAAGTGCAATTGCCATTACTCAGAACTCTGTTCAACATTCAAAGACTAAGCATATAGATGTGAGGTATCATTTTATAAAGGACTATTTGGAAAAAGGAACTATAGAGATGCACTTTGTGCATACAAAGTATCAATTGGCTGACTTGTTCACAAAGCCTCTTGATCACAAAAGGTTTTCTTTTCTCATATGTAAAATAGGAATGCTTAATCTGCCTAATTGAAAATATTTGTTTTTCTTAAAAATGCTAAATTTTTCTAAGTAAAATTGTCTGAGTAGTGTACTCAGAACTCCGAGTCTTAAGTTCAGAACTTCTGAGTACTGAGATCAGAACTTCTGAGTCTTGAGTTCAGAACTTCTGAGTCTTAAGTTCAGAACCTCTGAGTCTTAAGGTCAGAGATTCTGAGTCGATACTTCAGCAATCTAACTTTCAAAAATTTATTTTTGAGAAATACAAATACTTCAACTATGTGGATTATACTTCTTCTATTATCTTTTTATCTCATCTTTATGTATCATAAATAGTCAAATGCATGCTCAAGTCAAGGGGGAGCATCAAAAATTTTTGTTTGGAAATCATTTTGTGATGCTTAAAAGATTTGTTTTCATTTCTTATCTCTGGTCATTCTAAGAAGAACAAGCTTTTAATGATAAATTTTTTTTGTTATTCAAACTATATCTGAATTAAAAAATTTCATATTCAGATATAAGATTTTAAATGATTTTTTTAAAATCATCATAATATGAACAGAATTTTGATGATAAAAAGTGCGTCTATCTGTTCAAACCTCTTTTGAATAATCAAAATGTTTTATATTTGTCAGAAGTTGAGTTTAAATGACATTTTGGTTACAAGGCAAAATTCTTCTGAGTTATGGACTCAGAACATCTGAGCGTGTTATTCAGATCTTTGACTTGAGTCAAAATTCTATCCACTAACACGTGTCAGCTTCATATTTGTTTGATTATGCCACGCATTTTATTTAAATCCTCTGTGGCATTTCAAATGTGTTGACTCCGTTATAACATTGATTTCGCTTTTCCGTTAAACCTTTCAACTTCGCGGATTTTAAATAGGTCTTAAAATCCCTATTTCAAATCTTTTCAAATTCCAGAGCGAAAAGTGAGATACGAATCAAATCCAGAGTTCTTTGAGTTTGTTTTCTTCTTAAATCATGTCTGGAATACGAAGGAGTGGTCCAATTTTGCTACATTCTACAAAATCGATAATGGATTCATCTGATTCGGATAATGATGAAGTACATAATAGAGATGTAGAGGAAGAGGCAATAAGAAATGATGAAGAAGATGAACAAATGGATGAATCAGAAGGAAATGCAGATGAGGTAAACATTAATATTGAACATGAACAGAGTGCTGCAGGGTCGATTATGTCAGATAGACCTATTTTCGTGGAAAGGGCTGTTCCTGAGAGTGAATGGTTGAAATTATCTGAAAATAACTGTGTTATATTGTTTGAGGAAAGTCGATTTAAACCTGAACACAGAATTATCATGGAGTTATTCAAACATCATCCTTATAGAAAATGGTTTACAAGAAGCAAAAATGTTCCTGTTCAGTACATACAACAATGGTGGAAACATCTTAGGTTAGAAGATAATAAGTTTGTGTCTGAAATTGGAGGAGTGACATTTTCCTTATCTATCTCTGCACTAAGAGAAATGCTGAATCTACCAGAGAAAGATGATGTACAAAGAAGGACAGATTTTGAAGATTCACCCCTAACAGAGGAATTAATAGCTGAATTTATGAAATTGGGATACAATGAAAGATTGAGGACTCTCAGTTTGTTCAGAAGAAACAAATTACCACCTATTTGGGCTTGCTTCTTTCATGTGATAAATAAATGTTTGTCAGGGAAGAATAGTTCTGCTGATCAAGGTTCTAAACAAATTCTTCAGATCTTTCAGGGCTTAGTGAAAAATAGGCATTATGACTATACTTTAATACTTTGGGAAGACATGAAGAATACATTTGAGAAGAATCAGAAAGCAATTCAGAGGAAAACAAAGGATGCTCCACTGACATATATTCCTTATATAAGGTACTGGCAAATTGTTATTTGGTATGCCATGCAGGAAAACAGAACAATCTCAAGAAGAACAAATGAAGAGCATGGTCCCACATTTTATTTGGGTAAGATGACCTCAGTAACAAGACTTGAAAACTATCCCAATCATAAACTATTGCCAAAATCACTTAGGAATTATATTCCAAGGGAGAGTGAGATTTTAAAAGCGTATTGCACCTCTATGGGAATTGAATTACCTCAAATCCCTACCCAAGAGGACCAACCTGAGAAAAGAGGTGAAGGGTCTAGTCGAATTAGAGAGGGGGAGGATGTTCAGATGGGTGAACATTCTGAGAGACTTGAGGGGGAAAATTCTGAGAGCTTGGTTAGACTCAGTGAGGAAAAACAGAATGAGAGTGGTGAGGATGAGAGATTGTCAATAGAGGTTCAAACAGAAAGAGATGCCTCTGAACCAGCTAATCTTGGCCAGGTAACCACAAATGCTATTGGTTCACATCTCTTGGTGTCCAATATTGATACAAACACCATGGACCTAGTGGTGGATCTTGAACAACCCATCCATACCCACTCAGAAGCATTTCAACATGCTACTGTTTCACACAAATCAGGGAAACCATCCCAAACTCATTTGGAGGGAGGTGATAAATTCCAATCTATTTTTCAACACATTGAGTCTGAATATCACAGTCCTATTCATATTGAGCCTGAAATTCCTTCTGACACTTGCACAAATCAGGAATTTCGTATTCCTGAAACAACATTCATAGACATACCTAATGTTGGTTATCGAGGATTGGATGGA